>VXAL01000691.1:8545-20514 GCA_013399475.1 Chauna torquata | reverse complement strand
CCCCCCCCCGTCAAAACACCCAGGCTCCTATTGCCACTGGGTAACGCCACTGGCCGTCCCCAGGGTCCCCTTGTGCCCCAGGCCAGCGTCACAGCTGCCACCTGGAGCATGGGCTCTCTCCATCACCCTGGTCAGTGCCCTTTGCTGTGGGACAGCAACTGCCCACGCTGTTTTGGGGGAAAAAACAACTCCCCTCGCCCCTGCGGGGTGGGGGAAAAGCAAACCCCAACTAAAAGGCTCTGAGGGGTGGGGGAGACCTCTGTCACTCTCCTCCGCGCTCACATCCCTCCTGTTTATTTTCTTCCCCAGCTCGCGGGAAGGCACCACAGGAACGAGACCCGGACCTGCAGAAGGTGTGTGGCAGGGGGGCGGGGGGGCCGAGCAGCTGGCAGGAGCCACGCAGAGGGAAAAGCGGCACCCACCCGGTGTGGGGCAGGCAGGAATCCTGCCTCGCCGCTCGGAGAGGACGCAGCAGGCAGGATTCCCGGGGCACCCTCCTCCGGCCGGCAGGGACAGGCGGTGACGTCCGCAGGAGCCGCTTCCCTCCTCCTGTCACAGCAGGTGCTGAACACGTCCCTCCCGCGCTGTTCACACGCACACCTCATGCAGATAAGGGTCAGGTTTATTTGTTTTTATTATTTTGTTTAAGCTGATGCAGAAGACACCTGGCAGGAGTGATCTTTTTAAAGTCCCTGGGAACAGGACGCAGATGCTGTAGTACCCAAGTGCCCCTAAAAGCCCCCCGAGTTCAGAACGCCCGCCCCTCAGGACCCCTCCAGCCTGCCTGAAGGAGCTGTTTGAAAAGCGGCAGGACCCATTCTGCCCACTCACCGTGCACACTCGGGTCCTTCCCTGTTCGAAACGCCAGCGAGCTGCTGCGGTGCCTTTCCGGCCGGTCCTGCTGCGGGACACGGGGGCAGGCGCGGGGGGGTGCCGGCTGAGCGGCTGCGGGACCGCAGTGCAGGCAGGAGCCCAGGCAGCGCCGTGGCGAGCAGACATCGCTGCAGTGCCTCCTCCGCGCCGTCCCGCGGTGAGCTGTAGCTCTGAAATAATTAAACAGCTACCGGCGGGCCAGCAAAGCGCTGTCTGCTGCTGTCTTTTTGTAGCAGCTGGCGGCTCAGGTGGGGGAGCGGTGCAGACAAAGGCCTCGCTGCTTTGTCATTGCCGGCTTCGGCCTCGCTGCTTCGACCGCGACCACCAGCCCCTCGCCACTCCTTCTGCTGCTCTTCGGGAACGGGCTGGGAGGGCAGCGGGCGTGCAGGTGCCAGCCCAAGGGCACATCTGCCTCTCCCTGCAGCCGCTTGTCCGCTCCTTCCCTTTCCACCGTCCCTGCAGGCCAAAAGCCGCATCCCTACCAGCTAAAACAGGCCCTGGTGTCCCCGACGCGGTGACCCAGGGGTGACAGCCACCCCACAGCTTTGCATCAGCCCTGCAGGCAGGAGGCAGCGTGGAAGCCAGCCCCTGCACCGCTCCACGAGGCAGCCACGCAGCGCTGCGAGGCTGGCAGGTGCCACAAGACAGCAAAGCGGGCAGGCACGCTGGAGCCTCCCGCACCCTTCAGCCCCCCAGGGGCAGCGCCAGCCCGGGTCTGGGCCGTGGGGAAACCAGCCACGTCCTCCTACCGCCTCTGTCACGCCGCCACATAACCAGCAACAAACCAGAGGCAAGACTCGCACGAATTAAAGCTGCTCGCTTTTGCTTGGTTAGTTTTAACCCGCGGCGGTTCCCAGGCCTGTTCGCGGCTGAGTGAACCCTGAAAGCGCTTCCATCTACTGATCCACTCCCTGCGGCTGTGCGGGGCTCAGAGCCAGCACGGGGAAGTGCGAGGAGACCACGGACCTGAGTGGGATCTTCCTGCCCCAGCCAGCGCCGCCGCACCAGCACCGTCTCTTCCCAGCACTCGTCACCCGCCGTGGGACTGCCCTGGCACCACGGCACCCTCTGCTCCTTGCAGCACCAGCACTGCTCTGCCCCACCGTTCTGGAAGACCTCAGCGCTGCGAAAGGGGAGAACAGCCCTATCCGGCAACACAGAGGGCAGATAAATGTTTAATCAAATTTCTCTCTTTTACCAGCTACGTTGCACTGTACCACTGAGGAACGGACTGATTGGAGAGACCCTGCTGTGAGCAGGGCCCTGGGCATCAGGCTGTTAGAACGCCTCTGGGCTACAGACCCAAGAGACCAGCTTATCCCAGCGCTGAAGCACTGCGGCAGCCAAGCAGGACGCCTACAATTAGAGCAACAACAACAACACGGATTTCTGTGTGCTTCTGGAAAACAGCAAAGCCAGAAATGTATCAACAGTTGAGTTTTTGTTGTTCATGAAAGCACTTTGCATACCGGAAGATACAACAGATCTCTTACTTCACGCAAGCTGAACCAGCACAGAAATTTAATTTCTATGAGGGGAACGAGTACCAGCCCTGGCACTGCCACAGAGAGGAGCTTTTTCTAGACCCAGACCAGCTGAAAGGCTAGCTTAACAGCTTTTGCAGGAGATATTAAAACCAGAAACCTTTGGAATATAAAAGCTGCAAGAGCTGTGTACTCTGCAGCCACTTCCTTTGGCTGAGCTGAGACCATACATTTGAACGGCTATTCACATCTCTGAAAGCCTGCCATACACAAACAGCCGCGTCACCCTCCTGCCCGCAACCTCCTTGTTGTCATACTCATGTATGCAACAAAGGTGCAAAAGAGGGAGATGAAGAAGAGTTGACACTGTGTTAACACTGCAAAGGAGCACAAAGGGAGGATGAGGACCTCTCTGGCGAGCACAGAAATACAGTGAGCTTTGCACCAAGACAGCCAACTGTGCATAGCTTGCTGGAGCCCCATTTATTACAGACACTGTTATCAAACCGCTCCAGCCCCCGGCGGCTCAGCCTGTCCCTGTCTCGGGTGGAAGCGGTCCAAGAAGTCCAGGTAGGCTTTCTTCTGCGGCGCAGCCACGGGGACGAAGTGCCCGCCGGGGTGGGTGACAATGACAGGCTCCACGAAGCACTGGGCCAGCTCCCTGCTGAGGTGGGCAGCAATGACAGCGTCAGTATCGCCCACGACGTGCAGCGTGGGCAGGGCGATGGGCTCCCGGTAGAAGTGGCCGTGGGCTGGGGCGCGGCTGGCAAAGCCGGCCACCAGGATGGCGAAGGCCACGGGGAAGCGGGGGTCGCCGCGGGCCCGCAAGGCGCACACCATGGCGGCCAGCGCCGCACCCTGGCTGAAGCCCAACAGCCCGTCGAAGGGTCCGTGCTCCACCAGCGCCGCCGCCACGGCCGACAGCGACTCCTCCAGCCCCGCCGGCGCCTCCGCCACCTCCACCGCCTCAAAGGTGCCGGGCCCGGAGAACCACCAGCCGCGGGGGGGGTCGTCGCTGTCGCCATCGTCCTCGCCGCCGGGCACGGGGTGCGGCGCGCTGAGCGCCACCAGCTCCGCGCGGCCTCGCAGGGCCTTGCGCAGCGCGCCGGTGCGCTGGCGGAAGCGGCGCTCGCTCTGCCGGTAACCGTGCAGCGCCAGCAGCCGTAGCGACCGCCCCCCCGACATGGCGCCCGTCGCCTCCGGAAGAGGAACACGGCGCTTCCGGTTACCCCCACCTTCCCGCCGAAACGCGGCACGCTGATTGGCCAATGCTGTATGCGGGGCGGGGCTCGGGCAGAAACCTCTCCCCTCGCCGAGCAGCCTGCACGCCCCCTGGCGGCGGGAGGTCGCGGGCGGCGGAGCGGTGGGGGCGGCCCCGACGGGGCCCCCGGGAACCGGGGCCGCGCAGCGGGTCAGGGGCTGCGGCGCGGCCGCGGCTGCAGGGAGCCGCTCCCCGCGGGCAGCAGGACGACAAGGGATGTCCTCAGCCCCATCCCCGTCCCTCCCGGTGCCAGTACCGGGGACGCCCCCGACCCCCGTGGCCCTGGTGGTGCTCACCCCCGGGGCGGCTGTGCCCACGCCAAGTCCCCGCGCGTGGCTGTGGGGCCGCCGGGGGCTCTGCTCAGGAGGCGGCCGGGTCCCCGGGCGGCCGGGTGCTGTGGGACCCCTCCGTGCCATCCGCCGGGCTCGGGGGCATGGGCGGCTCCTCCTGCGGGAGAGATGGCGGGGGGGTGAGGATGGGGCGTGCACCCCGACGGGGAGGGGGCACCGGGCTGGCACCGGCCCCGTTCACCGGGGATGAAGCCACAGGGTGGCGCTTGTGGCACGTGGCACCGGCGCCAACTGCCCGTCCCCTCCACCCTGCACAGCCACCAGGAGCGAAGGGACAAAGCACGGACCCGCCACCCCGGGGGTGCCCACCTGGGCCGGCCGGCCGGGGCGTGGGCGCTGTGGGCCGGCGTGGTTGACCGTCCACGGCCCCAGGGACTGGCTGGCGTAGAAGTCCATGGGGTACGTCTGCTGCCACTCGATGTCCCCAAGAGCCACCGCAGCCTGCGGGGGGGACAAGGGGCTGAGTCCGCGCGCGGTGGCCGTGGTGCGGGAGCCAATGCCTGTTGGGTGGTGCTGGAGCGGGGGGGGTCCCCCAAAATGGGTCGGGGGCTGCTCACCTCATAGGGCGTCAGCAGCGGCTTGCTGAAGGCTTCTCCCCAGTCGATGGAGAGCCGGGGACAGGCTATCTGCACCCACCTGCACGGGAAGAACGCAGCAGCGGATGGCGACAAGCAGCGTTTCTGGGAGAAGGAGCCGAGATGAAGCCCCTGCAGCCCCAGCCCCCTGCGAGGGACAGGAGCACGCAGGGAGTGAAGCCTCCAGGGTGGCTGCGGGCAGCTCAGAGACTTCGCTGCCACCCGGCCCCGGCCACGCGCCCACCGCGAGGAGCTGCTCCCCTCCATCCCAGGGCCAAGAGATGCCGCAGGGCTTGGGGACGCCGACGGAGGAACCCTCTGCGACAGCGAGCAAGAGCCGGCAGCTACAAGAAGCCCAGTGCCACGTCCCCAAGGCAGCTTTGGGGCTTCCCACGGGAACGGGGCATGCCGACGCGGGGCTGAGGGGCGTCAGGAACACTCACGCGTCCACGCCGGGGAAGAGCTGCAGCTTGCTGGGGAAGATTTCGGACAGCAGCACCCGCACGAAGGGCCGGCCCAGCGTGCGGAGCCGCGACTCCAGGTGCTGCGGGAAGGAAAAAGGCACCAGGGGCGCTAGGGGCACGTGAGCCTTGCACAAGCCCACGTCCCCAGTGGGCTTGCACGGCGCTTTCCATCGGGAAAGCCGGATAACCCCACAGCTCTGCCCCCAGACCCCCCTCTGGGACCCGTCTCGGTGTCCCCGCCACGTCCGTGGGGCAGGCATGGTGACCGGGCCGGGGCTCCAGCTTGCGCGCGGCTCTCCCGAGCGCGTGCCTCAGCCTAATGAAGTAATTACTGCTCAATGACAACAATCTGTTCTCGTTAGCGGCTGCCGTCCCTTGGACGCCCACCTGCCGCAGGGCCAAAGGCTGCGGGAGGACGACAGCGGCTGGGGCCGGCAGTGCCCTCCGGAGCCGCCATCCATCGCCTGTGCCCCCGGCTCCACGGTGCCCACATCGCCCTCCTGCGCTGCCCTGCACCTCGCTGCCGGCTCCCCAAAACTCCTCCTGCCTGTGTGCAGAGCCCAGGGTCCCCGCTTCAACGGCAGGGCCTTGGCTTTGCTCTCCTCACCTGGCCGGGCTGCGGAGACAGTGAACCTGATCAAGGAGTTCATCCAATTAAAACCAAACCAGGGAATTAATTGCTGAACTGTTTGTCCAGGGGGGTCTCCACGGCTGGCCAGCTCTCCCCAGCGAGGGGCAAGTTTAATGAGCCCTTGGTCAGCCTCTCTCATCTGCTGCTAATTGCCCTGCCCGCGTGGCTCGAGGCGGATCGATGGCAGTGAGCGAAGACGAGCTGGTCCTTCCCCTGCCCAGCCGTGCCCGTGGCAGCGAGGGGACCCCGTGGGTACCTGCAGGATGCCGGGGGAGCCCTGGCGCCCCAGGGTGCCCAGGATGAGCCCCCAGCAGCGGGCGCGGGCGGCGGCGCGGATGGCGTCCTGCCGGGCGTTGCGCATGCGCTCGTGGGCGTAGTGCTCCTGCGAGAAGACCTTGCTGTAGGGATCGTACCTGTGGAGCAGTCCCGTGCTCAGCCCAAACCACAGCCACAGGTCACTCGCAGCCCCACTGCCCCTCCACGCTGCTCTGCTCCTGGCACAGCCCCCAAATGATGCCCTCCCTCGTTAGCACTAATTGGCTCCCAAAGCAATGCAGGGCCCAGCTGGATCGTCAGAGTGCAGCACGGGGACGAGGTGGGCAACAGGGCCAGGACCACGCTCCCATCGCAGCCCCCTGTGCCCGGCCCGGGCTGTGCTCCATGCTCAGCTCTCCCCCATCCTGGCTCATCAATTATGAAGAAATCTTTGATTTGTTGCTTTGTTTGACGAGGAGAATTTTAATCAAATCCCACTCGGGTTTCGGCAGCTTCCCCAGCGCCATAAACCTGACGTGCGTCTCCCGTTAGTAACAAACGACCTACTAAGAAATTCAGATTTCACCAAATGGGCCCAGCCTTTCGCTCTTGATATTTCATCTGCTTTCAGCAGCCTCATCATCACGCTTTATGGCCTCTGCCTGCAGCAGCCGGGAGTTTAATGGCTGCACCTCAAAGAGCTTTCACAGGTACTTGTCAAAATGTTTATATTCAGCCAGAGTAAATGGCTGGTGTTCATCTCACGGAGAGCGACTCCCCTCTACCCCTCGCCTCCTCCGACCCGTGGGGATGTCCCTGGGGTGGGCAATGGGGACAGCGCCCACCCCTTGCCCACCCCCTGTGCGCTGGGGGGGTCGGGGTGCCCCCGCCGCTGGGGGACAGGAGGAGGTGGCCGCGGGTGCCCCTACCTGTAGGCGGGTATCCCCGGGTTGGCAATCATGACGGACTCCAGGTGGAAGCGGCCGTCACCCAAATACCTGCGAGAGAGGAGGGGGACCCTCGGCAGGTGGGAGACGGCAGCGTCGGCTTCCCCAGCCCGTGGGGCAAGGGGGTGCTGGGCGAAAACGGACGCCCACGCCAGTACCGAGCGGCAGGGCCAGCGCCCGGGAGCTGCTCCGTCTCTACGGCTGGTTATAGACGTTGCTGCTTCCATTTCTAATCGGATTTCAAGTCAGCAATTACATTTCAAAGCCTTTCATTCAGCTGCCCTAATGGAGTGAGGGCTCGGAAAATGAATTCAGACGTAAAACTTGACTAGATTTTGCCCTTAATTGGAGAATGACATTTTGGAAGATCAAAGCTAATTTGTCTGCAAAAGTTAGCCCCAGAGACGGGCTAAATAAGAAAATAATAACGCGGGGAGGACGCAGGTATGCCGGCCACAAGCACCTGGGCAGGTGGCAGGTACCTGCAGCTCCACCGGCAGCAGGACAGACCCGCTCACGCCTGCGCGATGCCAGCCTGGCCATCCCTGCGCGCTCGCGGTGACCTTGGGGACAGCAGAAAGGCAGCGCCTTGCCCCCAGGTCCCAGCACAGGGCGAAGCCGGAGCCCCCATCCCAGCAGGCACGCGCCCGGCTGCCCGCACGGCTGCGGCTGGGAACACGAGGGCGATGCTCAGCCCCGCGCGCCCTGCTCCGGGTGGGTGAGATGGGGTTTGACACCCGCACCCGGGCTCCCCCCAAGGGTGGGGTCCTTGTAGTTATTTATTCTGCAGCGCGCTGTATTCACAGTACATTAAGCATTTCCATTACCTAAAATAATTAGGTGATAGGAAGCGAAGTGCTCCCTCTAATTTGCTGTCCTTAAATAAAATTAATGTTGCTGTGATGTTGGGCCCCGGCCATTTGTCTTTTCCAATTATCCACCCGCCCTTCCATCTATTATCTATTCTGATATACGACTCAATTATTTCCTCCGTGCTACGAGCAGACGCCACTCGGAGCAGCGCTGGGAGCCGGAGGGGCCCGTCCCAGCCCACGCGCACCCCGGAGCCAGGCAGGGGAGGGTCGGGCAGGGCGAGCACCCTCGGCCAAGCTCTTCCCGAAGATGCTGAGCCCGGGGAAAGCACCCATGGGTTTGGGGAGGGCGTGGGGCTGGGGACAGGGATGGGGTTGGGGGCATGGAGTGCTGTGCGTGGCTCCAGCCTGGCATTCTGCCCCGCCTCGAGCGCCGCAGGGTCCTTGTGGACCCCGGGTACTTACACGATCGCATCCGTGTCCTGCGCGAGCCGGGGCGATGTGCAGCCCAGGATCTCTCCGGGGGACAGCGGCTTGCACTGGGGCACACACACCTTGTACTGCGAGCGCAGCTCCTGCGAGGCCGCCTGCGGAGACACGGGGTCAGCCGGCGAGTGGGGACGAGCCAGGGGATGGACCCAAAACCGGGCACTGAGCGTGGCCAAGGCTGGCGGTCCCCGCACTGCTGGGGACCCTGGGGGCACCCCAACCCTGACAGCCACGGGGTGCCAGCGCCGATGGCCGTGCCGCAGCACCTCGGCACGGCAGCAGCGGAGGGGCAGCTCAGCTCAGAGGGTAATGGCCCTGCGGAGCAGAGATGCTCAGCCGGGCTCAGACAACATATCAATTAAAAGACAAGGGAAAATGCTTAACGCTTCAACAGCCCCGTGTTTGGATAGACATGGCTCAAGAGGCTCATTCATCTCCGCCTGCCCTGCCCAGCCGGCCGCTCAAGAGCAGACAGACAGACCTGCCGGAGCTTCCCCTGCCACTGCCGGCACTGCATCAAAATGCCAAGTGCTCCACCGCCTGCCCTGACATTTACAGAGCAGCTCCCGGGGGAGCTGGGGAGGGGTGCCGCCATGAAACATTGATCAGAGTTATTATAAAGTACTTGATCAACATTACGGCAGCAGCATATTATCGCAGCTGCTCGTCGGTGGGGAACCGCGGCTCACCTGCACGGCCGACACAAACTGGATGGTGCTGACGAGGGCCAGGGAGGTGCCCGCGGTGAAGTTGAAGCGAATGGTCTCGAGAAAATGGGACGTGTCGATCTTTATGTCCACGAACACGTAGAGCATCTTCAGCCCCTGCGTGGCATCGATGGGAACTGGCGAGAGACGGGGAGTGAGGATGAGTCGGGTGGGTTCCCCAGCTCCCTGCGCCCCAGCAGCTGCACCCCCAGCCACCCCCTGCCCGCGCTGGCACCCCGGCACCCTGGGCTGGGGGTGCAGACGGGAGCGGCGGGGAGCACCCCCTCATTTCTCTCCGGATAATGGCAACCCAGGGGATCAATGAACACAAATCTAATTACCCCCGGCGCTAAGAAGCCTGTGTCACCACGATTAAGTGAATAATTAAAGTACACAGAGTCCACATCGATCCACAGCTCCACATTCACTTCCCATTTTGGTGCTCTTCACCTGATCACAATTAAGTGCAAATTACTCCCTCCTGCGGGGCGCGGGGCCCGAGGGACGGGGAAGGCGGCTCCGTGCCGCGGGAACGCGGCCCCACGAACGCCCACGGGGCTCCCGCGAGGACGGCTGCGCCGAGCCGGTGCCAGGAGCATCGTGGGCAGCCCGAAAGGGGCCCCTTGGCGCGGTTAATTCATGTAATAGCAGGCTACAAACCAGGGCTTTTAAATTCCCTGTTTCAGTGGTGCCCGTAACCCTCCATTCTGTAACAAAGCACCCGGTGCAGATATTTATCACTGTGAACGCTCACGCCGACGTGATTTTCGGGACACAGTTCTCAACCGGTAAGTCAGTATTTCACAGGGAGCCTGGAGCAATTCTTCAAACCCCTTCACACAGCCCGATAAACGTCCCCGGCTCCCCTGCCCGCGCTCGGAGGGCCGCAGGGTGCCGGCAGCGCCGGCAGGGACGAGCCCACCACTCGCCACAGCAATTCTGCCGATCCACCTTAAAACCCGGAGTGTCTTATTGTTATTTTTGGGCTGATTCCATCCTGGGTGGACTTCAAAGTTAGCAGCATCTGGGACAGCAGCGCGGTTTCCATGGCAACCGGATCCAGAGTACCGTCCGCCTGGGGAGCACGCAGCCTCCTCCTCCCTTCCCCTTCCAGCCAGTGCTGCGCCCGCAGAGCCGCCTTCCCCGGCCCCGTCGTCCCCGGCCCCATCGTCCCCGGCCCCGTTGTCCCCAGCCCTGCCGGTGGCTCCTGGGCGAGCGGCGAGGCCGGCTCCTCCTCCCGTCTCCGGCACGGGGCTGCGATTTGGGCGCTGCTGCAGCCAAGCAGGAGGAAGCCGGGCGCTGCGGCACAGCGGGAGGGAAGTGGCTCCGCACGCCCTGCCGCTCCCGAAATCCTGCCTGCGGGCAGCGACCCAGCCGGCCCGGCCCTGTCCAAAGCAGGCAATCGAGGCCGGAGAACAGAAATCCCTTTGGAGAGGGATTAGTGCTCCGTGCTAAGTCTCCGAGCTGGCGTCGAGCGCGGCTGGGCACCAGCTCGGCGCGGCCACGCGTTTTCGGCCGGGCGCAACGCCAGCAGCAGCAGCGCAGCCTCCACGGTCCCCGCTGCCTCGACCGCGACCGGGCGCAGCCGCCGCGCGCCCCGGGGCCGAATGTCACCTACTCAGGCAGCTGTGTCCGTAGTGCACCAAGAAGTCGGCGCCCAAGGCCCGGGCCGTGTAGTCGTCCACGCAGCACGCGCCGTAGGTCACGTCGCCCATCACCACCGCCTCCGCGGCCGTGAACCTGCGGGGAGGCACAACAGTGAGGGCGGCATCCAGATGCCACCGTCGTGGCCCACGTCCTCCCCGCCCTGTGCTGGTGTCCCCAGCCCCAGCCCGGTTCTGTCCCCGCAGGCACGTGGCACAGCGCAAACCGGGGACCCTGCGCTACCGTGGAGCCCCTCGCCATACGCTGAAGAGGACGAGCACTGGCTACTCTCCGAGATGTCAACATGATTAAACTGGAGAGCGGTAATCCGCCTCTTCAATTGGGTAAAGCTGTTTGCAATTCAGCGGATTATCCGCTCATCAAATAGTACGCTGCCAGCTTCCTAATGCAGCAAGAGGGAAAAGAGCAGAGGGAGACCCGGCACAGCGCAGTGCCATCGCTCCTGCCAGCTGGCTCCGGGGACCAGAGCCACCAGGACGGGCAGGCAGCCACCCTGGCATCCCGAGCCGTGCCAGCCTCAGAGGAGAGGTGGCTGCAGGCTGGCAGAGCCACCGTCCCCTCATGCCTGGGCACTGCACAAGCCGGTGCACCCCAGCCCGTGCCTGGCTGCATCACCCGTGGGTGCCAGCTCGGCCAAGACGGGTGCCAGGCGTGCTCAAGGAGCAGCTGGTGCTTAGGTGGCACTTGGAGAGGGACAGCACGGAGCGAACTGGCACCGTTCCCCATCACCCGCGCCTGGCACCGCCACCCGAGCCCCCCAGGCCCCCACGCCAGGAGATAAAGCTGGGGCTCTCGCGTGATTTAAAGGCACCACCTTTGTAGGTAGTTTATTGCACCATTTCGGGGGATTATTAGCTTGGCCGCGTTCCCGGGGAGCTGCCGTGGTATTTTAATTATGAAAGCAGGTATCGCAGTGACAAAGCCCCGCGCCTGGAGGGGCTGCTTAAACCAGATGCTAATTCCGTATTTACACGCGGGTTGCGCCGTGGGCTCCTGCTCGGTGGCTTCTCACGAGACGGAGGCCCCGGTGCCGGCAGGGTCCCGGTGCCACTGGCACGGGGCTCGGGGCTGGCAGAGGCGGGCGCCCCGGAGCAGCGTCACCCCCCGCTGGCACTGGCTCGGGGCCAGGGTCCCGCGCGCTCCTCCCCGCGCGCCAGGCAGGGAGCGTTACGTCGGCGGCAAGAATAGAAATGGTGGGCAGATCTGGGCAGATGGCAGAAGGTGGGGAAATGGCGGAGCGTGCTGGATATTAACAGCTCCGGCCCATCGTCAGCGCCCGGGGAGGGGGACAGGGCAGGGAGAGCATCCCCGCCAAGGGGACAAAGCCTCCGCCGCCCCTCACGTCCTGCCCAAGCCGGGCACCACCGGCTCCCTCCAGCATCCCAGGGGCAGGGGACATGGCTGGGGACAGCAGGACGGTGGACCAGAGGCTGCCAGCACCCAAATCCCGCGATCC
>VXAL01000690.1:0-13617 GCA_013399475.1 Chauna torquata | reverse complement strand
GGCCCCCCACGGGGGCCGGGGAGGGCGCACGGCCCACGGGATGGCGGGTGGGCTGGGGTGCTGCAGCTCCTGGCCCTGCAGGGTGCCGGGACCCCCCCCGCCCCGGCGCAGCTCGTGGCCTTGCAGGGTGCAGGACCCCCCAGCGCAGATGCAGGGCGATGAGCCCTGGAGGCAGCAGCACCGCGCGGCTCATCCCACCGCAGCCCCTTTCTGCAGCACGCCGGGGTGCGGCTCCTTCCCTCCAGCTCTCCCCATCCCCATGGCCGGACCCCCGACCCATCCTGGAGGCCCGGCTGGAGGATGCTCAGCCGCGGCCTTCACTGGAGGCTGTTGTCCTCTGGCGGAGGGTCAGCGGTGGGGGGGCCGGCACAGCCGTGCTGCAGGGAGGTGACACACGAAGCTTGCGGCCGGCCCTGGCGCTGGCAGGGACAGAATGTGCCGGCGCCGGCGCGGCCCTGCGAGGGCCGGGGATTAGCTGCGCGGCTGCTGCCTCCCGGCTCGGGCGCCCGTCCAGCTCCGGGAAAACAAGCGCCGCCTTCGCCGCCTCCCAGCTGCAGCCCGGCCCCATGCCGGGGGCTGCGTCCCGCGGGGGCTGCCTGCTCGTGGGGCGACGGCAGTGGCGATAAAACGCAACCCGGATTTTACTCAGATGGGGACGCACCGCTCCGTCCCCTCGCTTGGGACGAGGTTGTCGCTGTGCTGCCCAAGCCCGGCATCCTTGCGGTTGGGATTAAAGCTGGGCTTGCACTGCTCGCGCCCCGGGGAGCAGCGAGTTGGCGCTGATGGGTGCTCGGGGGCACGGACGTGAGTGCCCAGTCTACGGGACTCGTGCTGTGCCGGCACATCGGGGACGCGCTCGGTCCCTGGCAGCAGCAGGCCTTGCTTTGGTTTTTCTCCACCCTCCAGTGCTGCAAAACCAGCTGTGAACGGCACAGCCTTGCACCCCGGGGACTCCCTTCATGCAGAGGTGGCACGGGGACACCAGGAGGCATCCGTGCCCCCCAGCGTGCCACCGCTCGCCCTGTGCACAGCCGGGGCAGGAGTGCGGCCGTCCTACGCCCGCTGAGTCAGCCCGGTGCTTGCAGGAGCTGCTCCCGCCCACGGAAACCACAGGCAAAGTCCCGCTCATCCCTGCCCTGCGCCGGGGCTTTCCCTGCTGGTTCGACAGGAATCGCAGCTCCTTCCCGGAGCGGCGGCCGGGACGGTGCAGGATGGGGCCGCTCGCTGCGCCCTGGCACGCCAGCTTTGCTCCCTTGGAAAGCAATTCCTAAACTCAGCGCTGGTCCGTGCCCTAACGCTGCTGTCGGAGCCCCTTTGGGGCTTTGCTCCCCAGGGGCAGGGGAAAGCTTCGGAGAAACCAAGGGGCTGGTTTATGCCGAAAAACAAGGTCTGGAGTGGCCGGGTGGACGTGTTGGACGTGCCACGTGTCCCATCCCTGGCCACCTCTCCAGGAGCATCGGGCACGTGCGGCTGTCGCAGCGCTCACCGGCGTGGATGCCACAGCAGCCCCGGGCACAGCGGGCGCTGCCGGTGCTGGCCCCGGGGACGCGGTGGCTTCCAGGGCTGGGTTTGGTGCGGGGCCGCTGATGCCGCCGGCTGCTCCGAAGCCCTTCAGCAAACGGCCGTGTTGTTCACTTGGCGGAAATCAACCCCTGGCTGCGCTGCCGCCGACCCCCTCGCTTGGCGTCCTTCGCTGGCCCCCTCGCTTGTTTACTGCTCCCTTCCTCGGACAATGGAAAATTTTTACGACTTTTGACTTTTGTCCAATTGTTTCGGAGTGAGGAAGCGGCCGGGCACTGCTCACAAACATGTCTATGGATAAACAGCAGGGCGCAGGGGGCTGCGGGACCGGAGCCACACACCCGGGGTGCGGCAGGGTGGCAGCGGGGCACCGTGCTGACCCAGGTCACCTCTTTCCCCCCAGGACCCAGGTCCCTGTGCGACATCACCAAGCCCTCTACATGGGATGAACGTGGGGACAAATATTTTGGCTTTTCTCAGCGGACACCCAAGTTTAGAAAAACAACAGCAACAAAAAACCCCCCGGAGTCATCTGACGGCGACGCGTGACGTGTTGGCACACAAACAGGGTGCGCGCGGGGACGGCGCTGGCCTGGCTGTGGATGCGGGGCTGTGACTCGCGTGTGCCCGTGCCAGGGATGTGGCACGTGGGGACTTTGCTCCTGGTGCTGTTTGCCGGCACTCCCAGGCACTGCTTTGCAATTCATGCGGAAACCCCTGGCCGGCGCGCGGTGCCCGGTCCTGTTGCCGTCCCCTGCAGCTAAAGCCTTGCTCACGCGGCGTTTGCGTTCTTTTAGCTCTTTCCGACGCGAGCTGAAAGATGACCGGGGAAAGGAGCCAAAGGGCTGCCACGTGGGCTGCCCTGGGCTGCCCCGGGCTGCTTGGCCCCCGGCTGGATCCGCAGCCGCGTGGTGCGGGTGCCGGTGGGGACGCGGCCGTCCTCGGCGGCGGGGCGAGGACCGGGGGGCCGTCACCCGCACTGGTCTCTGTCCTCTGGCGCCTCGGCCGCGGGGCCGTGGGTCTCTCCCTTGCTTTGTTGCCCTTCGCTCCGCAGGCAAACAAAACCACTCCAGGCACCCGCACAGCTCCGCAGCTTGGACTTTAGAGCCTGGGCTGGGAGGGGGAACGGATCCCCCTGCTGCCGGGGCAGACCCCGGAGCTGCCCGGACCCACGCGTGCCCCCCGCCCCACGTGTGCCGCACAGGTTGGAGTGGGAAGGAAGCCTTGCAGCGGCTGGGAACATCTCGCACATTTTCCATCTCACTCAGAGGGGGCTGCAGCAAAACCAATCTGCTTTTTGTGCTGGTGCAGCCGCAGCAGGGACCTGAGGGTGCAGCAGGTCGGTGTCCCTGCACCAGCACCCGCAAAAGCCGTCGCTGCCCTGACAGGCCCCAGGGCACTGGGCCATCCCGCCTGTCCCGACGCACCGGGGAGACCAAAACCCTCCTGCTGGGGCTGAACGCAGAGTCCCAGCTTGGGGATATCGATGCCAGCGGGGAGAAACAGGGGGCTTGAACCCAACGGCACCGCGCTGGGGGCAGAGCGGCCCCATGGGCTAATCCTGCTCCAGACCCTGCCCACCCGCAGCTTGCAATTAAACCCCAACCCCAGGGAGCCCTTGGGTGCTGCACCCTGCTCTGCGTTCACCCGGCTCGTTAGCAAGCCTGAACCCAATTGCTTTTAAATGCAAGGGTTTATTAGGTGCTGAGGGAAAGGATTTTCCTGATAAGCAGCTGTGTAAATGCGGCCATCCCTGGTGCAGCGATGGAGGCAGCGATAGCCCGCGGGGGAGGCTGGGCTGCCTGAGGGGGTCCCGTCTGGTTGGAGGTGGCTGGGGACGGCAGCAGCAGGGCCCTGGCCGGTTCACTCTGCTTTCCTGTGGTTTTCTGTGTGAAAAAATAGGGAGAGTCAATCTGTTTGCAAGGGTAAGCACCCTGAGAGCAGCCCTAGCGGGGGAATTGCTCGTGGTCCTTCTGCACTTGGTGCTGGTCGTTTGCTCCAGGATCAGCCCTTTCCCCGTGCACCCCGGCAAGGGTTCGCTGCTAAAAACGGGATTGTTTTCAGGAACCTCTGGGTCCTGCAGAGCCGGCTATCCTTAGCTCAACCCTGTCTGCCAGTGTAAGCAAAATATGTTTATGCTGCAAACCTCTGGAAGCCACCCCTGCCAAATCAACAGGGGAATGTGTGCGCCGATAAGGGCGCCGTGTCCTTTCCTTCCAGATAATCTGATAGCCCAGCTGGGAAACGCGAACGGAGCCGGCGGGCTGCGAGCAGGCGGCAGGAGGGGAAGCGGGGTCGCGCCTCTGCAGCCCCAGGTGTTTTTAANTGTTGTGGTGTTTGTTAAAAAAAAAAAAAAATGAGGGGGGGGGGGGGGGAATTCCTGCAATGCTGGAGGGATCTGTGCAGCAAAGCCTGGTTCCCAATGTCCTCATTTTATGATTACGTTTATTGTTATTGTAAGGTTTCGGGTCAAAAATATCTGTGGCTTTTCTGCTAGGCTGCTGCAACAAACAAAAAACCTTCAGCCGTGCCAGCGGCCGCGCTGCCCCTCGGCTGCGCGATCCTGAGCCCAGCCATCCGAAAGTGTTAAAACTGCAGAAAGAAAAGGTTTCTTGCAACCGCCCGGGCGCTTCTCCTATGCCAGGAATCCAAGCTGTTTTCCCCCTGCGTCTCCCAGCTTGCGTGCTGGGGCTCGCAGTGCCCGGGTGGTTTTTTTGCCGCGCTCTGAGTGCAGCCCTGCAGGGGATGGGGCAGCTCTGAGCCCCTCTCGGTGGAAAGAGACTCTTAAGCATTGGCTTTTGCTGATGCTTTAAGTTATTTTCCATTCCCAGGCATTGTTTCTGGAAATAACGCTTGCTGGGGTGAAGCTGTTGCACAAAGAAACCTCAGCCTGACGTGAGAGCAAGAAAAAAAGCAGGCGTTGCTCAGCTTGTTTGCAAAGTAAAACTGAAGTTGTTGTTGTTGTGACACCAGGCGGTTGCGAAATGCGGGCACAGAAATACCCAGGACTTTAAAAACAAGCCCAGCCCAGCTACTGCTGCTGCGTGGCGGCCGTCTGTCCAGCTGCGGCGGCCGTCTGTCCAGCTGCGGCCCCTTTCCCGGGGGACGCTGCATGGGCCGAGCTGCGACATGTGCATCAGCGTTGGTTGGGTTTTTCTGGGAAGGGGGAACCCTAAAAGCTTTTCCTGGGGAGGGGGCAGTAACTCCGAGCCGCTGAGAGGGGGTTGCCCCTCCGCCAGCCCCACGGCCCCGGCAGAGCCGTCACAGGGGGTTTACAGTGCCCGGGGGGGTTGGCTGCTTGCCCCCCGCTTCTGCGTGCGGCAACTCGGTGAGAGGTAGCGCTTGAATTCTGCAGAAAGGGAAAAAAATATATCAGGGATTGGCTTGTTTGCTCAGAGATTAAGTGAAAGCAGCTCCTGAACGGCCGCCTAATCCCCCCGGGAGTGGGTTGCATTGTGCAGGTGGTGGCAGCGGTGGCTTTTTGCCCAGCAAATAATCCTCCTCCGTGCTACGGCTTGCGCCCAGGTTATTCTTTCCAACACCTCGCTGGCATCGAGCTCTTCCCTCCATCCGCACGGACCCTGGCTGGGGGCTCGGGGAAGGCAAAACGGTGCTGGGAAGGGGCTGCAAGGGGAACAGACGGATGAGGAAGAGGTTGCGGAGCCGAGTGCGCCGCGAGAAAACCACCCCGGGGACAGTCATGGGAGTTGTTGTGGTTTTATCCTTTGAGGCAGCGATGGGAACGGGGATGCGTGGTGCTTGTGTGGCCAGGACCAGAAATAGCCTGCATATCAGGAAGCATAAAAAGGCACCGCAGCGCTGAATCATACGACCTCCTCTAAAAATAAAGGCAGCGGGTCTCAAATTAGCCGGTTGTAGAGGTGTCTGGGCACAAGCGCGGGTCACTGGGGGCCGTCGGCTCCGCTCTGTGCAGGCAAACCCCAAATCCAGTGTGGGGGGGATGATCGCGGTTGGGTGCCTTTGGGATCGATGTGCTGGGCTGAGCTTTTTCCCTATTTCTGTAGGTTTTTTGCTGCTTATCCTGCAGCTGTCCTAGGAGTCCTGTGGCTCCCACGTAACGAGTTGCCCGTTCTCAGCCTGCAGCCGCTCTCACCGCATGTGACCGATGCCCTGCGGCGTGTCTGGGTCCTGCGCAGCATCGGAGCAGGCAAGGTCACGTCCTTGCTGCCAAAACTGGCCCCGTCCCGCTCCGGCGGGCTTCCTCAGGTCGCTGGCTGTGCGGCCGCTCCCAGAGATTCATTTGGAAAATAGTTCTGTGCAATTTAAACTAATTAGGGAGCCCTGAGCCGCTCGCTCGCACTAATTGGCAAGGCTGGCTTCGCGCGAGGCTTCATTAGCTTTCCCCAGCGTGTTGCCTGTGGGCTCTGTGGACGCGTGGGGCCACCGTGCCCGTGGGGACAGGGCTGTCCCCAAAGGAACCGGGGGGATGTGAGCGAGTGACCCCGTGGGGACGATGGGGATGGAGGGGTCCTCTCGTCCCCCCGCTCCCTGGGGTGTTTTTCAAGCAGCGATGGGGACTTGCTGTCCTGCCATGAACTCGGTCCTGTTGCTGGCTCCATCAAGAGCAACAGGAATGATTAACTGGCGCTGGCTCCACGCCGGGCAATGTGTTTACCCCGAGCTGTGACCCCGGTGCTGCTTCCCTCGGCTCCAGCCCCCAAAATTGGGCTGTAAACAGGGGCCGGGCTGCAACCCGAGAGCTATGCGCCCGTAACAAAATACTTCCTCTGCAAGTGCCGCGCTCAGCAGCCCGCGGCGAGCCCGAGCATCGCTGCCGGTTCTGCCACGAGTTGGCTCAATTGCAATAAAAGCCCTAACTGCGTTATCCCAGGCTGCGTTCTGGGGGCTGGGAGGCTGCTGGATGCCGTCCTCCTCCTAATTTCCAATGCTTTGGGTTTTGGAGGTGAAGGAGAGAGGCTGCATGTGACGCTGGGTTGCTTTAGGGCTGGAGAAGCGTCGGTGCTTTGCCACGGCAGATTTGCTGCGGCTGCCGAATAAATCCGCCGATTTGTGGCTGGGGCGTGCGTGGCCGGGGGGACGCATTGGGGTGATCTGTGGCAGCATCACGGTGAGCGACTGCTCTCGGCCCCCAGCTCTGCTTGGCGGGGACCGCGGCTTGGCTCTGCCTGGAGCTGGGGAAGCTCCGTGGGGACGCGAGTGGTGCGGGGCTGGTGCCACCTCGTGGTCCTGGTGGCAGCTCAGACACGGTGGCACCGGACACGTGGGCGGCGATGGACACGGGTGCACCGGGGGCTGCTGCCTGCCCAGGGCCTTCAAAACGAAGCCGCAGGGTCACGGCCATCCCCATCCCTGCGCTGGCATCCGGCAGCACCGGGAAGAGCCGTAAATCCCCAGCGTCCCCACGGCTGGCAGGGACACAAGGGAACGTGCCGAAACGCGGCCACGCGGTTACCTCCGCTCGCCACCAGCCCGCTTTCTGCCGGAGCCCGGAGCAAAGCCCCGGCACGGGGCCAGGGCGCAGCACCCCGGGTGCAGGGGCACCGGCGGCTCTGAGCGAGGGCGTTGAGGAGGGAGCCCGATTTTGGTGCAATCCCTTGCAAAGCGATTTTAAGCCACAGCGGTGAGGCTGAGCAGGAAGGGGGGGGCCGCTGCCTTTCCCCAAACTTCCCCGTGCTGCTAACTCCCCCCTTTTTTTTCTCGCTTTTTCTTTTCTGCACTCTCAGCAAGCACAGGCTGCTGCCTCCGGTGCCGACGCGCAGGGAAGACAAAACCACAAACCACTCTCAATCTTCAGCAGCATCTGAAAGTTTCTGGCCCAGATAAGGCTCGCGGCGCGGCCCCAGCTCCCACCAGGATGCTGGGGAGGCCCTGTCTGCCCCAGCCCCCCCGGCCACCCCCAGCCCTGCTGCTCAGGGTCTCACCGCTTGAGTTACCCTGGCCTGGGTGAGACAAGGAGAGCCGTCTGAGTCCTCCTGCTCTGTGCATTTGTTTTTTCTTTAATTTTTACAACATGAAATAGCCGGTGGTCAGCGCTGGGGCTGGTTGTGCCCCCATCCCGCAGGGGCCAGGAAGAAGCATTTGCTCTCCGATGCCTTCCCGAAGCGGTTTCCCCATGGCTGAGGAAACGTCCCCAGCTCCAGCCGGGGGCAGCTGAGTCTGCAGCTGCCTGCCCTCGCTTTTTATTGCTAGGGAATGGTTCAGGCCGTGCCGTGCCTTGCCAGGTCCCAGCCCTGTACAACGCAGCAGGCAGCGCCTTCGATGCACTCAGCGGCAGCTCCTGGAAATCAGAAACCCCCTGGAAAGTGCCGGAAGCCCATGGGTCCGTGCCTCGCGGTGGGCACGCAGCATCCCCCTGGGTGCCCACGGGACCCCGCTCGTCCCCTTCCTGCCCCATCCCCGTGTCCCCTACAGCACCGACTTCTGCAGCAGCTCCAAGCCCTCCTCGTCCCTGATGATGACGGGTTTGTCGGAGATGAGCAGGGCGAGGGGAACCAGTGGCCGGGGAAGCCCCCAGCTCCCCGCACCCTCTTCCGCGGGCAGGTGGCCAGAGCACCCAGTGCTGCAGGTGGGAAACCCCCCGGATGCTGCCAGTGCCGGGCTCGGCACCGGGCTCAGCACCTCCTGCCTCCGGTACTCGAAGGGCAGCTCCCTCTCACAGCCCGGCTGCCCCTGCTCCGCTGGTTCTTCGGCGGCGGGGCTGGGCTGCGGCGTGCGGGGCTGCGTGCCACCGGCCGCCTCCTTCTCGGGGCTCGGCTCCGTGACCAGCAGCTTGGCAGGGCTGAACTTCTCTGAGGGCTCCACGAAGCCTTTCCAGGGCTTGTCCTAAAGGTCAGATGTGTTTGGGGTGGGAACACCCTGCTGCAAGGTCCGCGCCGTGGGGCTCATTGCGAGGTGCAGGGTCCGGCCCCGTCCTGCTCCCGCTTTGCATCTCACCTGGCTCATTTCGCTGGCTGAGAACTGGATGGCTTTGCTGCCCACGGGCTTGGGCACGGGGGGGAAGAGGAGCTGCCGGGCCCTGGGGAGATGCCAATGGTGGGTGGTTAATGGGGGGGAGAGGGGGCACAGCCAGCGCAGCGGGGCCACAGCGCTGCCTTCACCTCTTTTTGCTCAGCTGGTAGACGACAGCAGCGGCAGCGGGGAGCCCGAGCGAGATGCCCAGGTACTTCAGGTTGGACTTCCACGCCGCCGGCCTGGGACCTGGGGGCAAGCATGCCTGGGTCACGGTGGCATTTCCAGCCCCACATCCCCTCACTGTCCCCAGCGGGACACGGGAGCATCCCCAGGTGCTGGCCAGGAGGGGGAGGAAGTCCCCAGCCATTACCCGGTGCCGTGGTCTGGAAGTGCCACCGAGTGCTGCAGGTGCCCCCTGTGTCCGCTGTCACCTCCTGGATGCCGACCCTGTAGGCTGTGCCCGGCCGCAGGTTTCGGAGGGTGTAGCGTGACGCCGATGCATCCACTTCGCCATCTGGGCAAACGATAATGAGCAGGCGGCAGCCGTCCCCACCCTCCTCCCTCTGTCCCCGCGTCCCCTGCCAGCCGCAGGCATTGCCACTCACATGTCACGTTGTCCCCTTCGGCCGCGTGGCACACCAGGTACCTCGCCAGCACCCCGGGGCAGGCGGCGCGGGGGGACGGTTCCCACCGGAGGACGGCAGCCTCGGCGCTGGCGTTGATGTGGATGGAGGCGGCCAGCGAGGCTGCGCAGTGCGGGGGACAGGAGCAGCCGTTTAGGGTGACAGCCCTTTTTGCGGCATAAATGGGTTTTGATGCTCCCCATTTCCATACGTACTGTTGCCAGTGAAATGATGCTGCAGGGCGAAGGTGGCCCAATCCTGCTCCACGCTCCAGCCGTGCACGGCAAGGCGGTAACACACCGGCGCTTCCAGTGACCCTGCGGAGGAACCAGCACCCATCACAGCCCGGCCAGAGCCTGCGGGAAGTTGAAGGTCTCGGGCGCTCGCTTGCCTCTCTCCACGTGGGTGCTCTTTGCAGGGAAATCCTTCTGGACGCAGATGCCCTCTTGGGCCTCTCCCGGCAGCGGCTGCTGCTCGAAGCAGTAGGCAAAGCCGTGGCTCGGTGCCTCCCATTGCACCGTCACCATGTCGCCGGCCGAGCTGATGTCCTTGAAGCTGAGCTCTGGGGCGAAACAAGGCGAGCAGGTGAGGATGCCGGGGGGGGCCACCAAGGAGCCAGGTCCTTTCCACGGCACGTGTGGGTACCTGCGTGCCGCTCGGCCGGTACGTGGAGCTGCCGCGTGGGGCCGGTCCCAGCGGCGTTGGCCGCCGTCAGCAGGATTTTGTACTCGGCCCCACAGAGGGTGAGGTTGTGCGCCGTCACCTCCGGCCCCAGCACCACCTCGTCCTCCTCGGCCAGCACGGCACAGCGGCATGCCAGCATGCGGATGCTCAGGGTGTAGGTGACGTCCCCCTGTTCCTCGCGAGCTCTCTGGGGTGGTGACAGTGGTGGCTGCGGCGGTGCCGAGGGGGGGTCTCAAGGGGATGGCAGGGCTGTCCCGGCCGGCGAGCCCGCACTGCCATACCTGCCAGCCCAGCTGCAGCAGCCTCTGCCCATTTTTCCCAAGATTTCCCAGCCTGAAGCTCAGCGCGGGGCTCTCCAGGATTTCTGCAAGGGGAACGATGTGCTGACTGCCTGGCAGGTTACCAGCCCGGGGTGCCCGTGGCGGGGCGGGCAGGGACGTTGGGGTCCCTCCTGCCTCCTCTCATCCCACTCACCCTCAGGGACAAAGATGGATTTGCTCCAGTCACTCCAGTAGCTGCTCCAGTGCTGCGACTTGTGCCGGATCTGGACCTCGAAGGCAGCGTTTCCCCCCAGGTCGCAGGTCACTGAAGCAAACTGGGTTGGTGGCGGTGAGGCGACACCTCCCGGGACGTGCTCGTCCCCCACAGCCCCAAGCAGCCCACAGGGCACGGGCTAAACCGACCTGGGTCATCCTCGCTGTCCTCGCTCTTCCCCGTCTCACACGTCACCTGCAGGGAGAACGCAGGACGGAGGCACCCACCCAGTGAAACCAGTATGAAGGAAGGCTTGTTACTGGGGTATGGTGGTGATGCTGCCGTCGTGTTCCAGGGACTGGGAGGACCGAAAGGGCTGCAGGGGATGCAGCGGCCAGGAGGGTCCCCTTGGCCAGGGTCCCACAGCTTTGCCTGCAGGACCCTCAGAAAGGGGTGGTGGTCCCCGGCTGCCAAGGGGAAGCACTCAGGCCTTGCTGGGAGCAACGGCAGGATTTCGTCTGCCGTCGCCTTTATTATGTATAATCTGGGGCTTTGCCTGTGTGATCCCCACCACCGCTCCCTGATCCTGTTACGGGTGGCAGCGTGCTCCCGTCACCGGGAGGCCGGCGGAGAGATGGTAACAAAACAGATGGGGATGGCGTCGCCGAGCCCCTGCGCTCTGGTCCGGGCTGCATGCACCGCTGCCAACCGTCCTGCTCCTCGCCACCGAGTATTCTACCTGCGTCCAGCTGCGGTTGCCCGTCCTCCGGAAGCGAGCCTCCCTGCGCAGCGGCCGGTCCCCGTGGTGGCACGGTGGCCGTGGCACCCACAGCTGCAGGCTCCCATTGGCCTTGGTGAAGGACATCCCATCGGGGGGGGGATCCGGCTTCACTGCGGGGACAGCGTGGCTGCGGTGACCGGTGCCGCCATCGCGCCCAGCCCGGCCCTGCGGTGCTTACCGGCCTCGTCGAGGTACAGCGTGAGGTTGGGGCTCCGGTGCAGGTGATGTCCCCACTGTGCCTCCACCCAGGCGGTAGCGTTGGTGAGGACGTAGACGTGGTGACGCTGCAGGGTGTACGTCGTCGCGGCACCCGCCTCGTACCGCTGGCACGGCCGCGACGTCATGTAGCTGGGGGGCAAAGCGCTCGCCCTCTGCGCACGGGGTTGCACCGCGGCCCCAAGCGTCCCCGTGCCCCGGCAGGCTGCCCGGAGCTGCCGGTGGGACGCGGTGCAGGTCCTCGCTGTGGCACCCAACTCACCAGAGCATGAGCACATAGGTGGTGTTGCCGGCGGGGCCGCGGGGCGGCCAGGAGCAGAGGAACTGGCGGGAGCTGCATTGCTTAAAGCAGGAGAAGTCGGGGGGCTTGGCAGCGCCTACGGGGAGGGGGCAGCAGCTGCGGCCGGGCTCACGCTCGCTCCTGCCCCACAGCACCCCACAGACCCCGGCGGGTGCTGGAGGGGCACGGGGAGGGCTGCAGCGGCATCGCGATGCTCCTGCTCCCAACACTGGCGCAGGAACCCCCCAAACCCTCCAATGCCACCGAACGCCGCTCTCCCGGCGCGGCGGCCACGCCGCTCCGCTCGACTCACGGCGCAGCGGCTGGAGGTGACTCAGAGCCCGCGCGGAGGGTGCGTGGCTGGATTTAGCCAGCAGCGGGGTTGTTGGCTTCCACTTCGCTCCCGCAGATCCTGGAAGGATGCGTGGAGCGGGCAGCCGCCGCCCGCACTGTGCAAAGGGACGGGGGGATTGGAGCAGCCACACTGGTGATTCTCACCCAAAAAGCACCATTTTCCCCCAGGGGTGCAGCGCTGCTCCGTCTGCAGGGACTTCCTGAGCCCTGTCCCGCCGCCACCATTGGGATTTCCTTGAGTTTTGCCCTCTCCTGGAGGCTTCAAACCTCTCCAGCCCAATCCCACAAAAGCTCGCTGCCTCACCCTGCCCTGCTCGAGAGGCGCCTTATCGCCCCCGAATCGTTCATTGAAAGTCTTCTGCACTTATCTCTCATCTCCGCACGCCGCAGAAGCACTCACCGCCCCGCACCAGCACCGCCAGCGCCAGCAGCAGCCACCCCAGCATGGGCTGCTCGGGGAACCCCGGCTCCCGGGCTCCGTCCTCTCTGGGTCCCCCTCCTTTCGGGGTGCCTGATCCCCCCGCAGCACGGTGGCAGCTCCCGGGCTGGCAGCAGCACCCCGCTGCCTCGGCTGCCTTTTCCTCTTCTGCTACAAGCAGCCTTTCCCGGGTGGAGTGAACGTGCTGCCGGCAGAGCGCGAAGTGTGAGTGCCTGCCTCACTTTAACAAAATCAAAAGAGAAAGCAACAGAAACATCCCCCTTTTCTGCCCGCACGCCCGTGGAGGGCCCGGCCAAGCACCGCAGCCTCGCGAGCAAGAAGAGCAAGGTAAGCAAAAGAGGTGCTCTGGTGACTTTTTTTCTTTCTTTCTTTTTTTTTTTTGCAAACCCCACGTCATGGTTTTGATTCCCCCGCATGTATTCGGTTGAATCTGGAGCGCCAAGGTCAGGTTCGGGTGTTTTCAGCCCGTGTGTGCACGCAGGGCTCGGTGGCGGGGTGGCCACGTGTCCTGCGGGATGGGGCCCCCTGGTCCCCAGCACAAATTGTCCCCCGCGGCCAAAACAAAGCCCCAGTGAGGCACAAGGGCACGGCGTCACCGGGGTGCTGGCAGCGCGACCGCGTGACCCCAGGGCGGTGGAGCCGGGTGGCACCGCGGGCTGTGCACAGAGCCCCCTTGTCCCCGCAGAAAGCATCCCCTTGTGCGCCTTTGCTTGGGGACAGGGGGCGCGGTGACGGGAGTGTCCCCGTGCTGGGACGGCTGTGACCTCCCCCCGTCCCGCTGCTGCAGGCACACGCTGCAGTGTTGCCCCTCTTGCACCCTTGATGCACCGAGCCGTGCCGTGCTGTGCCGTGCCAAACCGAGGCATGCCGTGCTGTGCCAGGCTGTGCCATGCCACGGCACACACCCGGGCCATGCTGTACTGTGCCGTGCTGTGCTGTGCCACACCAAACTAGGCCAGGCCATGCCGCAGCCACACCATGCTGTGCCATGCTGAACCGTGCCATGCCAGGCTGGGTTACGCCATGCCGTGCAGGGCTGTGCTGGGCCAGGCCATACCGTGCCATGCCATGCCAGCGCCTGGCTGGATCATGGTGTGCTGGGCTGTACCGAGCCAGGCAGGCTGTGCCTCCCCTGTGCCGTGCCGTGCCGTGCTGTGCCGTGCCAGCCCTGGGACAGACCTTGCTGTGCTGGACCACGAGGGGCCAGCTGGGCTGTTCCCACCCTGTGCCCTGCGGCGCCAGCCCCAGGCCGCGCCGTGCCGTGCCGTGCCAGGCAGCCTGTGCCACCCCCGTGCCGTGCCGTGCCAGCCCC
>VXAL01000689.1:313-22375 GCA_013399475.1 Chauna torquata | reverse complement strand
TTGTTTTAGCACCGTTCTGCGTGCCTGTTGCTTGTAATTGAATGTCAGGGTGCCAGGGGAGAAGCCCATTTGAGGCTGGCACCAGCTCTCTTGCGGTTGTCTGCATAAACTCTTGGTTGGCAGCGAGCTCGCCCGGTGTTAGATAAATAGGGCTGGCACGGGGAAGGAGGAGAGGTGGGGAGAGTCGGAAGTGGGGTGAAGCTGGGGAGGGGCAGCTCCTGTCTCCCCGGGGATTAGCGGAGCTGGAGCGCGGGTGTCTTTGTGACGGTGCCCCTCAGTCATGCCGGGCAGCCGGGGGGCGGCGGGGCAGGGAGTCAAAGACAGATGTGTTTCTGGAGACCGGGACTGGCTCTTTTTTGTTTTTGGTTTTTTTTTTTTTTTGCCAGAAGAGCTGTTTCCCTAAAATTGCTGCTCTGCAGTTTCTCGGGACTGGCTGCCGCTGCGGTCTGGATGAGTCCCATGGGACCGCCTCAGTGGAGTTGGTCTTTTCATTTTCAGGCTGCCCTCAGCCGATTTTTAAAAAGGGAGTGAAAGGAACCCCAAACCTGGGGTGGCTTCGGACCCCTGGGGTAGCGTGGCGGGGTCCCATCCTGCCCAGTGCTCCCTCCCAGCAGAGCGAGGCAGGGCGTTGTAACACTGTAGTTATTTCCCCTCTGCAAAGTCTTGGAAACAATAATAACCCTCTTTATGCCATGTGGAAATAAGCAACACTGTTTAACAAACGATTGGGTTGCAAAGCATGAAATATTTTGCCTCAGCGTGAAAAAACACAAGATAAAGGCTGATGAATGAAAGAGGGTATCAGGAGGAGGCTGAGCATCCCAAGCACGTGCTGCTCACTGCTGGGTTGCAGAAGGGTTGTTCCGTGACGCGCACTGAGGCTCTGCTGGGTCTCAAAGATTTGTGGTTTGGGGCAAGACGGACATTATTTTGCCTGCATCCCTGCTGGACAAGGGGGTGCTCCCCCCAAAGCGTGCGGTATTTGGATTTCTTCCTTCGTTGCCTTTGTTTCTCCCCAAGGATGACCCCAGCATGGAACGTAAACTGCTCCGCAAAGGGTTTGGAGGATCCCTGCCCTTATGGAGCTGCAGGATAGAAGGGTTAACGACTGCCTTCAGCTTCCTGTAAAGATGTTAGGATAAATCTATTAGCAGGGTTTAAACATCCAATCTGCCTTTGCCAGGACCTCATTTTCAGTTAGTCGAGTGATATATTTATTCATTAGCAAGTGTTGACATAAGGTAGCAAAATGTGTGTAAACAGAAAAGCCGCAGAACATGAATGTGCCATTTCGAAAGGAAAAGTTATTCGGATCAGCCAATAGGAAGTGATTAACGCTGCCAATCGGAAACGCAGAAACAACTGGGTTACTCACCAAAAAGTCCTCGTTTTTTTCCCTTTTGAAAGAAAAATCCATTTGGCAGTTGAACTCTGACTAACAGGGCGCGCGGGGCCGCGGCAGGCACCGGCGGAGCCTCTCAGTCTGGCGGTGCAGGTGGCTTTTGCAGGCTCAGGCTTTCTGTGCGCTTCCTCTGCAGCCCGCGCTCGTGCCGGGGCAGGGAGGGTTTTGTGCCCGAGCATCCCTGCCAGCCCCGCGGGAGGGCGGGCAGCGCCGCAGCAGCATCTCGCGCTCCTGCGTTCCCCACCTGTGCGCTGAGTGTTGCTGTGGTCGGGGGGGACGGTGCGAAGCCCTTTACGTGGCCAATGCGCGCGTCGTCGGCTGCCTGCATGCCCCAGGGACCTTGGGTAGGAGCAGTCCCTCCATTTATACACGGGTAGCTTAGAAAAACGATTTTGCCAGTGGAGCTGGGAACATGCGCCCAGTAGGAAACTTGCAGTTTTCCATCAAACGTGGTAGTGGTAATAAAAATGTTTAGGTGCCTAGCGCTGTGTCTTACAAGTGCTTCGTGTGAACGGACGTACGCTCTGGCGGTGGGATTCCCGCAAACGTCTTTGGGCGGTGGTGGAGGTTCAGAGAGGCTGTCGTTTGCCTGAGGAAAGCAGGGAGCTGGGGGTCTGCTGCAGTCGGTGAAATGCCACGTTGGCTTTTGTGTTGATTTGATGTTCGTACGCTTTTAGGGTCGGACTAGATGATCTGTGAAGGTCCCTTCCAACCCAAACCATTCTCTGATTCTCTGACTTTGCATAGAGCACAAAGGTCTGCTCTTGACAGCCGTGTTACTTGCGGGAAGGCTGAAGGTGAGGGTCAGCTTGCTTGGGTGCGTTCGTCAAGGAGAAGCTTCCCCGTTCCTTACCTGGCATGTTGCCGGGGGCCAGTGACAGTGGCTTGCACGAGGCTGAGCCCACGGGGTGAAGCCGAGCTTCCAGAGGCACACGGCAGCTCAGCATCCCCTGTGTCCCTGCAGGAGCTGTGGTCTGTGGCTGAGTTGGGAGCGAGATGGGCAGTGGTGACCCCAAATAATTCAAGCAGATATTTTGACCCATTTTCATGCTCCTGGGTAGCTGGTCACAGTGGTGCCGGAGTGTCAGAGGGCAGGAAACTTACTGAGATTTCACTGCAGAGCCAAATGCGCTCCTGTGGCATTGATTTTCATGGGAGTTGGAGGTTTGGCCACTTCCAGGAAATAGTCGGCACCTTGCAAGGTTGGGGTGGTAGCCACCAGGAAGAACTGTACGTCTCCGCGATGGTTTTATATTGCGGTAAGGGAATTTCAGGAGGAGATTCACAAGCAGCAGGCTTGTGTAAACCTCTGATCCTACGACCTCTCCGGTGCTGAAAATAACACGAGTCTGAGTGCATCTTACTAGCAAGAGCCCTTGGCTGATGTGTCGGTGATAGGAAGAGTGCACGCTTGGAACCAGCTGCGTTTAGCCCAGGAGGGTCGTGCTTTTGTGCTTATCCCACAGCTGATCATCCCCCGCCTTCCAGCGTGGAGGTGCATCAGCACCGCCCCGTAGGGAGCCTTCAGAGGGGTTTGTGTAGTTAGCTGATGAAGGGAGCTGGCTGGGACATGGGAAGGGAGCTGACAGCTGAAAGAAGTCCTGAAAGTATGCTGTGGCTTTCCTTTGACTGTTAGTGAGGATCAGGGAGGGGTCCGGGTGTTTTGGGAGGCTCTGAAGCTGTCTCATCAGGGAGGTGTTGCTGGGGCCAGAGGAGCCCAGCACGGGGCAGCGCATAGGATGGTCCAGCCTGCGTCCAGAAGCGTCTGTAGCCTAAGCAGTTGCAGTCATCTCAGGGACAGGGCACAGGGAATCTTCTGTCTGGGTTGGAAAGGGTTAAAAAAAAAAGAAAAATTCTTTAAAGAATAGAAAACACTACAAGGCATTTAGAGAGTGTATAGTATACAGTATTTCACAAGTAAGTTCATTTCCTGTCTCCCCTATTGTTTTCAGTTTGATTAAGTATATCCTGTTAAACTGTATATTCCTGTTAGGGCTTATACTTTACTCTGATAAAATGAGGTTATACACACAGGAATCTTCTTTTCATTGGGATTTCAGGGGTGAAGTCTGGAAAAATGACTTATCGGTAGGAAGGAAAATATCTGGGCTCTCCTGGTGGTGGCCCTTGCTTTGAGATACAGCAGTGAGCAAAGTGGCGTCATTAGGGAGCCCAAATTTGATGAAACCAAAATTCTCCGACAGCCTGCCGAGGACCTGAGGGTTGTGTGAACTTTATGGATCTTTCTTCTTGCCTTCACCTCCACTCAGGCATGGTGTGCCCTTGAGCTCGTGTCCCCCATGGCAGTGACCGCAAGCTGGAGTTTGCCTGTAGGAACAGGGGACCGGTGGTGGCTTCTGGCTGTCGTCACCTGGAGCGGGGGGAGCGGGTGCTCGTGTGGCTCAGGATGGAGAGGGCCAAACCCTGAACCCAAACAGCTCTTGTGTGTCACGACAAACTGCTGACGGGACGGACAATCTTACCCTGCCCTGTCCCTTCGGTGGTGGTTGGAGGAGTAGACCCTGTGGGTGCGCACTGTGCTCCCAGGAGGTGACCAGCGGTGGGTGAGGTCTGCGGGCAGCTGGCGGTGACAAAAACTGAGCAGGGCAGCCCAAACTTAGACCGTTTGCTGCAACAGGGCAGTGATGAGACATTTCCCTTTCGGTTCCCGTTTTGGTGAGTACAGGTGTTGACTACATTTGGTGCCTAAAGCCGCGATTTAAGCATTTTGGGAGCTCCTCAGCTCCATCGTAATGAGGACAGCCTTGATTTCATTACCCCGGTGACTTGGATGGAGAGGTGGCAGCCAGTCTGTAATTTTTGCCGGTCTATAATCAGCATGGGCTTATGATTAAGTGCAGCGTGGAGCCTTGATTGAGGCGATGAGTTAGGGTGGATGCATCTTGATGAACTACCGTGTCTGTGCACACAATTAGTAATCGCTTCCTGCTAAACGCTTTGGAATGTGTGTTGCGCTCGCGGCATTGCTGGGAGCCTGCAAAAAAACGCATATATACTGATTTCTTCTTCTTCTTTCCCTCCGCTGCAGCAGATTGTCCAGACTCTGTGCCTTCCTCCACTGAAACAGGGGGAACTAATTGTCTAGCCCCTGGGGGGCTTTCAGGTAAGACGTCTGTCGTTGACCTTACTTCTGCCCTTGGGTCTCGGTCCGGCCCCTCTCCACCGGTGTCCCTTTGGGTCCCACCTGACCGAGAACGGGTGCTGGGGGTTTTGGGGGTGCGAGTCGTTGAGAAAGGCATGCTCGAAGGGGGAGTTAGATTTCGTTTCACTAGCAGCCTCGCTCGCAGAGGATGTGTTGAAAACCTGCGCGAAGCTGTCCATCCCCAAAAGCCTGTATTTTCTTTGAATTCCAGCCTTACGCTCCATTAATTTCAGAGCGAGGCAGGAAGAGTTGTGTTGGGGAAGGCTAAATGATGTTGGCTGTTGGTTTGGTCGGATGCATGGATTATGGGAGCAGGTGCAGTTGTCCCTTGCAGAAGGGGTTGGTGTCAAGCTGTCCTCGCCCGGTTGGCGGTGGTGGCACCGCTGTCTTGTCCCTGGGACAAGAGCCGTACCGGGGGCACCACTTCGGGCTTTGCTTGTTGGGGTAACTGGCACCCAAAATTCCATGCCTGAGGCTCGGCTTCTGCAGAGGGCGTTGCATCTCCCTCGTTTTCCCATTTTCCGCCTCCTTCAGCCTGCAGGTGCCATCATGGGATGGGGGTTGGGAGAGTGGTTTCCCCACACCTCCTTGGGCTTTTCCAAGGTGCAAAGCCTCCAGCACCCCTCCTCCCTCCCCGGCCAGGCCAGTCCTGCGGCTGGGCTCTGCGCCTTGCTGCCGCCAGGATTAAAGCAGTTGTGCGTGCTCACTGAGTGTCTGAAACCATGTACCTGCATGTACTCACTGATGTTGGAAGGTGCTTTCCTTTGTCGGGATGTCTCCCTGATTTATGATTTGTGGAGCATTTACGCAGCTCGTTGCCCTGAGACTGGAATTTCAGAAATATGTCAGTAGCGGCTGCGCGCGCGCACAGGGCTGCGTGTCTTCCTCTCTCTCCAGGAATTGCATTTGGTGTGGATGTCTTTAAGTGAGCCTTGTTTGTTTTTCTTTCGGTGTAATATATACCCTGCCTGTTATTTGAGAGGGGAGCATACTGTTTGTTCAAAGGCCCTAATGAGAATTAATCAAATGGAGGGGGAGATGGAACGGAGCAACTTGTTGCTGCGTTTTTTTTTTGTGTGTGGAGGGCTGTTGGGTTTTCCTTTTTTTGCCATTGGAGCCTCTAGCCTTAGGGAAGGCAGGGAAGAAAAAAAGGACTGGAAAAAGAAAGGAGACAAGGAGCAAAACAACACAATAAGGATGTTGTTAGATGTAGGTTTTTTTTTTTTTTCCTTTTTCCTCCTGAAATATGCCCATTGCAGAGGGGAGGAGAGAGTTCAGTTCCACAGGATACCACATGAAATAAGCAGAGGAAGTACTCGCTTTTAAAAGGGGGCTTTCTGAAAGGTTCGGGCTATTGATAACATCTCGTCTGTCTGCTCTGCTCCTGAAGGGAAGGAGGGAGGTGGGGGCCCAGGCTGCAGGAAATCACCGGGCTCGCTCCCGAAGGGCCGCGGGAGGGGAGCCCCAGCCCTGCGCCTCGGGGCCGGGGGGGCTGCTCCCAGGAGTGTGATGAACAAAGCCCCCCCGCCCCCCAAAAGAAAGCGCCCTCCCCCTTCCGAGTGCAATTTTTTTATTTCACGATGGGATTTTTTTTTCTTCTGTTGGTTATCAAAGGTTTTCCCCCTCAAAAGCCTGGAAACAGAACCTTTTACGATCATTAACCGCTCTTTTTCCTCCACAAATGTAATTGTAGCCATTTAGTTTAATGAGGAGCTGATAGGAGAGTTGACTCATGGAGGGATACGGTTAGCTACACAAGCCATGAAACAAAGCCGAATGCCTCCACATGAAAGAGCATTTGTTTTGAATTTGGTCTGATTTACTGGCATCTCCGCTCCGCGCACAGAAGTGCAGCGCTGAAAATTCCCAACTGGAGAGACCCAGTCGAGAAAGGAAAATAAACGCAGTTTGCAGCAATTCTCTAAAGCTAACTTTCTCCTTTTTATTCCCCGGCATATTTTAGTTAGCAGAAGAGTGTGCTCGAAGAGGGAGTTAATGAGTCAGGGTGCGTTCGGAGCGCTTCGCTTCGGGGAAGAGCTCTCATCTGGGTCTGGGCAGGCGCGGGTCGCAGGCGCCGCGTGGGACACCCATCCTCCCGTCTCCCCCGGCCCTGGGGGGCGGCCCCGGCTGTGCTCGGGCCTTACAAAGGGGCGGCTTGAAGAAAAGCAGCGAAACCCCCATTTCTGTCGATTCGGAAGCTGCACCAGGAGGCTGAGGAGGATGTGGTGGAGGGATGGCGGCCGCGCACCTCTGTAGCCCCGAGCGCGCCCGGGCTGCTTGCTTTGCCACCAGTGATGGGCAGCAGATGCAGTCACGTTCGGAATCAGTAGACTTGTCCTAGCTTCTCGAAGGCAGGCGGGTAGGGTTTGGTGAGGCAGATCGCTATCGGCACGGAGAATTTGGGCAGCAGGCCAGCCTGGGGTTAACAGCCCTTCTAGCAGGAGGACTGCGTGGGGCTGTGAGACGATGAGGGCATTGTAAGAGGAGCATGAAGAAGGGAACCGAAGCGAGGATCCTTTGATGAAGGGGAGCCGCGGGTCCGGCCGCCGGCGGGGTTGCTTTCTCCTGGAGGCTGCAGGCAGTTTCATTGATGAATACCAGAGGTGCCGGGAGGATGTGGGAGGGCGCGCGGCGCGGCGCGGCCGGGGTGATGGACGGAGCGCGGCGTCTGCAAGTGCTTCCCCCGCGCGATGACCAAGCTGAGCCGCCCCTGCCCTGCCTCCGGTCCCTGTTTTTCTTCCTGGCCCACGCGGAGAGCTGGCATCATGAGCGAGGCTCAGTGTGGGGCGGGAGGGGCTCTTCTGGCAAGGGAAATTAAAAAAAAGAAAAAAAAAAGCGGGGGGCGGTGAGGAAAGCTGAAGGTGAAAATGTAGTCGCGGGGGGGACGGGAGGGACGGGAGCCTCCCGAAATGCTCAGGGTGACCTCTCGTGAGGTGGGGTTGTGCTTGCACATCGTCAGTGGCGGTGTGGAAGGGGACCGAGAGCGAGGGGTGGGTGCCAGGCCACACGACACCTCTGCGACCTAGTTGGCTTCAGTTATAAATAGGGAAAAAAAAAAAGGAAAAAAAAAAAAAAAGGGCGGGGATGAAGTTTGTTCCAGAGGTCAAAATCGGAGCAGCGAAGCCCGTGGAGCCTGTGTGCGGCTTGGCCGGGTGTTAGTGCAGCGTCGGCTCATCCTTGACCCCTTGCATCGTCTCATGGCACCTCTGCTGTCTCTCCCAGGCCTTCTCCAGCCCTTCTCCCTTGCTGCACTGCCGCGTTCCCGCCGTGTTTTTCATCTCCCTTTATTTTTATCAGTGGCCACTGTGTGGGCAAGTCAGGGTCGCCCACTGAGATGGCTGCGCTCAGGTGCTGCCAGCCCGGGTCCTTTGTATCCTTGGTGCGGTTGAAGAACAGAGCAAAAATATCCCGTTGGAGATAAAAATAATTTCTCTAAATAGGAGACAGAGGGTGGTTTTTCCTGTATTTTGAGCTGACTCGTTCCCAGCAGATGTGTTTGGTTATGACTGTGCTTTCAAACAAGCAAAGCTGCGCTTGGAGAGCCCAGGGGTGCCCGGGCGGGCGATCGGTACAACCCATGGAGCAGCTCTGCTCTAGGAGTGATCTGACGGCGCTCGGTGGTGGTGCTGGGTCTCCATGGGACGTGGGCACGGTGTCTGTCTGGTCCTGGACATCTCCCTCTCCCAGCCGTGTGTGGTGCCAGGCTGGTGGCTCCTGGCTGGCAGAGGGTTGTGGGCCCCGTAGCGGGCGAGGAGGTGGCTCTCCTGCGGGACAGCTGAAAGGTGCCGGATCTGCTGGCAAAAAAGAAGCTCTCCAAGAAGCCCAGGCCGTGACGCAGAGAAAGCAGGATGAGTTGGCTTGTGTCCTCACCACCTCCGCCCCTTTTTTTTATTTGGGGTTATTCATAAAGTACCAAAGCCAAGAGTTTACCCAGACTTCAGCCCGAGCCCGGGAGTGCCTGTTGACTTGCCCTGACTTTGGAGTCGCCCCAGAGCCTCCCGGAGCCAGCGGACGTCGCGTGACGGTGCCTGGTGGGCGCTGGCCCAAGCCTGCCGTGGCTTGAGGCTGGGCGAGCGCAGCCTCAGCCTCTCTCTGCTGCCTTCTCCACTCAAGACGCGCGCCGAAAAGATGGGGAGAGACCTGGAAAGTTGGTTGGAGGCTGGAGAGGCACCAGCAGCGCTCGCCTGGGAATGGACCGTGCCTGGTGTAATGGACCGCTTTCCTTCAGGTTTGATTCATCTTTGCTGCACAGGCGCCGCGTGCGGCTGAGTGACATTTCATTATGGAATAGCGGGCAGGCCTGGAATGTTTCACTATGCCTCTGATCCCCGCTGGTATCTGCTCGCCAGGGAGAAGCACCTTGCCTAAACCCGCAGCTATTCGCGAGCGGCCCCGGCGTGGCCGGCAGGTCCCGCCGCTCCCCCCGCTGCAAGCAGGATCCCGAGCGGCTTCTCCGGCCCAGCCCTGGCTGTGCTTTCCCATTCTCCCCCCTCTTCCACCTCCCTCTAGTACTGAGTTTATAACCTCCTGTGAAATGCCTTTATTTACAAATTGGCATCCTATTATAATCTGAAATTGAGACATCTTCCTGTGTAGCTAGGATTGTATATTTGTCCCAGGGATAAACAATTGCTTGGGAATTTTTTTTTTTCAAGTCACTTATTCTGGGTTTATTTTTGAGCATACGTCCTTTTAATTTTTTTTTGGTTGCTTCCAACGCCGCACGCCGCTGCACCCTTTCCTTCCGAGCCTTGCTGCAGAGCAGGTCGCGAGCCGCGTGAGCTGCCGAGCCTGGAGCAGCTCCCCGACCTCGAAAGGACAAGGTTATCGGGGGTTAACGCGCGGATGACAGCGCTGGAGCCTCTGGAGTGGAGCAGGCTGCCTGCCAGACTAGGAGCCTCGCGGGCTGCCTTGCACATCATCTGACCGTGGCAGAGCACGGCCGGGCCGGCGGCATGGGGAGGGGGGAACCGGCGCTTGGCACCGGCCCTGCGGCTCTCGGCCCCGCTGCCTGCTCCGGCTCCTTGCCCCCCACGGGCTTTTTAAGGGGGCTCTCGCCCTGGGGGCTGCCCAGAGGAGAATGGGACCCTTGGAGTGGTTGCTTTGAACTGCTCTGGAGCCCAGTGAGGCTCCCGTAGATGTTCTCCCAGGAGGGCTAAAAGCCAAGCGGTGGCAGGAGCGCTCAGCCCAGCGCATGTCACTCCATCCCCCTTCCCAGCAGCGATCCCTGCTTGATCCATTTGTGTCGGTGCCACGGGATTTTCCCAACCAAGCGGTGCCTTGGGAGCAGTTGGCAATAAAATGCAAAAGAAATCCCGCCACGAGCGACGTCTGCGTGGTGTCTGGGGAGGGTCGCTGCCTCTTATCTCTGCGCAGAGCCCTCGGGCGTGCGGGTGTCCGGCTCCCAGCTGCTGCAGTGCCTGTGCAGGGCTGGTGGCTCATTTCGGTTTCAGACAGGTGGCTTTTGGGCCGTTGGGTTTTCTCCCACAAACTGGTTTTTCTGGGGGGAGGAATGGGAGTAGAAAGGTGAATTTGGAAGCCCGGTGCCGGGGAGGGGTGTGCCTGCGTGTTTGCCAGAGAGCAATCCAAGCCGCTGTCTGCTTGCAAAATAAAATGTACCAATGAGCGCCGGAAACCTGATCGTTCGGGACATTTAAAACGAGACAGGACAAAAACACTCGTACGGGAGCAGTCCTGAGCTGGCAGAGACGGGGCCTGAATCTTTTCCATCTACGCTGTCTGTGATCGGGTATCAGTTACACTATAGGAACAAGTAATATTAACCACATGCACTTACCCGCTGTGGGGATGGGGGGGACACAGCGTGATGCTGTTTCTAAATGCGGACCCTGCGAGCGCGAGCATCGGTGCATCGTGGCAAGGGGAAAACGGGGCGTGCGCCGTCTGGGGGGGCCAGACGGGGGCACAGGGAATACAGGATACGCCGACCTCGCCGAGCCTTCGCCGGCGGGCGCTTTGGCAAGAGGCAGGCGGGCCGGCGACTGCCCTGCCTGCGCGGCGGGTACTGTACGAGGCCAGGCGCGGGTCAGTGCCAGCCCCGCCACCGTCCCCGGCAGGATTGAATGACCCACGCCGCAGCCTGGCTGCCTGCCTACTGTCACAAAGTAGCTTCCTTTCCAGTTTATTTTCAGCGCCGAGATATTATTAACCGCTGATGCACGGTCTCCGTTTTAGCGGCGGCGTGCGAAGAAAGGCGAGTTCAAGTTTACACCCCCCCGCCCTCGCTTTTTGCCCAAACCCCTTCGGTTTGCCCGCGCCTGGCTGAGGACGGGCTGCGTGCCACCGGCGCGATGCTGCGTCCCGCCGCTCTGGAGGAACGGGGTGGCACAAGCAACGCAGCCGGATCCTGCGCGGTGCGGGGGCCAGCGGGAAGGGAAGGTGCTCAGCGTCGCGCAGGATGTCCGGCTGCTGGCTTTTGATTGGCCTTTTTTTTCTTTTTTTTTTAAACTTTTAATAAAAGCAGTGTGCTGGGTGTGTTGGGGAAGCACTGCTGCCCATCGGGCTGGGGGTCACCGCAATACCAGCAGCTGGGCTGCTGCTTTCTCCGCCGTTTATTTTATTTTATTTATTTTGTGCCCATCCTTGCCCAGGGAAGGCTGGGGCTTCCCTCTGCGCTCCAGACCCGCGCGAAGGCTGCACCTCCCTGCCCCGCATCCCAGGGGGACGCGCAGGTGACCTCTGGCTCAGGAGCGGAGGAGGAAGGTGATGGGGTGCGGCAGGCCCAAGGTGTGCCCCAAAATGTATCCCCCATGCGCAGACCTGCCACGGGAGCCACCCCTGGTGGGGGCTTTGCCCCTGGGCTTGGTCAGCAGGCCCAGAAAGCCTGTTCCTCACGTGCATGTGGACAGCACGGTGCTGGGAGCAGCAACGCCCCGCAGTCCGCTTGCTAATGGCCAGCCATTCTCTCCCATTGCTTTTACTTTTTTTTTTAACCTCTTTTGGGTAGCCATTTGAATCTGTGATGATAACTTTCACCCTGTTAATTAACAGGAAACATTGGGACAAGACAGGAAATTACATCAGTCTTTTATGAGGAAAGAGCCAAGAAAAAAAAAAAAAGGAAAGAAATACAAGAAAACATAGTTTAGGGAAAGGGAAGAAAGTGCCTGGGGAGGAGGAGAAAGAGAAGTAAAGGAGGGAGAAGGATAGCCCCCCAGTCTCGTAGGGCCTGGCTTTCAGAGGGAGGCAGATCGAGTGCTTTATTTTATTTTTATTATGTTGAAAAATATTTTAATAGCAGGGTCACCTTTGCCTGAACGTTACACTCGGCCGTGCTTCTCGGCTTACTGAGGAATCTTTTCATGACTTTTCTCAGCTTCCTTCCCCAAACTGTGAGGCCTAGGAAGCTCTTGGCTTGGAGACTAATTTTGGTTTGGCTGCTCAGCCCTCAAAGTTGGTCCCCACCCAGTGTCATTATCTTGGTTTTAACTTGCAAAAAAAAAAAAAAAAAGAGCAGCTCTGTAAGAGCTGGCTCAGCCCTTCTCTACCCTTTTAACCTCAGTGCACAAAACGCGTCGCAGAGCCAGCTCCCCGTCCCCGGCTCCTGCCGTGCCCCGGGCTCTTTCGGTACCGCCGAAGCGCCGCGGGGTGTGCAGGATGCTGGACGTGTCCCCAGGTGCTGGGATGCAGACGAGCTCCCTCCCTTGGGGCTCCTCGTCCCTGCTGGTGGGCAGAGACTGACCGTGGCTCATTTCTTGCCCATTTTCCCCCATTTCTCCTCCATCTCCTCTCCCAGTTTCCTACTGCCGCTGTCACCTCGCTGTCACAAACGTGTGCGCCCGGAGCCACAGGCTCTGCAGCCCTTCCTCATCCTCAGGGACAGAGCGGGGCACCCAGCACAGCGCTGGGTGTCGGTGATGAAGGCTCAGTTGCCTCTCCCTCGCTTTTTGAGGTGAATCGCTGGCCCCCAGCACGCTCGCAGAGCTTTCCAGGGCTTCTCCTTCATGTTGGGCAGGTGGGAAGGCAGATTTCTGCATGAAACGAACAGCTCAGGAGCGCTCCGGCTGTTAAGCCTTCGGAGTACTGTTGCAAGTAGGTACATATATGTGTACATAATAAGCGAGCAGGAGTCTATGAATGGTAATTTTCTTTTTGAATAGATTTCGTTTGTAGAGCTGCCAGAGCTGATTAAATAAGCGCTGGCTCGCAGCGGCGAGCGTTGCAGCGGCGCTGCTCCATGGGGCAGAGCTGCCCCGCGCCCCGGCTGTGCCCGTCCCCTCCGTCCCCTCCGTCCCCTCCCGCTCAGGTGCTCCGTAGCCTCTGAAACAGCCTGATTTACGGCTGAGAAACCCGGGTGTCGGGGAGGTGGTGAAAGTTCAAACATCCTTTGCTTTTACAACCGGTGGAGTTGGCTCCCGCCCCGGTGACTCGCAGTGATGAAACCGATGGCTTTGGCTTAGAGATACTAAAAATTCCCGGGCTCTGCCGCCGAGGGGGAGCTCCTGCCCAGGCCGCTCGCGCTTTGATGTCTGCCGTGAGGTTGGCAGTGCGGGTAGGTGCCGCAGCTATTTGCAGCGCGCACCGACGAGGCTTGCAGGAGAAGGAGCAGAAAAGCGGCCCCGCCGCGGGCGGCAGGAGTGCTGAGAAAGCGGGGGGTGACGTGGGGTGCAGCTCGGCCGCTCGATGCGGCCGCCGGTGGCCCCGCAGCTGGGTTGCTGCACCCAGCAGCTCCCCGGGCAGAGCGGGTAAATAACTCCATAAAGCCCTCCTCCGAGCGGCGACGCGGGAATCGAGTAACAGCAGTTTTATTTGGAAAAGGAGTTGGGAGCCTGAAGTTACATCACTGTGTTTGAACTGATGAATTCATTTTCTTTGGAAGCCGGGCTGAGACTTTTTAGCTCATTAGAAGGAACAAACTCATAAATCTTAACGCGGAGAGGCCTGCGGTTTTTCTGTTCTTTGTCACAGCCCCACAGTGCGAGCATGGAAAATGTGTCGCGGGTGTCACCGGGCTGGTGTCACCTGGGATGGCGCAGCAAGGTGATTTTTGGGGCAGAAAGCATGGCATGTTGGGCTGGGGGAGACGCACCGATGTATGGGAGCAGCGCAGGGCTTCGCCTGGGCTGGCGAGGATGCTGCCTCAAGTGTACCCCGTGCCACCGTGCTGCTGGACGAAGCCACCTCCTCCGTGGCGCGTCCTCACCTCGGGCACGGCGCGGCACCGGGGGCAAGCAGCTCTCCGGGGTTTTTCATCCGGGTGCTGCTTGCTTTATAGCTCGGGGCAAACCGCCGAAACCTCCGACGGCCCCGGCGCTCCATCTGCGAAACGGGGGTGCCAGCTCCTCCGGAGCGCCGGGAGGGTTAATTACTTAATGAACGTAATATTCTCTATAATTGCTCAGCATTATTAATCCAGAGCAAAGCGAGAGGCGAGGGGAGGGGTGCATGCGTGGCGAGGCAGCTCCTCGCTTGTGAACTCTGTCCAAGCGCCCTTCGCCGTCCCTTGGGCGCTTGGCTTGCGCCCTGCCCGGGGGCGCCGGGCTGGCCAGTGGGGACGGTGCCGTCCGTCTGTCCGTCCGTCCGTCCGTCCGTCTGTCCGCGGCGACCCAGCCCCGGCGTGCCTGCGCGCGAGCGGGCTTTGCCGCATGCTCTTAGGAATAGGCGTGATTAGATTATGAAGGCAGACAGAAGTAATGATTAACTTTTTCAGTCTGCATGCTGTCTCCAGTCTGGCGCTGGGTGTTTTTTTTTCCCCCTAAGTAGGCCCTGGCCCCGAGTCGACAGGGTATTAGGTTGTAAAGAAAGACAGGAGGAATGAAGGCAGGGAGGGGAGGGGAGAGGGGGCGCGTTTTCCATCAGATCCGGGAATGGAATTTATTGGCAGGAATGCAGTAAATGCTCCAAATGCCATCCCAGCTAAACAGTTTTCATAATTGTTACGGAGTGGGGCCGGGGGGGGCACGGCAGGCGTGAAAAGGACTTTTGTTCCAGCCGTGCTTTTCCATGTTTTACATCCCTGCAAGAAGCCTTTCCCTGCCCTCTAGGAAAGAGCTCTGCGCAGGGTGCGTGGTGGTCTTTTTTTTTTTTTTTTCAGGGAAATGTCTGTTTTTGGTCTTGCAATAACTTTGGGGAGAATTACAGGTCAGTGTGCTGCGGGGAGAGGATTTTTTTCATTATTGAAATGAGAGCGGCAGCGATGCCCTGTGTGTGTGCGTGTGTGTGTGCGCGCACGTTATGCACTTAGGAAAAAATTGTAATGCACATCTGGGTATTAGGTATCAGTTTGGAAATACTAGCCTACTATGCATCAGTTTTTATTAAGGCCTTTACAAGCCTTTTAACATGTAACCCGCATAGCTACATGTTGTCAGTGGGGAGAATAAAACGTGGAGAGCCAAAGCTTTCCCGGGGGCAGCATCCCTGCTCTCTGGGGCATTGTCGGGGACCAGACGGCAGCGCCCTTCTTATCAGCAGAGCCGCACTTTTATTTTGAATTGCAAAAGCCTTTCAAGGTCTTCATCTCCCAAAACCGAGCTCGGGGGCTGCGCTCAGGAGAGCTGTGACCCTGCGGCGCGTGGGACCCGGTGGCCTCCGATGGCTTTGGTGGCAGCGGTCGTGATTTATCCCCATGCTGAAAGGGTGACAGGCAGGTTGCTGTCGCCGGAGCGGGGATTTTGGCAAGCTCAGCCTCAGGTCTGATTTGCATAGTTGTAAGTCAGGAGCCCTTTGTGCGCTGGTTTCTCCTTCTCAGAAGGTTTCTGGTTCAGCTCTGGGTTGGGTTGAGGTGGAGAAGGGGTGTGCCCTGCTGGAAGCCAGGCAGGGAGGCGTTTGTTCGCCGCCAGGATCCGGGGCCGGTACCAGCCCCGAGTCTCTTGGCGGGTGCACGGCATCATTAAGGCTCGCTGGGCTTCCTGTGTTTTCAGGAGGAGCCTCTGAAATCTCCTGAAATCGTCCCGACTGCCATTAAAATGAGATCTCACCGGCTTGTATGAAATGCACGGAGACAGGGCGGAGGGACGCGTGGGAGCGAGGGCAGGGGCTGCAGGAGCATCCCGGAGCCTTCGGAGCCAGCCACTCCTCCGGGGACATCCCCGCCACCACCGTCCCCGCCACCCGGGAGGAGAGCAGCGAGGACACATGTGGCAAAAACGGGGTCTCGGGGGGGTTGCTTTAGGACGTGGCAAGGGGTCTGCGTGCTCCGTCTGCGCCCTCGTGCTTAACCGCAGCGCGTAGCCCCCCTGGCTCCCACGTGCCGGGCAGGATTCTCTTTTTTTTTTTTTGTCTTAAAAATCCCCGGAGATATTTCCCCCCACCCCGGGAGGGGTCTCCCCTGTCCCCCTGGAAGGCCTCCTTCTCCCCACCCCGGCGCAGGCTGGGCTTGGCGAGGCGCAGGGGGAGGGATTCCCATTCTGCCACTTTCTGGAAAAAGAGAAAAGTTTCCCACACCTTTGAGGGGTGCAGAAGGAGAGGCAGATAAAGAAGGTTCTTTAAATTAAAACTTCAAAAATAATTAGACTGACTGTATACTAAACAACAGCAAAGAGGCCCATTTACTGTAAATATTATGAATGGATTTGGCTGGCTTCTTCATCCCCACCCTTCCTCTAAGGCTTTTCTCTGAGCTGAGTCGAAATTCGGCCTTCAGACAGCACGGTACTCTATAATTTGCATGGCTGATGAGGCCCAAAGCCTGGTACAGAGGAAACTGGAGTCAGCTGGCTCCTCTCTAACCGCTGGAGACAGGCAGACAGGCATTTTTGGTGTGTGCCTGTGTATTTTTTTTCCCCCTTGTAGCTGCAGCAGACTCAGACTGGTGGCTGCAGCCTTGCTGGCTTTTAACGAAAATGGGCACAAGAAAGGTTCTTCTCTTCTCGGGTAATTTTTAGCCGTGGTAATTGATTAATCACCGTAATTAGACAGTAGCAGTGACTAAGAGGATGTTTGTGAATCAAATTTCTGGTTTGGTGGACTCCATGAACCCGGCAGTTTCACTTTGGTTCTTTCTTTGCTGTCCCCGCTCCCCGCTGCCCCGTCGGCGTGCGCGTGTCCAGGGGACGCGGTGGAGCTGGGCCCTGCACCTAGATGTGAATCACCGTGTGTTCCTCAGGCTTCGACTTCCCTCCTGGCCCTGCCTTGGCTTTTGCCACGCCGGTGCCTGCCCTCGAGATTTGTAGGTCTGCAGCAATGTGCTGGCAGGGGCCGTTTTTTGGTTTGCTTTTGTGCCCCATCCTTGAATTGAGCCCCATGGTTCGGGGCTGGGTGCCAGGTCGGGCACCCCAGGAGAAGGCTGGCCCAAGGTGCCACCACGCCAGGCTGGAAACTGTAGGGGATGTCCTCAGGGACCGGCTGTCTTCTCTTCCCACCATCCAACCCCACCTCGTGTTGGTCCTGGTTTCGCAAGGGGGTTTTGCAGCCCTGCTGAAGGTGATGGGAGTTTTTGCTCGGGTCCCCAGGGGATGCCTGGACCGAGCAGAGCGCTCCAGTTAGTGCAGGGGAGAGCTGTATCGGTCACCACTAATTGGTTCTGAACAAAAGCCCTGGTTACAAGTGTCGGGAAATCCCAGACTCCTTCCCATGGTGGCTTCTGCCAAATTTTATCCCCTGTGTCCCCATCAGACTCAAAAGATTTTGAATCTCTTCGCAACAGCTTGGTTTCTAGACACCAGCCCTGAGAAGACCTGGACAAACTGAGTGCAGAAGCCTTCCGTCCTTCCCTAGGCAATGAAAATGGCTTGTGACGAAATAGAAATTTGGGGTTTCACCCAGAGAATAGAGATGTTCGTTTTCCAGACAGGGAGATTTCATGTTGCTGTTGGTGCCACAGCAAAAGTGTTGGGGGAAAACTCAGGCGGACATTAATTTTTACGCAAGGTTGACTTATTTTGCTAGGAGCAAGGAGCCATTGAAGTAACTGGGTGGGCAACTTGCTAATAAATTAAAGAAATAATCTTAAGGCTCTTTAGCCAGCACGGTTACTGTATAGGTTGAGTAGTAAGAGCTGCCTAATTAGACATAGACACAAATTTAAGGTCTAGCCTGTCAATCCGCGGATTAAGGACTCCATAAGTACCTACTGACACGATGGGCTGTAATGGTTCCTAAAGAGATGTTATGGTCTATCGTGTCAATAATCCACAGATTAAGGGCTCCCTGAGCACGTGTTGACGTGACCGACTGTCCCAGCTCTTTGGGGGCTTTTCGCTGGCGGGGGCACAGCCCCTGGGTGCCGGTGCCGCGGGTCGCTCTGGTGAGTACGTCCCTGGGGGGTTGTTTTCTCTGCAAAAAAACCAGGAGTTGAACACATGATGATCCTCTAAGTTAGCCTTTCAGAAATCATCCGAGCCATCAAAAGCAGGGGAGCGAGGAAGCCAGAGCTGTCTAGCCCTGGTGTGCAGTGAGATATAAAAGGTTTGGGGCAAACATTCCCGTAGGCGGTGTCTGCAGGCTGCCCACAAGCTCCAGTAAAGGCACAAAGACCCTTTTCTACAGCAGGGTATGTCCTTTAATTTGGATTTTTCTCTGCTTGTGCAAGGCATACCTGGAAATCTGGCTTTGAAGGGTTTTCTAGGCTTGTTTTTTTTGTTTGTTTGTTCCCCCGCCCAAGGACCCTGTGAATTACCTGACAGATTAGAAGGGAGGTGACATTTCCCTATTTTGTGCCTGTTTGTCTTCGCTTTGATTAGCTCTGTTGTTGCACATCATGCTCAGTGTTCCCCTCACCTTGATGCAATTCCTGGTCGCTTCTGGAATAAGAGTTCAGGCATGTATTTTTCCTGAGATCCTATAAAAAAGGCACTGACCAGTGACATGAGGGGCAAAATTGTAACTGCAGTGCCCTGAGCTGGCCTGAGGGACCCTCAAGAAAACACAGAAGAGCATGCAAAAGCCTGTACAGAGCCAACATGAGCCACTCCTGGCATTTTTTAAAGTGTATTTGCTTGTAAGAGGGGAGGCTGTAATTAATTAATTGCATCAAATACATTTGCATCTGGCTCATGGTGCTGCATGCAGTGAATTTGTATGTGAACCATGAAAGCGTTGCACCTTTTCCGCAGGATTTATTGCCTGCTTTTGGGTGGGTGGGAAGAGATCTGCAGGCAGTGGCTGCCTTTCCTCTGGGTTTGTGTCTCCATCTCAGAGAGCAGCAAAAGATGGGGGACACAGCTTCGCCCCAGGCTCGCAAATGCCACTTAAGGTCAGCCAAGAGAGATTACCGGGCGCGAGATGCGCTGAGCTCGGTCTCAGCCTTGGCCCCGGCCAGACGACACGTTGTGCTGACACCAGCCCAGCCAATTTTTTTTTTTTTAAGCACAGATGCCCTCTGCGTGTGCTGGCAGATAAAGGAGGAAGGGCCTTTGTTTCATCTGTTCTCCAGCGCCTGGTGCACGTGTACTTTAATTTATCCGCTGCCGTTACCTGTTCGCGCAGGGTTATCGGTCACGGATGCGGTGTCACCACCGCAGGTGGCTCGGGCGAGGGTACTGCAAAATGAGGGGCCCTTCGTTACCATGTCGGGGTGGGCGATGCCACGGTGAGGGTTGCATCAGGGCTGACGTTTGGTGGGAAATGCCAGCCGAAACATCCCAGAGGAATGAGGGAGGGGAGGGTGTGTGATGGTGGGAAGCTTAGGAAGAGCATGAGAAGACCCTTCAGGGCAAAGCTGCTGTTAAAAAGAATCGAGACACGTAAATCTCTGTAGTTAAAACACTTCTGCAGCTGGGTAATTTAATTTACGCATAGTCCTGATATCGTTGAGAAAAGATCCGATTACAGGCATTTAAAAACCTAATCAGGAGCGCAGTCGTATTCCCGTTCTCAGCTCAGAGTTGCTGCTGCCGCAGACACCGGTGACCGTCTAGATAGCTCTTGACTCGATCAGATGGGGGTAGTCCGGGCGGGTGAGATAGCGGGCGGGTGATATAGCGCAGTGTGTGCTCAACTTGCTGTTTTCTTTAGAAGTCGGTTGATTACAGGAAAACCTTTAGCTATGTCAAAACAAAACAAAGCAAAACAAAAGNCGCCGGTGTTTGTGAACTTGGCACCGGGACAGGGCTGAGATCTGAAAACCTGCGAGCGGCTTTGCTGGCTGCAGCGTTGCTGCCGCCGGGCAGAGCCTGGAAGAAGTGCACAACTTTTTGGGGAGGGAGAAGGAGGGACACATATCCCTTCCTCTCCTGCATCGCCAGGCAAAAGCTGTGAGCAGCAAGAAGTGCTTGGTCTCTGGCACCTGCAGGGCTCGGCTTCTGCAGCGGCTCGTGGCACTCTTAGTACCAGCCCAGCGGGTATCACAGGCTGGATAGATGGACTGGAAAACGTGAAGACATCTAGCGATGCACAGGAGGGATGGATGCATAGGAGGGCCGACGCACATTTTTAGACTGAGATTATGTTCAGCTTACTTTTTTCAATCCAAAATGGCTTTTTTTTTAAAAAAAAATTCAAACAGAAACCTCTCCTGAAATTAGCTGAAATGTCTCAGTTCTTCCTGAATGAAAAAGAACTTTTTCTTCCTAGTCCCCTCATAAAACTGCCAGAACTCTGAAAGAAAAAGCACAGATGCGGATGACACGGTTTCATCATCTTAAAGCTGTGGTTGTGTCGAGGAGCAAAACCGCTTCGTGAATTCCCTGCCACCTCCCAGCGCTGTTGCGATGCGACACGCGAGTCTTCTGCCGCGGCTCGGGAAGAGCACGCGCAGGGCTCTTATCGATACGCTCAGGTGCTTCCATGGTGTCAGTCTGCCACATCCACCTTCCTCCAGACCCCCTCGGTTTCAGCAGCTCTGAATTTTTGGAGGCTATTGCTCCCATTTCCAGTCATCTGGGATTTCTGTGTGTGTTCTCTGCAGTCTGTTTGGCTTCGGGACAGTGCCCGAGCCCCCAGGCAGCGCTGCGGGCACACACCGTGGTTGCGAGAGAAACCCTGGCTCTGGCCTTTTATCGAGCAATTTTGGGCAGGATTTGACAATTGCAAGGTCAAGGCAGGTGGTGGGAAACCTCACGGTCTGTCAGTCTGCTTCGCGTGCTGGAAAGTAGCCGGGATGATGCCTTCATGGAGCGATGCTTCCATCCCCTCCAAGGGATGCGCTGGAAAAAGTCAGGATAGCCCTTCCAGAAAGTTCAGATCTGGCTTGGTAAAAAATTAGAAAAAAATGTGGTTTTCCATGGGAACTTGGTGCCGAGTCAACACAAGCTTCTTCAGTGACATCGGCACCAAATCGCTGAAAAATGTTGCCCCCAAAAGTTTGGGGTGTTCGACTGTTGCCTTGGTTTCTCCCCTCCACGCAGAAACGTGCTCTGCTTCGGCCAGCGGTTCTCTGTAGATGGGATGTGAGCGATCAATATGACTAATTCTCCAAATTCCTGCGGGCAGAGGCTAGATTTATTTTCAGTTATTTATTTTTTCTTTACAATAAGTTTGCACAATGTGCTGGGGGGCCCTTGATCCTGATGGGGCCCCTAGGCGGGCTGTCATGCAAAACATAGAAAATAATAATAAACCAACGATAGCAGCAAATGGAAGGGTGCTTAACAAGAAAATAATGGTGCGCATGTTTCTAGCATTAAGCATTATCATTGTTTGCTGGGATATGGGAGCGCTCACAGCTTGCTGGGACTTTTCCAGGCATTTAGAAAGGGATGTGTTTGCTCCGAGGAGCTCATAAAAATGATGCTTTTAACTCAAAACAAGAATCCCAAAGTGTTTCTCAGCCGTTTATGTACTGGCCCACGCAGCGGCCCCGGTTGAGCCGGTGCACGGAGCGCTGGTGGCCCGTGAGGCCGCGCTGCGGGAGATGTGGCCGCAAATTTCCTGGGATCTGGGTTTTTGTGCAAGTTCGCAGCAGGGCTTGCTGCAGGTCCCTGCCACGGCACTGTTTTTCTTGCGGGAGGTGGCACAGGACCATGAGATGAACCCAGAGGGGTGTTTTGGGACATTTTGGGGCGTTTTGCTTCATTTCTGTGCCTAGCCAGGCCCATGAGCACTGCCACAAAGCGGAGCCTTTTGGGGAAAAAATTTCCACCTCCATCGGAAGCGTCTCTGCATCACTTTTTCCTTCTGTCCTGCAACCTCCTCTCCTGCCTCCGCTGCCCGAGTGATGCCACCGGCTTTTCCTACCCATTTTCCCTGCTGATGCCAAAACAGGGGGGAGCGGGGGGGGGTTCTGCTGGGGTCCCAACAATCGTGAAAAGCNCCAACAATCGTGAAAAGCGGCTTTGGTGGCGGCTGGCTCGCCGGGCTGGCAGGGAGGCCTGACCCTGTTTATCCGGGCTCAACCCGTATATTCTCATGGCTTTTTGACTAGACAGCCAGTCAACAGCCGAATCCCGCAAACGGAAGACGCTCTGGCGTATTTATACTGTGTGCTGGCACTGGCTCGTTTAAAAAATCCCAGATTACCTAAGACTTGTCCTTGAGGTTTGGTCACCCCATGTCATTGAAAAACCTAGTGGGATTCATTCATGAACTTCCAGCCCTCCATAAAGGTCTGTTCATTCATAGCCAAGGCAGTTTTCTTTTTTTTTTTCCTTTTTTTTTT
>VXAL01000686.1:10148-29912 GCA_013399475.1 Chauna torquata | reverse complement strand
TTTTAAATTTGAAAGATCTTAAGCTAGTGAATTCTGTGAAAAAGTTTGATGATTAGAAATTTAAAGCTTGAAATCTCTTTCAGGTATCTGAGATGCTGCTTTCTTATAGTCCTGGAGTATTTTACTTAAGATTTTTACTTTGTTTTTTTTTCATAATTTGAATAGAATCCTCATGGTAATCTAGGTATCATTAGAGTTAAGTTTTGTTACTGATCAAAATATATATAAATGGGACTAATCTGTCCTATATTCAGTATCTAAATACCATCTGAATACCTTCAGTCTCTTGTATTATTGCTGATGGAAGGATAAAAGCACCTGCTGAGGGGAATTCTCATTTTATGATGAGTATCCAATATAGGTCAGTTGATGTACATTCTGGAGGTATCCAGGTCTCTCAATTCATTATAAAGAGTGCCTAGGATGACGATTTCACAGTTTAAGGTCTAATTTTAAGGCATCCAGCTTTGGGTGAGATAAATTGCACCCTTGGGTATTTTCTCAGCTAGAAAGAAAAACACAAGGGAGAGTTGAAGTTCTAAGAATGTATCAAATCTTCCCTGTGCATTACTGAAAATAAACACAAAGTAAAATAGTCTTACAAAGGAGTTGCTTAGAGTGGGCTATATCCCAGAAGTTAAATATCAAAGTACATATTTTTAAGCTCATCTAAATAAACAAGTAGTTTGGAGTATTTCTGTTTTTCTCCATGTCCTAAGAAGTTGTCTATGGCTTGCTTTCATTGAAGAAATCACTGTATTAATTCCTTATTGATATAAAATATTCCAATAAAGCTTTTTATGGAAAATAAAATTATATTACTTCCTGAAAATTCTGGATTTACTATGGAACTGAGAAGACTTAGGCATTTAGTTTTGCTTTGTTCTACATGTCACATAAATTGGAAAACTAACATGGCAGTGACCAGGTTTATCTTCTTATGCTGTTGAAATTTTAAATGGTATAGTACTCCAATGACTTCTGCTCAGGAGGGGCAGTGGATCATATTGCCTTTTATGACTTTTAAAGTGCTCGTGAAAATATCTGTGTTTAAACAGCCTTATGACTTCTGTGTCAAAAATTCGAACATTCTAAACAAAGTAATATTTTATAGAACAGGAAGAGGAAACTTTGTACTGCCCCTTGTTAGGCTTAGTTCTGTTGACATAACCATTTCTTCCTAAAAGTAGAATGAGTGGAGGAATCCTGGGGAAACCTCCCAGCTTTGAAGAACAGGTGTTGTTAATCACAGGAGATACTCTGATATGAATATACGTTTACTTCCTCTTTAAATTTAAAATACTGAGTGGTTGTTTTGTGTTCCTTACAGAGTAAAATACCATATTCAGTTATGAATTTTTTTGCCTTTGTGAATTCAAAATAATGACTCATAGAAAAGCTTTATGTTCTGTCAAAGACTGTTTCCTATAAAGAATGTAGGCAACCAGAAACTATAAAAACAGCTTGTCAGGTTACTTGTTTGAGTGATCAAGATGTTTTCCTACCCTATATTACACAGTGTACCAGTGATTTTTAATTGTCTCTGTTGGTGTGGAGAAAAATAATCTTGATGGATGATGCAGTACTGACTTCTAGTTGCACCTCTAATGAACAAGAGGAAATTCAAGTCTCTAGTAAGGATTTCTGTGCGTTCTTATTCAGGTTTGATGAGCCAAAGGTCAGGTTAGATCATCTGTCAATGACAGAAGAATCTGTAGAATCGCACAAATACACTCTTCCAAATAACAGGAACTCATTCAGTCCTATTTCAGCACAGTTTAATGAGCAGAAAGCTGTAGAAGAAACTAATAAGAATATATAAGCCACATGAAATGTTTTGTATTTTTGAAGAGAGCTCCTTCAGGGTTCAGTTCTGACCTTAGATCGGTTCAGAGTGCTTTCCTGGTCAACTCTGGTCATTCAGTGAAGCTGTTTCATTTCAGACCCTACATTACCAGCTCTCAAAATGCTATCATTTCTGTTATCCTGATGTGGTATATTAAGACAGGAAATTCTGCATGATTAGTCCGGGACCCTAACTAAAGAGATATCATTATTCCATTTCTTTTGTAGTGGCTTCCATCATCCAGAAACCTTGAAAACTTCTGTAATTCATCCTTAAGTCACCTACCATCTTCTGGTAAAATGAAATAAGAACATTTATTTGCAAAATCCACACTAAACTACTGTGAAACATGGATTTATAAAGCTGGGGATTACAGGATGTAAAGACATTCTTGTTTTATTTACTTGTACTAAAATCAGATCTAAATCTTCTATGTATCTTGACAAGGTACAACTCCTTAGATTTGCTATGAGGTCAAGGTCTGGGTTGTCTTGTATTATTTATATTCCTGGCCATCTTTCACTGGAGAGCATCACAGCCAGGCAAAGTCTGCCAATTCTTATACATATTTCTTGGCATGTTCTGCAGTTTTCATTCAGATTCAAATGCTTCATCCCTTCCCCTTAGAGATTAATAATCTTTAATCTATTCAGGAAAAGTTTCAGTTTTCAGTGCTCCTCCCCTCATCTTGTTTACTGCTCTAACTCTTTAGAAATGCAAATATGTCTTTGGCAGAGCAGGTGCCATCTTTTTTTAAACTATGAGCAAATTATTAACCCATGGAGGAATAAACTGCTGTTTCTCTCCAGGAGAGCTCATATGCATATCTCCATATGAAAATCTTCTGTACTTGCTGAACCTTGTATTTTAATATCAACATGTACACTGATAGCCATGCTCTGTAGTAACACATTAATTTGAATCACCTTTGTAGCTCATTATTAAATTTTCAGATTAAAACTGATTTTCAACCTGTTCAAGCTGATGGAATCCCTGTTCTCCCTGAGGGATACGTTGACACAGAGGTACGGAACCTCTATAAATAGAGGCTGTGCATCTACTTTCTTTATAGAACCTGTATGTCCTGAAGATTTAAAAACATTATCTACTACTTCCATTCAATCCGTTCAAGCGTCTTAGGGATATGCAAGGAATGATAAGGCCACTTGAAGATGAATTCCTTGTGCAATGCACAAAGTCAGGAGGGATTTTAAACTATTCTAAATCAAGCACCTGAAGCCACAACAGCTGTGGTGATGACTTTCAACCTGTGAATGCTGGAGAAGGGAAGATAATACTTCAGTCTTTCCTCTCATCTTCAACAATGTTGTCATTGCGTCTGCAGATTTAACACACATTTCACTGAATATTTCTTTTTAAGATAACCTAATAGAATTGAAGGGAAAGGAAAGACAGTTCATGTCAACATACTCTTCATGTCTTAATAGTTTAAATGTCCCTTAATAACCTTAAATGCCTTCAAATGGATGTAAACAACAGAAAGTGAAGACCCTGAACATGTTGCTAAGCTTTTTGTGGAGAAGAATCATATGCATAATGGATTCTTCTGGAGAGTGGATAATGCAGATTCCATTCTTTATGTCATTTCAGTGGGATTCAGTAAATGACTACATGGACAATGAGAACTTAAAACAATGTTTTCCATCAATTACCAGTTCTTTTTTAATTATTTTGAAATATTTTTGAAATTTTGAATTACCAGTTATTATCCAGTTATTTTTGCAATATATACATATTGCCAGTAAAACTTGTTGTTTGTATGCCCCAGTGTTTACGGGAAGTAGATGTCATGTATATGGCAAGTAAACAACCACATTACAGACTGTGGTAAACATTGTAGCATTTCTTTTTTTCAGAGACAATTCCATTACTGTTAACTGATTTTGTCTGGATTTTTTATTTTTGGGGAGTCATGTTATGCACATTGTCCTTAAACTTCATTGTGGCTTATTCATATCCATATCAAGACATGGCACTGTTACCAGGTCAGGTGAATGTGATCATTCTTCATCCCTCTTCTTAGAAACATAAGGATATCTTTACTGGATCAGGCTAGCAGTTTGTCTGTCCTAGTATGCTGTCTTCTAACAGCGATTATCAAGGGAAGAATATAAGAATAGGCTAAACAGCCCTAAAATGTTCCTCCAGTTTCCAACACTCTGTATACATTCATTATTTTATGGATCTCTAGCATATCCCATTGCTTCTTTTTGAAGCTGGAAGACAACTATTATACTGTTTCATTCTTTATCAGCAAGTTGCTCTATTTTTTTGTCCTTCTCTTTCTCCAGTTCTAGTCTAATCAATTCAAAACTCTGTTATTGAAAATGCAAGTGTGTCAAGGATCTATACAATGGAATAAATTGTTTTATTCTCTGCTTCTTTCTGAATAGTTTTTTGAATGCTGCTAAGCAAAAATCTGATGTTTCTGATTATACTTCCAAAATTTCATTTCTGAGTGATAATTCGTCATTGATGAGCTCACCACTCATCACTTTAAGTGTACAGCTAGGTTTGCGTCCTCTCCTGTACATTACTTTATATTTATCTGTGCTGAAACATGTGAGAATGTTCCAGTGGAAAGTGGAGGCTAGCATTAGCAAGCAGCAGAAGGGAGAGTCAGGCTATTAGGGGATTTAGTGCCCCTGTTATATTTAAAATCTGTTTCAACTCTCTAAATCTTTCCTGTATCTAGCCTTAAAAACATTATAGTACGTGTTGCATGTTTTGAAATGATGCATAGAATTTTCATTTATTTTACTTCGGTGTGATAGCTTTGTGATGCTCATTGGTATAATAGAAGCAAGTAGGAGGATGACTGCCTTGATCCTCCATTGGAAATAAATGCCTTTTGTGTGTGTGAGTAAAATACATAGTGAATGTAAAATTATTTTAAATATAAACTTCATAAAAGTCTAATGAAGAACATTTTATTTTCATAAAGAACATGAACATATTCAAAGAATTATTAGAAATAAAAATGTTGTAAAAATTCTTTTGGAATGTTCAGGTTTTTTTCCTTTTTCTGTCTTTGTTAGCCTTCTAATCATAACCTAATGAAAAAGAAGATAAAGTAATTAGTCTTCTGCTGTACAATACATAGATACCTTAACTTTGTCAATTTAGAACATGGATGTGTATATCTTAGTAGGTTCTATATATTTTTATCTTGACCTCATGTTGAATATGCCAGCAAACATTCATAGCATGTTGTGATCATGATTAAATTTGTAGCCATTGGAAGGTATCTATTCCGGTTTAATTATTTAAAAGTTAAGTTTTAAGGCGGTATTTAGATAAACAGTTCAAGTGATTAACCCTAACCGGATCACATTAGTTCTGGATGAAATCCAGACCTTTACAGAAGTGTTATTTTTATCTAGATCCTATGATCAACAGAAGTGGAGTTTAAGTAAATGGTACTCACTGAGTGTGTGTGTGTGTAGAATGACGAAATTACTGAATGTACAGTACCATATTATTACAAAAAACAAACAAAAAAATCCTAACATCACCCTCTTTTAATTGACTAATATAGCAGTGGGAACATAGAACTGGAATGGATCTCACATGGGCCATTGTGTCTACTCATTTACATCCTGAAGAAACCATGACATAGATGCTTCATTCTGATGGGGTTCACTGACCATCAGTTTTGCACGCCCTTACCACTAGCCACAGAATGTCTCTCTGCAGTCTAAAAAAAATAGTTTAAGATTTATCGTAGAAGACCAAGACATTAAAACAATAATGTTGCAAGAAGAAAGAGGGCAAAAATACTGAAATAATTTTACTTTAGAATAAAACATAATACTTTGGTTATGTTTGTATGCCTTCTGTGTTCATCTGTGAAGATACTTAAGCAAAGCAGTTACTGTCACAGTTCTTTAAGGTCTGCTATTTTAAATTGAAATGTTGGAGAAGATGGGAAGAATATTGTATTTTAATTTGTAAATATGATTATTCTGACTAGGAGTCTGTTTCCAAAAATTATACTTCTGTGAAATTGGTGATCACAGTTGAAAAAAATACATTTCCCATAAATTATTCTTTATGAACTACTCATTATAAATGTTTATAAATAATAGTACTTATAAATAATGAAGTATATAGCCTTGCATTACATCATTTCTTTAATCCTTTTAGAAGGAGTTACAGTTCTATGATATGTTACACAGATCTAAGTGAAACATTGTCCAGTATTTCATAGGCATTCTGAACTAATGAGATAGACTTATACCACCCTGTTAGGTGTACAGTACAAGAATTTGCATTACAAAGAAATCCAGGCAATTTTAACTCAGATATGTATTTGATAATAACCACTGAAGTGTTCTGGGCTAGTAAAATTAATGAATACCAAACACTCTCAGCTGATAGCATATTATTCTATGAATCTGAACTTGCAAAGGTGAATATGATAAAGAAAGTGAGTAGTAAATGAGGGAGGCTGATGCTATCTGACTCCACTTAGTACTCTGTTAAAGTTCACTTATTCTGAACATATTTAGGTAGATTGAGAAATGTTTCCTATATCTCACAGTTTTGAAGGAATAATGATGTATAGTATAAAATGGATGTATCATAATACTGACTATTCAGATATGTCCTCTGTTTTGTGGATATTATCTTGGCAGAATTTATCAAGTTTATTTTCCGTGAATTTTCGCTGAACGATATTTGTGTTATGGTCCTAACAGCAGATGCACAGAAAGCATATGCAGGCAGCTTCTAACCTGCTCTGAGGGAGTTACTTTAGAATTTAGATGAAGATGAATTCATGCCTCTGGAACTACCCTATTATCTTAGACTCCTTGAAACATGTTACAGAGGTTGAACTCACCTTGTTGCCCAGCCTTTTTTACAGAATTCTGGAAAAAATTTATCTCGCATTTCAGACAGAAATGCAACAGACTACCAGAAGCACAGCTGTGAAAAAAATCCAACCATGGCTTTCTTATACTCATTGTCTTACATCCTCTTGACTTCTGCTGCAGCCGTTTTTTTTTTTTTTTAAATCTCTGCTGCCACCTCCTTGCTTTCCATGTCCTTGGGCTGTTCCTGCTGCTTTTCTTCTGCTGGGTGTTGATAATGCACTCCAGAGATCAGGAGCCCAAAGACTGGAGCTGCTGGGGCTGATCTCCAGCTCTGATAGGACATAGCCTCCTGTCCCCCTTTCCTTGATGGGGGGAACTGGTGCGTATAGGAAGTGAAGGAAAAAATAATAATAATCTAAAATCTATATTTTTCTTTTCGAATACTTCATGGCCTTGAAGAGATGTTGAGGGCTTCCCCCTTGCCATCACATGCACAGTCATGCTTGATTTGCCTGTATACTTCATTGTTTTGGGTGCATTTCTGTTTGAAAATATTTATATTTCTACTTGGGATGATTACAGCAGTTAGGGACATGCAAAAAATCAATCTATACTTATGTTTACCGTGTATTAGGGCTAAAATCTCAACATTGTTTAAAAGTGAGCAAGTCCTAGGCAAAGATGCTCAGAGTTGAGGGATTCTTTGCTTTTAGATGAAGGCATAAGCTGTATTATTTTGTGGAAATTATGATCTGTGAGGATTGCTTCTTCAGACACCCAAAGTACTACTGCTAAAGATGGTTTGTGAGAGCAGCCAACGGATTGACTGCCAGAGTGAAGTGGCAGAAAAAATTGGTAGGAATAAGCACACACAATCAAATAAAATCTGCCACTGTCTTTTTTTTTTTTTTTCCTCTCATGTGAGGGATGCTTAGAATCATTTTCCTGGTAGGTAGAAGCACAGAGGGAAGTGGCTATGTGGGTTTGAGACATTATGGAAATGCTGTAAAGTTTTTTTGAGAACCTGTTGACCTGAATAGAAGTTCTGTGACTGCATCCTGCATAGAGCGTTTGCTGCCAGGTCCTCTTGTGCTGCAGTGGCAGAAGCAAAAATGTGAGAATAGGTGGTGAAGGACCAAGATTCAAGGTGGACGTGTTCCTCCTCAAGGCTGACAGGATCCAAGACTGCCTCACTCGCAGACTGGGAGCAATGTGCCATGGTTATGGAAAGGGTAGAGCAAGCAGTTTTTTGTTTGAGGGAATAAACTAAGCACTTGGTAAATTCCAGAGCACAAGAGGAAGAAACAAAATGCTGTGGTGAGAGAGCAACATCCAGTTAGAGACAGATGCGACATGGTGCTGAGAAGAAAGAAGCACACTAGGAGCAAAGCTGAGTTGGGGACCATGATGTCTGGGCTGTGTGAAAGGGGAAATATTCTTTGACAAGTGAAAGAGATACATCTTCATGTTGGTGTTGGAATTGCTGTGATCTTATGTCAAGTCATTAGAAAATTTTTTATGATGTCTTACATGTCACTGTTTTACTACTTATATTTCAATTTAGTCATCTGTATGACTAAAGTACTTCTAAATATGAAAAAGATGCTCCCTACCTCACTGATATAAAACAAACAAAGTGAAATGTGTATTGCAAGAACAGTTAAATCTATGTATGATGCACGGAGGGCAGGGGTTGGATTCAATATGCCCTTTATGTATTTTGAAATTACCTATCTATCTATAAAATTGAAGCAACTTACGGAACTGGTGAGATGAATATTGAAGTTTTGCAATAATGCTGTTATTGTCAACTGTCTATGTTACTGCTGTCTGTCTGGACGAGTGTGTAAAAGGAAATGGTTCAGACTGTTTGATAAAAAGTACTAATGTTCTGAGACCATTGGTTATGCTATGAAAACACTGGAATTCTTAATAACTGTTTAATGAAGCTAAGGGACGCTTTTGTCCTAGTTATGTCGGGCATGAGATAATACGAAGCTGTACTGATACAGAAGGTTATTATTCTTTTGAAAGAGGTTTCATATGACTTCTGTAGAGGTTTCTCTGTGTTTATGTTGTAAAATAATAGCTCTGGTGCAGTGTAAGGATATGCCTCTTAATAGGAAATATTTGTTTTGGACTTAAATCAGAACTTTATGATTACTTTGGTATCTTACAGAGATCTCATTATCTTAAGTAAGCAAACATAGAAAGTCATGGTGATTTCGTGGCATTGAAGTTTGTAGTTGCATTTTGTGTCAAGTATTTTTAGCAGAGAGTTCATTAACAAGACATGAAAATATTTTCTTCCTTTTGTGATGTTCTGTAGAGCAGATGAAGTACATCAAAGGTATTTGGCGTGATGAGATTTGTTCACTGCTGACACTGACTAAGAGAAAGGGTTCCCCCCCCACCCGCCCACCCCACATGGTCCTTTCTGCGGCTGTGGCACTGGCATTATTTGCTGTGTATCCCATGAAATGACTGAGATGGCACTGCTCGAACGTGAGGGTAAAGTTAGACTGTCAGATCCCGAATTTTTTTTGCTGATGGACATCTGGCCTGTCTAGGTCTGTGCTCCCATGTCCGTTTATTTGCTGGTATTGAGAATGCTGTTGGCTGCTCATCTGCCGCCACAGCGTTTGTGGGTACCTGTGGCATGGGGCTGTCACTGATGGAGGTCTGAGGGGAAGAGAGCTAGCAAGACTCATCTCCTGGGACAGCTGGGACACCCCGTGTGGCCCCCGTGTCATGGGCATCCTTATCTGCCTCTGAGGCCATGGGGCTGTCCCATGCACGCCTGTCAGTCTATCTACCGTGTTCACTTCCTTGGGAAAAAAATGAGGAATAAGGGGGTACCTTAGTGGTAAGGCTACAGCTTGCTAAATTTTTCAAAATCTTTTTAATCAAGGGTATTAAAGCTAGGTAAAAAGTACTTTGGGACATGTTGTTCCATTTATTTTTTTAAGACTGTTCTCCATAGAAGTCCTTGGAGAGTTCTTCTTAAAACAGATGGCACAATGTGGGCCATTGTAATGCAATTTTCATTGTAAAATGTTATGTCCCAGGGCAAATTTACCACAAATGGAACAATCGTGATGTCCCATAAAAGAGAAGACACATTTTTGCAAATTTTGATATATCTAAAAAATGTGCATAACTCCCCCCCTACTCTGCCAAGTAAACACAGCTTGCTATTTTCAGTAAAGTATTTTTGGGCTTTTGGAATAGTTGGAGACTGTTATTAGTACATTAACTGCTTTGACTATTCAGGAAAACTTTGTACATCCAAAACTATAAACATCAATAAATATAGAGTATTATCTGGAATTATGATTAGCAAGATGATGTTAGATCTCCCCTTGAATTTTCTAGCAGGAAAATATGTATTTTGTGTTAACCTCCAAAGTTTCAGTAAATAATATGAATATGTGTAGATTTTAATGCCAGAAAATAATTGAATATTGTATAGATACCACAACAGAGATACTTACACTGATTAGTTATGAACTAGAAAGATGACTTAAGTATGTATTTTGTCTATTAGTTATCTGTACCAAATTTGACTTAGTAATTAATAAAGCAACAGTATGGTAAGAGATCTGCTGCGATTATTGGTGACACCTGTTGTTTAAAAGGCTAGATAAATTTCATGAATGAATAAAATAGGGGAGAAATATGCAAAACAATATGAAGGGTTATTTTCATCAGAATATTCTGAAAAAAATGTTGACCTGTATATTTAAATGTATCTATACAGAAATATATATGCTCAGTATTCTGAATTTTATGATAGGTAGGTTTCTGGAATATTAGCAAGATATAGTAGTAGTAATGTTCAGAATAATTATCCTGAAGAGAAATGGAAATAGGAAACAAAATTATATGTCATTATTAACAACATGATACTTTTGCACTGGATTTCAAGGTATATTAATTCTATGTTTTATTTTCTTTTAGGATGCCAAAAGAAATAACTTCCTTATTTTAGCCATGCCAATTTAAGAAATGTAAGCTAAATCTAGTTTGGTGCCTGGGAACCTTGAGGACTTGAAACTAGTAGTAAATACTAGAGGTCTGTAATAATCTCTTGAATAGTAATTTGTTTTGCATATCTGAGAAGGACAAAATTTGAGAGAGGCTAAATGAAGAAGAATTTCATTTGGTTCTGAAAACACAGTATTTAGCATCTTGCAGTTTGTATTCCAAGTAGCCGTATTTTTTATTAATATTTTATTTTTTTCTTTACTCTGCTTAAGGTATATACCAGAGGGGAAAGACAGAACAACAATTAAGACTGGAGACTGGGTGATGCGTATTGGATTTGTGCCCTAAGGCACGTTGCTCAGATTCTCTGCCTTCCTTTTATTTAGTGTGTTTTTACTGGAACAAATAGTTTGGTACATTAGGAGCTTTTCTGGTTGTAGGCTCAGGCCCTGGGCACCTCCTCCCAGTGTCGTTTTGGATAGGGCTTGGGCTTGGGTTTACCTCAGCTCTGCGGAAGAGCTGAGCTGCTGGAATGGGGTGGGACATTTTCCAGCCAAGTCTGCAGCAGGGATGACTGGAAAACAAGGACCCTGGGGCAAACCACAGCACACACGCTCAAGTAATTTAGAAGCAGCCACAGATCTCCAGAATGCAGACATTAATGGTAATGTGTAGTTAAATCTGTAAGTGATAACATTTCCTCAGCAATACTGTGAACTACTTCTTGTTTTAATCAGTGGAGTATTAACTAAAGGTAGTTGTACATGACAGAATTTTAATTAAAATTCTGTGGTTTGGGTAATTAAATATAAATGATTACTTTTCTAATTTATCTTTATTCTAAGATATTATGTACCTTTTTTAGGCATGTAGACTTAAACTTACCAGTTCAAACTTAGAAGGACAGACAAAAATAAAGCTGTTAAGAAGTAGGACTTTTATTGACATACATAAATTAGCAGTGTTCATGTGTTTAAATATACCCAATTACAGATCTCAGTTCCTGACTTTTCCACATGCCTCCCATGTGATAGTGAGCAAATTATTTGAGAACAAATGTTTCAATGTGTCTAGTGAATTTAAAATGCAATAATTAATGCCAGCTGAGGTCTAGCCAGTTTTAAAATTCAGCACTAGGTCTATATTCATTTTTAGGAATTTCAATTCTCTACTTACTTTCTGTAAAATGGGATATATGTCTTTGTTATTTTCTATTCTATGTACCTAAAAGTAAGCAGGACTGTCCCTTGTGTATATAGTATTGTTAGTGATATAGTCTATCCTATCTCAGTTTGTGGTTTTATAATGCAAACCCATAATAACGATGGCATAATTAGCAGTTACTTAACATTTCTCATCTCTTTCATTGGTTACAAGCCAGCTTGTAAAGAATGAGCTGAAAGACGGTTTACTTAGGCAGCACTGGACATTGGAGGGCAGGCACTCCAATCTGGGTCAGAAAAGCAGCATAGTGCCTGGGCTATGTAGCCCCTCTTGCCCAGTTGAGCTCAGGTCAAGGGTTTCTATCTGTGCAGTCTAAGCAGTTAACTTCTAGTACTACGCAGTAGGACCTGTCATTTTGAATCATAGGCTTGCATGGATGTACATGACCTGTTATGGATGACTGTTCTTTGTGATTTTCTTTTTTTCTTGCAGCTAGTAGTCATTCTTTGTTCTTGGGTAGAAGAGCACTCGGTGTGCCTTAAATGGTAAAACGTGGAGGTAACTGTCTTTTGGTTTATTGCAAATATCAGCAAAAAGAAATGAATTCATTACAAAAGCTAGTCAGGTACAGCAAAAACATTTCTGTGAATATCCATTGAAACTTATTAACAAGTTCATTTTAAGTGCATTTTATCCTTTTCAGTATGGAGGTTTGTGAGGCTTTAGCTGATTTTTGTTGAATGTTCTTAGAAGATAAACTTCTGTGTCATCAATAAGTATAACTTTAGCATTTAAAATACAATCTTTGTAAAAAGAGTTCATCATGGAACAGATTTAAATAAATTGAAGTTGTTTTTTTTGTTTTCTTTTGCTTTTAATTTTGTAAGTTACACCAAAATAGGATGACCTTAGTAAACTGAGTGACTTACAGATTACATAGCTCTGGTATTCTTGTGATATAGAGAGGATGTAAGTGAAACAAACTTTTTTAGGCTTCTACTGTATGTAGAAAAATTCAGTTGTTCATGTTTTAGTACAGAACAAGTAAAAGGAATGGCTTATAAATAACAAATCATTTAATTAAGTTAAACACTACTTTTTCTATTAACATAATGGTTCTTAAAATTCACACATGCTGTAATTGATGAAGGTGAATTTTACAAGGTGGATCATGGGAAAAGTGTTATACATGTAAATCCTGTGCCTGTTGATAAGAGTAGATCACCCAAAGGACTTCTGAAGATCTCTTCATTTGAAAACTTTTATGGATTAATTCAACATGGAACAATATGGGAAAAATCCGTAACTTCTAAAATATCTGCCTGTTATTTAAAGAAAATAAGAAGGTATTTATATACATAATTGGTATACAGTCTTTTCATAAAACACGTGAAAGGATACTTTCTACTGAGCTAAAATGCAATAGTAAGAAACTTTAATCATATTCATACTTTTGTAAAAACAGTAGCATCATCCCTGCTTCAAACATATGATACCACCTTGCAGAGGAATTCTCCCCTAATAGTATGAAGTCTTGGTCAGTTAATAATGTGCAACATTTGTAAAGACGTTTGTTAGAAGTGATCAGTACTTAAATTTATTTAGTTTCTATGGAATGTGAGGTTGCCATGTGGTTTCTGAGTCAGCAAGGTCTTAGTGACTCTTTTAACTTATTTTTTGTATTTTTTTGGACAGGGTTGTCTATCATGCTGACTTGTAATACATCAAGTGCGGTGCATGCATCCCAGCGCTTCATTTGTGAAACTTAAGGTGAAATAGATTGTAGGTTGAAAGCAGAAAGACTTTTATAGATTGTCCTAGTGAAATACATGCAGGTTTACAGTCATTTGTAATTAGTGCTGCTGCTGTAAAAGATAAGAATATACATTCATGGAGGCACTAAATAAGTAATTGCTATTATGTGGAGAGTGGTAGCACTTTTATCTGATACTTCTGTTGTGTGTGGGAGTGGAGTCCAGAAGAGTGAATTATATGCTTATTCTACTTGCAGAAGAACAAATTATACTGTTTTTTTTTTATTTTGTTACTGAAGAGGAATTCTTTTTAATAATTTAAGCAGAGAAACAAAAAATCATTTTTTTTTCTTTTTCTGTTTGTGTGTTTGTTCTGGTTTCATAATATTATAATCCCTTTTGATTTCTAGCTATTCATTAGTTACCATATTCTGGTATGTAAGCCTTTTTGATATAAAGCTTAAAAATGTTGTCAGAATGGACTAAGTCGTGCCTCCCACCCTCCAATTGTCTTTATTTTTTAAATATGAAATGAAAGGAAGTGTATCAAACTTCTGTATCTTTTGCTTTTAAAAGCTATGGGGAAAAAGGAATTTCACAGAAAATGACTATTTTCAGGTGACAGTGTTTATGATTTGGAAATATGCACATCACTTATAGTTTATGACAAATAATAACAGCAAAAGAAGGACAGCTTATATTAGAAGATGTCTAGTGTTGTAAAAGGTGTTCCAATATGGAGATAAATTGAGATAATTTAATACTTATTTGGCTTCTGACTACAGTTGGCCTAAATCCTGTGCATCTCCTTTGTGGGCCCAGCAGAATTGCGGGGAATGAGGAGATGCATCAGTATCCAGCAAGGTCAGGAGAAGTCATCCTGAATTTCTAGCTACAGCAAGGTAAAGTGAGTTCAAGTTTGCCTCCAACATTGCATATATGTTGCAAAGACAACAGAAATGCAAAGCTTCTTCCCAGAGAAGAAATATTTAAAATATATATGTGGCAAATTTTTCATTGCAGTATCAAAAGAACTTTACACAGGTTCATCCTGTGTCTCCTCTCAGGTAATTTTGAGAGTGCTTTATCAGAGCCTAAGCAGGCTGTTCCAGAGTTTACTAGTAGCATCGGAAAAAAAGAACTGGAAGATGGCAAAATCAGAATTTTGTCTTCAGAGGCTAGTGAGGACAGATCATGCTGCGTCCCTCAAGATGTCAGGAGGGAGGGATGAAGCACTGCCAGCAGTCCCTCCAGCAGTATATTCAGCAGTCTACAGACAAAGCAAGCAAAAAAAAAAAAAAAAAAAGTCCTACAAGATGTGTGCATGTGGTCTAGACCTGCAATAGAGTTCTGACTACCCTTTTCTCTCGAACTATAATTTGTGTGTAATTGAGTTAAACTCAAGGTAATCGATCTTAACCTGTACTTAGCTGGAAGTTTCCTGCATCTGTTTTCAGACTTGAGGACAGGCATGCATCTGAAAGCTTCATGTGTTATAAAATATTTTACTTCTTTCTGCCAGTCCTACATTTCTCCTCTTTAGTTAATCATACTTATGATAGCAATGTTAGTGCCAAGGACTACTGTGTGAAAGCATAAGCTAAATACTCCATAGAAAAACAGCTTGGATAAAGACAACAGAAATGCAAAGGCTCCAGAGAAGAAATATTAAAAAAAAATACAAGAATAATATATGCTAGCTCAGCCAAAAAATTCTCAAGGGAAAGAGGAGACAGGATCAACTCTTCTCACCCCCCACCCCCCAAGACGGGAAAAACACAGGGATACACAAATTAACTAAGATCTCATACTGAAAACTGAACACCACGGGAAAAGAACACAAACTTAGGTTGCATGAAAGTGCAATTATATACCATCATCAATTAAAAGCATATTAAATACCAGTTTTTTTTTTCTTTTTAGGTATTTAAAAGATTCCATGGGACTGTTGCCATTTGTTAGCTACATCCATGCCTCTCTCTCTAGTGGCAGTGTGGACATGCCCTCAGCTTAAGTGCTAGGAACACAAAAGTGATAATGTTCACAGAGCCTTCCCAAACCTGCAAGTTAATGGCTCCTTGGAGTTGAATTTGAACAAGTCAGAAACTGAGTGGGTGAACAGGGAATAGTAGTTTGAGATGCTGCTGCCATCCCATAGTTTCCTTTGGCTGCAGATACACATTCCTGTAGGCAAGGGCCCATCCCTCTTTTAAAATCCCTTTTGGTAGCTCACTGTCACTGAACTCTTTCATAGCAATACTAATTACATAAATGTGAAACCCTTTGTAGTTGTCTAGAAGACTCCACACTATCCCAGTGGACAATGACATAGCGTCGGCTGTTCATATCCCAGGACTGCAATAACTTCTGCATGTAGCTCTCCTTAGGAAAAAAAAAAAAAATCAATCTACTAAAAAACAATATAGCATGCCTTTCTGCTACAAAATCCATTAACCTGCCTGCTAACCTGTTCACTATTCTCTGCACAGATTTCCTGTTAAGATTAAATTGGGTTCATATTCTCACACATTATTTAAAAGCTACTCAAGTGCCCTGTTCCCAGCTTATTTTAAAAGTGCATTAAACTTTGGAATGAGGACAGCAGTTAACAAATCTTTTTCCTCGAGTGCAGTGGAACAGTTGTGTCACAAGACTAAAGTGCATCTCTTCAAATGCTTATTTCTGAGCATGAAGTAGGAATTTCTGCCCCAGGAAATTAAGGAACATCAGAAATCTTTCACAGTTGTAACTTTTCAGCTTTGCCTTCCTCTAGTCTAACCACCTCTAGACCACCTAAACATGGAGAGATTAATTAAACCAAACAATTACACACACAAAAACTGTAGCTGATTGCCATCAAAAGTTAATTGTTATGCTGAATTTATAGTTCATCCCATGAGAGGGAATGGAAAGAAAAGAGGAACAACACATGACAGGTGTTAGTCAAAGAGCTGAACACTTTGCTCATGTGGTGCCAGTTTTGGGCAGATTGATGCAGGATTCCCTCCAAAGGTGCACTTCTGAAACTGGATTTCATAGGAAAGGTGGCAAAGGTACAGTTTGGAAGGATGTGGTTGTCCCTAAGATGTTTATTCGGTGTTGCTGAAAACTTAGGAGGAGTTTTTGGTGGGTAAAATAAATAGTAATGTGTGACATGGAAAGAGTTGTGATTAATTCTCTTGAGAGTGGTTTACCCAGTGGACAGTCAAATGTGGTCTATCACCAAGAACTTCATACATATTATATAGTTACACCTGTGGAATCCTGGTCTTTCTGTCCCAGATTACTTTGTTCCATTTATTGAAGAATACCAGTCATAAGCCTTAGTGATTTAGCCTTCTTTTAACAGTCATTAGAATTTCACACAAAAATACTATATTTTTAAATTCACCAATTTCAAAATATTAACAGCCTTCTAGAGATTTTTCTGTCTAAACAGGTTATTGTTCACTTTTTGGTGGGGTCAGTTTTGTGTTTGTCTTTTTCTCTCACCTATTTTCAATATCTTTATAAGCAATTACCTATAAAATGTAAGATAGTGTGGCTATTTAGTCCTACAGCAAATGGTGCCAAATTTTAATGACCCTATGGACAAATTTTCTAGTTTAGTCTTTGATGTAAAATGGTAAGAAGGACAACTAACTCCTCAGATTTGCTGCTTTCACTTTTAAAAATCTGTTTTCCAAAAATTGTAATTGAAACATTTTAACATCAGGAACAGCTCTATGACTCTCACTTAGAGAAGATTTTTGAATTATGCACTGTTTCCCTTATAAGTATAAAGCAAATTCCAGTCTGAAAAGGTGTTAGTTGATTTTTATTTTATTTTTTTTAAAGCTTATTCAGTTATATTATTTAATGATATGTTTAAGAGCCTTTAGAAACCTACAGTATGTCAGCACATAAACATTCTGGTATTTTCTTGTCCTAGTCTTCTGCTTTGATTCCATTTATTTCAATATTTCTTTTAGTGAAGAAAACAGTGAGAAAGCCAGGTGTGCTTCTTTTAACGTGGTACGTATTTAGTGTAGCAACATGGAAATAGCAAGCCTAAAAGGAGTTGGAAATATTTGAGATCCATCTGAAATTGCTTTTAAAGTAGTGTCTGGATGAATTTAAGGTACACGAAGACCAAAGTAAAAAAAAAAAAAATTAAAAATATATGTCTATATTTAAAATGTAAATAAATACGTTAAGTAATGTCATTGTCTTGCATTCTGATCACTTCTTACTGGTGTACAGTTTTTGTTGCTAGCATTTCTCACTGTCACAGAAACTAGCGTTAGCGAAATGTTTTCTCAGATATTCAAGTATTCTGCTTATTGTATCACAATTTTTTTTTGTGCTGCTTGTATTCCCAGTGTTTACTGATATATTCCGTATAAATACGGAAGAGGAAGAGAATAATATAAATGAGGAAGAGAATTTGAATAATTGCTTCTCTCAGGAATACAACCCACATATTTGTATTAAAATTTACATGGATATTTTTACATACCCCAAACTACACCTGGTGATAAAGTAGTCAGGAAAACAAGCATGCTTTTGAGTTGTGTTCAAGTCACTCCTTTAAAGGGATATCTTTTCAGCTTGGCAAACAAGTTTTCACTGATTTCAGTATATCAATGTTTTCAGTTAATATTTCTGAATTGTGATAATTTACATCAGTAAGTGCCCTTTGCCAAATTGAGAAAGAATGTCTATTAATAAAATGATCTGGTGTATGCTAAATCCTATGGAAAAATGAGAGGACGTTATATAAAACATGCAGGTTCAGTTTACATAGGAAAACGTTGTTGTGTTTTGCTATGGGGTCTCTTTTTTTCATTCATGTAGTTGATCCAGCAACAGATAGAAACAGTCTTTGTATTTTGGTATTTGAGAGTAGTGAAATTAGAATGATGATTAGTAGATGTTTTTGATTGGTCCTTTCTTGCTCCCAAAAGTCTTCAGGATAAACTTTCAACTACATGAATTTGGAGTATTTCTGACATCAGAGATGTCGTTTTCCACAAACTGTAAAGTGAATTGCAAGGATACTTTTACAAATTGGCTTGTATATCCATACAAAATGCCTGCATTTTCAATAAATTAGATATTTTTAAGTTTTTGGTTTTGTGTTGGTTTGTTGTTGTGTTTTAAAGTTTAGCTGTGTTGACAATTGCAGCCTTAGTGCAGAGAATATTCTGATGTTCAATAGCAAGTGTGGTCATTCAGTGCCCAGGAAATATTATATATTTTGATCCCATCAGCTTAATTAATAGAGCAGAAATAGTGCATCATAATCCCTTGTATATTAATGTCATATAGATGTTAAAATACAATCACAAGAGAAGGTATTTTATACATGAAGGTGGAGTTCCTCTCTACAAGTGTTCATTAAAAGTGTACTTTTCCATTGTTTGCTAAGCCCACAAATGACACTGAATTTTCAGAGGAGAGGTGCTTTGGTCTTGTTTGTAAAAAGAACATGCTTGCTTTCTGAACTTGTTTCAGGAGTTAGTAGAGAATATATATGTGCGTGTGTGTGCGCGCACGTGCGCATGTGTGTCAGCATGTGGTACCTGATGTGAAAATTCTCCTTTGGAAAATCCATGATGTCACCCACGCTGAAATCACAGGACCCAGCTAACAATGGTGAAGGTATAGGACCCAACTGAAGGAAATGCCAAGTACATTCTGTATAGGAGTCCTTGAAGGCATAATTGCTTCAGCCTCCATAGCAATTAAGGTACAAAACATTCTGTGTTGTTTATTCCTATTCAGGCAAAAATCACTAATCAGTCATGTTGTGGAGAACTACAGTTTCCCTGGAAGGAAACTTGTCTCCGTAGGGTTCATGTTCTGCCCCCACCCCCCCCTTCTTTCCTACTGAAAACATAAATGCATCAAAACAGGGGTTTCGTGATAGGCAAAATGAATTACTCATTTAACAGCTCTGTTTCCCACATAGTGAGAGCGATAGTTTGAGTCAATAATTTAAAGGAAAGTGGGAGAAAAGGACTTGAAGGTCTCACTCTCATATGGAATAAAAGATGCTTATTTAAAATCCATCATTTTGTTGCTTGCACACCTTCTTAGTATTGACCTTACCTTGTCCCCTCTTTATGGAGTAACTGGAAATTACTGATGAAATTGTGTGTGAGATTGAAAGGGCTGTTAGGAAGTAAAAAAA
>VXAL01000685.1:22887-38131 GCA_013399475.1 Chauna torquata | reverse complement strand
GTACGACCTGCTAGTTTAGACAGAGTCACTGTATAGGTATAACTGCCTGGGTTGTTTTGTGTAAAATGTAACAGGAAGTATGTACTGATTGGTCTAGATCCTAAAAAAATAACTTTGTATCTCCCTGTATTCACTTTCTAAAAACAGAAATTCCCCAACGCTTTCTACTATTATGATCATTCTTGAATTTAAGACAGATGGACCTCGCTTGTAAAATTGCCAGATGGGTCACTGTAAAATGCTTTTGTGGAGTCTTTCTCCCCAAAGGGCAGAACACATTTGCTGCTCAAGCTAGTTTCGTTTCAAGTCTTGATCTGGGCGTTGCGGAAGGCTGGTATTGATTAAGGACTGAACCAACTAGTTTTATTTTAATCTCAATTGTGTGAAGTTCAAATGATATTAAAAAAAATGTAGTGTGTCATGTTTAGTTTACAATGACAATCAGTATACTATCAGCTTTCGTTTTCTGGTAGGTAACCTAGATTGACAGTGGAAAATTGGATACTTACGCAAAATGTGGAGCCTTTCTTGCATGGCTCTGCATTTCAGTAATGAATGAGCTATTCCTTGGGTGGTGGGAACAATAACAACAACAACAACGGGTAAATAATAAGCAGAAGTTTTGGAAGGGGAGCCGCAGAAACTTGCAAACTGTGCTTACGTAATTTAAACTGTCTGCTTCCTGGTAAATTCTGTCTAGTAAAAGAATTTCCTTCAGTTGGCCAAGGCAGACTTTTGCCGACTACAGATTTACGTTTTAATCAAGAAAATTTGTTTTATCAGTTAGACCTTTGGCATCTTTTATGTTATTTTGCCTTCTGCATGTTGGGATGGGGTGATACTTTTTTAGCATGATCTGTCAAGGGAAGCTATACCACCTATGAATTACGAAGACCCTTACTTGCAGTGATTGTGCTAAGTTGTTGTGAATTTAAAATTCAAATGTGAGTGTCTGTGAATCCCACTGTTCTCCCGTACCAAAGAGTGGAGCTAGGAGCACACAGAAGGCAGCTTTGAAGGTTTTCGGCAGCCAGTAAGACAGACTATTTTATAGCAGGTGTCTTTGAAAAGTGGTGATTAGCTAGAAGGAGGAGCAGAAGATGTTAAACTGTGTGTAACAGAAGGTTGTTGTTATAGACAGTGTGATGGCAATTGTTGGCCTTGGTGGCAGACGTGAACCATGAAGTGGAACTTAGATAATGCCTTGTTTGTATTGTCATTTTTGCATGTTTGAATTTCTTTGCAAAAATTTAATTTTTACTGAAAATTTAGGAGGTAATGATCTGTAGTTTGTGTCCTTACTCATCTGTTCATTACTTTTAATAAGCAAACATAATTAAAGTATTATTTCACTATTGCAAGCTAGTTCAACTTGTTTGCAAGGAAACTATGAAGTATGAATAAATCTTAGGTTAATGGATGAAATGATTTTCAGTGCTTAGTTTAGAATGCTTTCTTTATCTGTGATTGATTTAAAGGTTTAAAATAATGCAGTATACTCTGTGTTCACCTAATTAAAAAAGTGTTGTTAGACAACCTGACAGGATGTTCAAATCTTTCTATCTCAGTCATGGGTTACATCTTATATCTTTTAAAATTTATATTATGTCAGCTAAATTTATTTTTTTACAGAGCTACTTGACATATTTTGATACACTGCTTTATTGCCCAACATTTCAAGAAACTAGCACTGTTCTACTAAATATTCATATGAGCCTTATTTTTTGAGAATTGCATGACTGGGTACAGTGCAGTACAGTTTGTTTGTTTTTATTTTTTGTTAACGAAGGACAGCCTTATACCTTATTCTTGATAATGCCAGAGTCTGTGTTATGATAGTTTGGAAATACTGTTTATGGTATTGGTGGGTTGGCTGTACGTATTAATATCCTATGTAAAAGATAAGATATGGTAAAAGATTTTGATTGCCTATCGAAATATTTATTTTTCTTACATTCAGTGGTTTTTGTAGTAATAGCTCTGTAAGTGTGGATAGCTAACAGTAAATACTTTTCATCATGAAAGGTATCAAGTGGATTTTTCCTTCAAGTAACAACCTTGTATTTTGTACTTCATTACAAATGGAGCCAAGTCTTACCTTTTCCAATAGATGTTGGGGATGTAGCAGCAGCAGCAGCTACTGGAGTGATTAACTTTGGTCTGAGAGATCCTGGTGGTTTTTTTTTGTTTTGTTTTGTTTTTTTGACACCTACAAAGGCCTCTTCTAGAAGCTACTGACCAAATAAGTTCTAAGTAGTGTTACATTACTTCTTCTATTAGTTATTTGCTCTTTCCCAAAGGGAGATAGTAAGCACTGAACAAAGCAAAACATTTGGTAAAACATATTAAAAAAAAACTACTTTAAATGTGTTGTTTACTAAGCTTAAACTTCACTACTCAGGTAGATACCCTTATTCCAGGAGACTAGTAGTATGAAATTGTCTTTTCCAGCAGTGGCTGTTAAACTGATAATATCCTTTTTCTGGTTTTGCCATAAGATCTGAATATCTTTATTGTTGCCAGACATGTAACTACTAATTTAGCTGAAAGAATTCTGTTGGTTGCTTATCCTGGGTAATTACTTTGCATTTCCTACTTGATTCGTCCTACCCCTACTTGATCTTCATGCGTAATCCAGCTTAAACTAGTGAGTAGAAAATGTTGATGTAACTATTGGTTTCTGTGGTCTTTATAAATAATACAGCTGTGACTTCATTGTTAGTGACTTATTCAAAGTGTTTTATCTGGTTGCCATCATTACTCACGTTGCTGACAATGAGAAATGTAACTGGGACAGCCTATTCATATAGTTACATTAAGTGTAATCTTCCATTTTTAGTTAAGGGAACATACACAGCATGTTTCCTCTATGCTAATAAATGGTACAGTTCATTTTGTTGATGGTAACACTAAGGTGCGACTGATACATAATGCTTCTTTCCTCTTTGCGTGTGTCTCTTGCAACTTATTTTAGTGCTTCTTCCTGTTACTGTTGCTGAAGAAAAAATATATAAGGTTTGTTCTTGGATCTTTCAAATTAAGTTATGATATTAGTTTATAAAAGTATTTCCATTATTGTGAATAAGATAAGAGATTTGAGTGGGGTTATTTTAAAATATTCAAAAATATTCACATAACATCGTTTGCTTTTGTTATGTTTGGGTCTGTGTGTCCCTGTGCTTTTCTCCCTCCCACTCTGTTTTGATGCTGCTGTGACTGGCGGGTGGGTAGGTCTTTCCACCTGCAGTTCTCCCAAAGAGACATCTGTCTTAGCAGCTCTGGCAGAGCTAATATCACTTAGTGCTGTGTCTGTTATAAAAGCCAGCATTCCATTTGTTTAAGTAAATGGAAAATTTGAGAAAACAGAGCAATGGTGATTATAGAGAGTTCTCTGTGAATTAGCAGAGTAGAATTTTAGCTAGGTAGTGTGGAAATGTAAACTGTTATGACAAATTTAAAATTGGTAATTTTAAAGTGTCTGTGAAGAGAGTACTAGGTGGGAAGTTGCCTTAAAGTAGATGAGTATTCTGTTTACTTTAAAGTGTTTCATTCTAGAAATGAAATGTAGTTAGTTAGATGTGTTCATTCGTTCAACCTCTTCTCCAGGGATAGTAGCAAGAATAAAATTGTTCTTGGACGTAATATATATTACTCTCAAAATTTACCTTCCAGAATGAATACTGGATATCATTTCAAAACTTTGAATCCTTATATTATACCTCAAATAAATTCATACTCTTAAGCATTGTAAACACACAACTTGCTGACCTTTTAATTAGTTGGTCTGGTAATCACATAATTGCCCTACAGTAATATAGGACAATATTTTTGCTAATTACCATACAGTAATAGGGGTTATATTTTAAATGAGGTTTTGATAATTTGAAAATATGAAAATCTAAATGCTGTAAATGGAAAAAGAAACAGACTGATTTAGTTACAGTTTTTGTTATACCTTTAGTATGTTTTGTGTGTTGCTGTGCTGAAGAAACTTTTAACTGCTAAGCATGGAGTTTAAAGTGCTTTTTTTTTTGTTGGAGATGAAGTCAGAGTTCCTTCAGTACTCCAGAAAAATGACTGACAGCTTTCCAGGAAAAGAATTATGAATTGATTTGCGTGAATTTGAACTATAAATTTGAACATGCATAGAAGTCTAGATGACATGGTTGTTTAAAGTAACCAGAAAGTTTAATTCTCTTCTATCCACTGAGACTCACTATCAGGATGAAAATCTGTATTATTTTCAGAAATAATAAATGTCTGGGTGGTTAGATAATCTGAGCATAGAACAGTGATACTTCCTTACAAAATATTGGCCTATAACTTTCAAATGTTTAAGCATCAGACAACAAAGCTGTCATAAAATAGGCCTAATGTCATTTTTATTTAGAACATCTGGATGATTGTTCTCAATTAAAAACACATGTTCATGATTTGAGCTTTTTCTTTTTCCCCATGTAGAAACTCAGTACAAGGCCTGAGGTTTCATCTTCCACATTTGTAAAAAGTTAAGAATATTTTATATTGAACATCTTGTTGTTGTTGTTTTTCCGTTAGTACTGATCTGTTAGTAACTGATCTTAGCTTTGTAATATGGCCTTACACGTTTTTAGATCCTTTTCTTCTCCCAGCCTCAAAGTAGGGAATTTTCATTACTCTAAGGGGGAAAACTAGTAAAGAGGAATTGGAAACGTATCTATCTGTCTGTCCAGTGTGTACCTCTTCCTTTCATGGAGATTTTTGTCAGGTAACAGGGAGAAAGGGAAGTAGGCTGTGCTACTTAGCAATATTGGGTTAATAGTAAACTGGTGATATCAGGTGATATTCTCTTCCTATGGAGTCAGACCCCAAAGGATGTTCAAGCTTGATCATTACCTTGACTGTATGGTTCTTCTTCAGGGCTTTCTGTCAGGATTCTTTAAGTGTTAATTAAATGTCTCTCTTCCTGTACACAGAGACTTGAATAAGAACTGACAGTATTGTTAGGCACGTTGTACTTTTAAGTCCACTTTTGAGTGCAGAAGAGAAGAGAGGGAATTATACAGCTTTTTGTGAACCACTTTAATATTTGGATACTCAGTATGAAATTGAGAAAGTTTGGTTTGCTGTTGTTCTCATCAGCTGCTAGGTAAGATCTGACCTTTTATGCATTAAAATGGCATTTTTGTGCATCTTCGTGAATGGAGGTTACTAAGGATGGCCTTGTAAAAAACCATATAGTCATCATATATTCAGAGCTTTGTTTTTACCCTGAAAAATGCTTTTTGAAAGCTTGGATTTAGACCTACATGATTCTGAGAGAAATGGACACTTTGGACATTACAAATTTTCAGAAAGTCCTGTGGGCTGTTGGGAATAAGAGAATAATGCAACTTTTTGTTGTTACTCTTATTTTAATGGTTCATGCTTAGGATAACTTTTCTAGAAAAACTGATTATATCTCCACTTTCATGCAGCGTATTCCACCATAGTGACTTTCATTGATATATTTGTATGGCTGTGATTAGGCAGGCTTTGGCTGTCATGGGACACTGCTCCGCGATAATTTTGAATGCTTTTTCTGAGTATGTTTACCTTACATTAAAAATTACAAAGGAGCTATATTTTTCTTTACCCATACCTCTACCAAAAGACTTGAATTCTTGTATGATCCTGATTAGTGATCTGTGAAGAGCACTTTTTATAGTATGAAGCAATCCTATAGATCTGTCAGAGCATAATCAACCTATATGTTGGTTTTATTTAACTTGCCGAAACTTCTGCTGTTTTCACTGTTTTTGAAGTAGCGACCTGTTAAGATCATCATTGCTCCTCAGAGAATTTCCATTTTCTCAGCCTCGGTAACATCCAAAAAGTGTACATACAAGCTTTTGTCATATAGTATTTGACACTTATTATGGAAACGATTTGAATATATTGGTCAAATATTTTTGGCATAATATTGAGTTCGTTAAAACCTAACTCACTTGTTGACTTTGCATAGGTATGCAGTATGACAGTGCTGAAGAAAGGAATTTTGACTATAGTTAAGGTGCTAAGGAGTAGTTGAGCATCACATGTTCATTGACAAAAATGATGCTGCAGGATGCCATTTCTTCAGCAGTCAGTGACATTTACATTTATACTTTTATTGTTGCTCTGTAAAAACATTTTATATATAAGTAACATCTCATGTGATACCTTGAAAACATTCACTTACACCTGCATTTAAACAAAAAATCCCCCAAACCCGCAGTCATTATTAATTAATCATAGTAAGATGCTTTTTTTTAGGTATCTCTGAAAATACTGTTTTTATTATGAGTAAATATTCATCAATAATTCTTTTTTGTTTAAACGAGTAGCTCCAACAAATACTTTCTCTTTTAGCCACCTTCCACTTTTAAGAAGTCTGTTATCTTTTCAATTTGGTTTAGAATCAAGAGCTCACCCCCCTTTTTAATGTAAGATGTAAAATAAGCTTTTACTGCCTCCTATTCTGTGCTGGTTAGTGTTAGAAAACTTTTTGCCACTCCCCAATACATATGTCAAGAGAAAATATTAATATGAACCTGTTAACATCTGCTTAAACAATTTTAGTATGTGTGGAAAAGGAAATTAATCAGAGGAACAGACGCTCTTGAAAGGAAGGAAATTTTTTTTAAGGGTTCTGGAGCAGCCTTAATTCAGTTCCATTGTTCCACAGCAGTGTAGGACATGCAGTCCTATTTTTGATGTTTATCATCAGTTGCTGCATGGAAGACTTGGACTTGCTGAACTTTTCACTTGGCAGATAAGTAAAGAGGAAACTCTGAAATACATTGGGGGAAAAAGTTCAGCATTAACCTTAAAAATACTATTGCTTATATATATATTCTGCTACTGATTATGTAAACTGATTATGAAAACTTATTTCAGCAAATGTGTGCAATTAATGTCAATTTAGATTATTACCAAAAGAAAACATAACAACATAGCTTATATTGTGTGATTAATTTTTCCTTTTTCCTCATTGGGCTTGTTTCTTGCTTGTATATTAATTGGTATCGGGTTTTTTTGTTGTTGTTCTGCTTTTAGCTTTAGGTCCATAGTAAGATAAATATTGTTTGCTCCTCCTTACCTCCTCACATTCCGGTTTAAATAACTCTGTGTGTGTGTCTGTGTGTGTGTCTGTGTGTGATGTAATTACACTTTGTAATTCTAAGTCTGGTCACTGAAAACAGATATTTTTTTCCTTGAACTGCCACACAAAAAACAAGCGACTACAGACCAGTTCCTGTACTGGATTTGCAGCTTCCCCCATAGCCCATCATCCGGGTACCTCCACTCCTTTTGCTCCTCTCCCTGCACCCTGCTGCCAGTCTTCATCCCCCAGTAGTTAAATGGGGTGCGCGACGGCAAAGGGTCAACTTGAGAGATGGAAGTGTTCAGGAGGGAACTGGCAGATGGATGCATAGGGGTGACTTGAACAGTGTGAAAACCGTGTAGGGGGTGAGTGAGGTGTCTTGCTGTATGTGGTAGGAGACAGGCTCCCTGACAGGGTAATAAAAGTAGTAGTTTATCTTACAGCCTTATCTTCCAGACTTTTGTTGGCTGCAGGCCTAGGAGAGAGAACGTGAGAGAAAACCCTCATGTTGCACAGCTGACAGTGCTGATTTTATTATTTTTGAAATATGACAGACTAAAAATTCTGCTAATCCTGCCCATAGAAAAACTTTGGGTTCTTGTTCTATAAGTGGTAGCTGCAGCCTTATTTTAGTCTCCTTGCTTCAAATCCTGTGCAAGGATTTAAAAATTGTGTATAAATGCGACGTTCTTACTGGACTGCATTTAAAAGCTGTTGTAAAAATCTGTCCAAGCTTTTACCTTATTGCTGTTGTGAATTTCGTGAATTAACTATTTAAGTATTTTTCTCTGTTTTTAGATATTTTCTGTTGATTTGTATATGCTTACCATCAGTTTCATGAGCAGTTCTCCAGTTACCTATTGGAGGATTTATCTTAAGTAATTTTGCGTAACCGTGGCATATGGTGCAAAAAGTATTATTTCTCATGGACATCTTTCTATACCTTTAAATACTTTTAATCTCAGTCTTCTAATTAAAAGACCAGTTTATGTGCAAATGGGTATGTACAGGAGAATAAAACTGACGGTTTATAAATTCATATAGCACCTTTTGCAATGCAGCAGTCATGGTTAGCTCCTGTGGTGGGTGCATATTTTTTCCGTTTTTGAAAATTTTGTTTGAAAACACATTCAGTTAATTATTTGCAAGTAGACATTTAAAATGTTATTTTCTGTATATATTGCAGTGCAATTTAAGTTAATATGAGACACTGCTAATGCTGTTTTAGCACAGCCACCAAATTATGCAGACTATTTTAAAGAATTAGTTACCCATGTGACATTAGACTGTACGTTCCCCAGATAACAAATGCCATCTAAAGCAGGTATCTTGATATTGCTACTAGCTGTTATGAGTTGAAACTCAATACTGAAAGATGATGTAAGAGAGATAATTTGCTGATTATAGTGTTTCCATTTCTCACATCTAATCTGTATTGTTGAAGTGCAGATGGACAGAGCTATTATTTAAGGGCTGAAGGACCAATGTACAAAAATACTATGATTGTACACATCCATCGGTAGCTTCATGGGGGACAGTGTTTGGTAACAATGCTAGCTTAAGGTATTCTGATTTACCTCCTTTCTACCTCTTTTCCCCAATTTGCTACTGCATTGCAACATGTTTCCCCCTTACATGTGTTGGCACATGTTTGTCAGCTGCCTTGTGAAGAAAATTGTGGGGTGGATCCTGCAGAAAAGTTATCTAGGAAAAGAAGTCTGGGGATTGTTGTTTGTGCCTTTCCCCCTGTTAACAGAGCTGTCCGAAGGGGAGCTTTCCCGGTATCAGTGACTGAGCGCTGCATGGCGATGGAGGGCGTTACTGTGGAAGATTTCGCCTTGTGGAACCAGGGCCTCATGGAGTCAAAAGACACCTACATTTTTACGACGTATTTCATTCACATAACAGAAGTTCTGTTCTTAGGCGTGCCCAAAGGTTGTGCCGTGTTGGCTGAGGCAAGTCTATAACAAAGCACCTGGCTCCAGCATTTGCAAATTAGGTGTTTTTACATCTGAGATCTCTTAGAGCTAGATGCCCCAGGTATACTTCAGACACAGTGTTACACTGGAAAGATTTTATTTCCTCAGAAAATAGCTGATTTTCACTCAAAAGCGCACCATCAAGAAAAAGAAGTGAATTTGTCACTTCCTTCTGCACAAAAATATCATTTTTATACTTGTGTTTGAGGTATTGTCAAGGTGATTGTGTTCCAGCCCACCGCTCCCTTTTCACTTTATAGCTCTCCTTTTGGCAGACAACCATGCAAGTGGTATTCTCTGCCTAAGTCAGGCCACCGTTACACTTTTCAAAGCTTAAAAGTGATCTGACAGAAAAGGAAGAGTGACTGTGGAGGCAATGTCTGGGAAAGAGCACACCTGGTTTTGTTCCTCATTCTTTCCTAGATTTTTTTTTTTTGGTTGGTTGTTTTTGTTTTTGTTTTTTTTTTTGTTTGGTTTTGTCCTTTTTAGATGCTCTAACAAGTATCTACATGTAGTAGCTACTGCAAGAGCCCCGAATCTTATTCTCTGGGGGCTACCTCTGCAGATTTCTAGTAATAGTTTTATATGTATGTTAAAATGTCAACGGTTTTGCGTATGTGCTAATGGTGTAATTTCTGGAAAACTGTTACTTCAAAGGAATACCCAATGACTCTGCAGTGTTCCGTGAAGTTCTGTAGTTTATTTCAAAATATACAGATTGCCTTTTCTTTTAAAATACTTGTGTTTTAATGTAAAGTGGATTTTTGGCAATTTGCAAATTTGACATAAATCGTAATGTTGGGATTTTAGTTGGTATTGATATATGGGAAGAGCTGTGATGCTTTCAGTCTTAGTAGGTGTGCATTATTTATGTTTATTCTTCGAAGCTTATGTACAACATTTTGATGAGGAGGGGATTTATTATATTAAACATTCAGTATTAATATTCATCTGCTTAAATCTAACCACGATAGTTACTCAGTGTGACCTTCTGATATTCCTTCCTATTTGCATTGTCAGTAGAATGTGTTGGAAGCTACGCAGAAGATGGTTAGCACGATTCAGAAGAAATTAAAATAGCATGATTTACAAGATTTTGTATTAACTTCTTCCAGTTTAAAAAAAAAAATCATCTGTGTTATATGTCTGTTATACAAAAAGACATGTTTTTTGCAACTGTTAAAAGTTTTGAAATTAAAAAAGCCAGTTAACAGGAAAGGAAAGTGGATGATGATCTGAGTAAAATTGTCATATTAAAGTTAACAGACCTTTTCATTTTCCTATCAGACCGTGCTTAATTTCCTAATCTCTTCTCTTAGGACCTAAAGGCAACTGAATATTTTTTTGAAAAGCAGAAAATATGTTAAGAATTTTTGCAGCTATCCTTGGTGCAGAATATTCATTTATTGTTTTGCTGTTTCTGTTATGGAAATGGTAGGGTGCCATGCCTGCGAAAGCCTCTGGTGCATTCATACACTTGTTATAGTGTCTTGGCAGCCTCAATTAGTGTTTTGACATTCTTCATTCAGTGTTTTTCTTTTAAGTGTTTTTTATTATGTTCTTTTATTCAAAGTGTCTATATTTAAACTACTTTCTATTTTTATTTTTCTGTGGCATGACAAATTCCAGAAATACCCAATAAGTAATGGGTTTCTGTTTAACAATACTGAGTCTCATGTACAGTGAAAGACTTTATCAGTGCCTGATGGCTGTTGACGGCTGTTCAGCTAGGAGGAAGAGATGATGGAGACTACTTTCAGCCCTGTTCACCCCTGCTGATGTGTTTGAGACTAGTTGGGAGCATGAACAGTGATGTTAACATTCAGCTCTGATCAAAATGTCTTCTGGGGTAAAGAGCAGCCAGAGGTCACAGTAGTGTCTTCAATTAGCTGGGCCTTACTTTAGGACCAACAGTCCTAAAGTTTCTCAGATAGAACAATAAAAATTGAGAATACAGACAAATGTTAATGGACGTTGCAGTATCTACTGAAACTTCATTGTAGTCAAAATGTTGTTGTTCTCACCCTTCTGTTCCAGTCATTTACTTTAACACGAGCTATGTATAATAACATAACAGGCAGGTGACTTCAGATCTAAGGTCCACCTAGCCAAGTATCCTATGGATACATGGAGTTACTGGATACCCCACAATCCTTGTATTAGATAAGTAATATGTAATATTCTCCTGTCATGCCTTATTCACCTTAACTGTTGCCATTCATGACTGTATGTTTAAGGTAGATATTTATATCCTCCCCTGTCTTTTCTAAGCAGAACGTTCCTAGCCTGAATGATCATTTCTGATGTGGAAGCTGTTCCAAACTTTTGATTGTCTTACTTGTCCTTCTCTGTTCCTTACCTAATTCTGATGTAACCCTCCATATGTTGAGTATGACAATTGCATGCAATATTCGAGATACAGACGAAACATTATTTATACTATAGCAACATGATGGTTGCTCTTTAGTTCTTTATTTTTCTCTTAGTGATCCCCAGGATTTGGTTTGTTTATTGTATGATTTTTACTAAGCATTGAACCAAAACTTATGTGACAGTGAGGGAGAAAAATAAATCATGCTGGATCCAACAGCCTGAGAGAGGTAAGGCTGCTACTGCTCTACGTCCCCAGGTCCAACCAGTAGGAAGGCTGAAGATGTATATTCCCAGCCTCCCCCCGCCCCAAAACACGCACATACATATTACATATATGCTTGCACATGATCAGCCATGCAGAACACATGGACACAGGAAGCACCATTGTCCTCATCCTTCTCCCCTCTGTGGCTGGAACGTATGGAATCCACTACTGAGAATATATATATATATATATATACATGCGTGTGTGTGTATGAATATACATATACGTATGTGTGTGTATATATATGATTATAAGGTGGATCCCTCTGCTCAGTGTGCCCAGTAGCTGCCCCCGAATCCCAGTCTCCCCAGCTGTATCAGGACATAGGAGCCCCTCAGGCTGCAGCCCCTCTCCAGCTGCTGGTACAGACCATTGCACGGACACACACGCAGCTGGCAAGGACTCCCCTGGTCCCATAGCCGACCCCTTGTGCTCTCACCCCTGGCAATACACAGGTGCTCTCACAGCACAGCTGGCCCTTGGAGACCCCCGCACCCCCTTGCTCCCAGGCCACTTCACCCACTCATGGGCTGGTCTGGCTTGACCTTTGCTGTTGGTCACACACCCGCTCGCACACCCACTCTTGCTTCAGTGACTGGCACCATGGACGCACAGGCCCTCTGCCCCGTGGTCTGACTCCAGCTGCTGCACTCACACCCTGTGCACATGGAATAGAGAGCCCTCATTCAGGACAGAATTAGAAAGGAAGTTAGTAAGAAGACAGGACAGACCATGGTGATCAGGCACAGGGCATGGCCAGATAAGCATACTGACCAGCAAGCTAGTTAGATGCGACTGCCCCTTTTTATGCCCTTACCTCTCTGTTTTCCCACTCTTTTTCATCCCAAAGTCACCTGAACCTCTCCCTTGTCCTGCTTTGTTGTCTTCTCTAAGCATTTCATTGTAAGTCCTGTGTGATCCCAAACTGCTCTTCCCCTGCATCCCAGGTGTGTCCCACCCCTAGGCAGCAGCCTGGAGAGATGCTCCCAGTGACTCATAGTGATGAGTTCCACACCTGGACTCCCACACCTGGGCTGGGACAGCCCTCGGAGGGGCCTGGACAAGGAAGTCCTTGGTTCAGGTTCTCCCCTGCCACTGTGTGCCTTAGTGCTCCTCTCAGCTTGTGGAGATGGTCCTGTGGTGGGATGGTGAGCAGCCCAGCAGGGTTTTGTTTGCCCCCCCGCCCCACCATTATATCTCAGAGCTCTTTTGTGGGTACGCAGATGAGCTTTTATCACATAACCTAACAAACAGTATCTGTTATAACTAAAGCGTTGTCTGTTGGTAGCAGAGTTCGGAATATGTTGTTGTGTATGTGTAATTAATATCCATTTGTCTATGTGCACCGTTTCATGATTCTCTGCATTGAATTTCATCTGTCATTTTGTCATCCAGTCATTCATTATCCAGGGGCCCTTTGCAGCTCTTTACAGTCAGCCTTTGCTTTTTTGTCATAAATAACCTGGATTTGTGGGCTTCCTGAAGTACTCACTAATGTCTAAAATGTTGGTCTGTTGTGTATTCATGTGATACTTACCCAGGCCACAGGGAAGGAACTGCAGTTGGCCCATTGCTGTAGTGTTTCCTGTCTCCCACAATTTCTCCAGTTTTCTGCAGCAGATCATAATTGCAGTTGCAATGTAATTGGGCAGCTGGTAGATAATGTAGTTCTAATATGATGCTTCTGTTTAGGCTAATTGCAAACCACAGGAATTGTATTTATCTAACTTGAATTGTAACTTTTCCGTGGTGTATGATGTCACTCCTCTACCAGCACAGCCTAGCTTGTCTTTCTGCCACTAAGTTTTAGCATACTCCTCATCGTCTCCCTTCCACCAAGCTTCTACTTTATCTTTTATTCTGATTTCTTCATTTGAAATCATGTATCTTCATCCCATTATTTTATTTTATGTTTTAGGCCTTGTGTAGAAACATGGAAACATTTGGTTTTAGATCTTGCGTTTTGTGTTCTTTTGAATTGGAAGTATTCTGAGACCTCTTGCTTTTTCTGGTTTGGGAGTCGCCAGTTTGTACCCCATGCTCGACAGTATGAAGTTAGGGTTTCAGCTCTAGAGGATCAGTCATCCCAAACCACCTGCTGTTCTAGACTTACTGATTTTTCCACAGTCTTTAGCTTTCAGAGTTTCCTGTAACTGCTTTAATTCTTAATGACAGCAGATTGTTGTGATTTTCATTCAGCTGGAGCCCATCCCTTCTATATAGTTTCATCTTTTCCATAGTTAATGAACCTGAACACCTCGTCTCTTCACTATTTTGGCAGGTATACAGTGAGGCTTTGCCTTGCTTGCTCTGTTAATTGCTGTGTACATGAAAGAACATTTCAGAGACTAATGTCTGTCAACATATAGTAATGACCCTTACACGTTAGCCTGAATTTTGCCTTGAAAAATTCTGTTTCTGTGTCATTATCCACATGAACGTCCCATCGCTTGCTGGGATCCTCCTGGTGTCTGCCGGATACAAAGGCAGCAGGTAGGTTGCTGGGCAGTCCAGACTGATAGGACACACTCAAGTGTCTGCATGTGTGATAAATGGTCACCGCTGTTGAGTGCTTTTTTTTTTTTTCCATTAGTTGAAGTCAGTAGTGCTGAAGAGCTATCCTAGCCCACTTCTGGTATAATTTTTCCCCTTTATCTGCCTAATACTTTCAGGGATGTTATTAAACATCTCCAACTCCAAGGTAGCAGCACCAAATCTGTTAAAAAGGAGGAGGAAAATCTTATGACAGGAGAGTATCATTGATGCATCCCCCTATCTTTACATTTCTGTAGTTTTGCTGTTTTAGCTTTGTCTGAGATTGAGCTGTTTACATTGCATATATACAGTATCTGCCGAGAGGCCAGCTAGTCGTGAGTCATTAAAAAACTGGGAAGTACGTGTCATTTCACTGATTGTCTACCACTGTGTTTCCTTGAAGGCATGAGCAGTTGCTTTGCCTCTGAGATGTGTTAATCTACTTGGCTTCTCATCTTGCTCTTGGTCTCTGGATTTCAGGATGGAAGCTCTGGTGGCCTTTTTTTATTTACAGCTGAGCAGCTATCTCAGTGTCACTTCCTTTACTTTGATGTCTCACTCTCTTTATATAAACTGAGTGGCTTTTACACTGCTGATGATTTATGTATGGATTGTGCCTCCACCTCCATTTAAATTCTTAACCTGCTTGGGTTTGTCATCTGCAAAGCCAGGAGCTGCAAATATAGCCAAGCCCCACTAACTATTTTCTTTTACTTTATTTTATTTTAATTTTATTTTATTTTAAAATGTAAGGTAAAGACAAGGCTATGAAATCTCAGACTAGTTAGGGGGTATTTGCAAAGCAATTTATAAAAAATAAGTAGGTTCTATTGGCTTATTTTTGTCTCTTCAGCCAATCAATATCTGACTTTGCAATCCTAGCTAGACTTTGTCTGAATGAGCTCTGGGAGCTTTTTTTGGATGCTTTTTGAGTCCAGCTGTGCCCCAAAGACCTGGTTTTTTGTTTGTTTGTTTTTGTTTTTTGTT
>VXAL01000685.1:0-22856 GCA_013399475.1 Chauna torquata | reverse complement strand
TAAATATTTTCAGGTTCTATTTATGCTATCAAATTGGAAAATAGACAAAGAATTTCAAGCATCAGAATAAGTAGGATCTCTTGCATCTGCTGCAGTTAAGTTCTCTTTTACCTTTTAATTTCTTGCAAGATTTCAGTTTTGTACACTATATATAGGCAAAAGTTGGGCATTTGCTAAGGTATGTTATTCAGAGTTTGTCTCTGGAGAGTTTTTCTCACATAGTTCTTATGTTCTTCTTTGGTTTCCCATGCCCTGAATATGTGTCACCTTTTATGACCTTCTTCTCATATGTTACATTTTAACATCAAGCTTTTGGAAAGGTCTACTAACCTATTTGGTTAGCCCATTCAGCCAATTCCTCCTCTTTGCCCCTCAACATTTGCTTATTCTTCCTCTGTTTTTGCCTGTTCCTCAAAACTGAGCTTCCTGAGCTTGAAACAAATCACACAAAAATAACTCTTATCCATTATTTTTGAGGGATTCCTTTTTCTGATAGTATTTCTCTGCACTGTGTTTTTTGTTCTGATTTTTGAGACATACTTTAAAGAGCTGCTCTGGTGGTTGGCTTAGTTTTAAGGTAACAAACCTTCACTTTCCTCCAAAGTTTGTACTATAACGGTTAGGCTCACTTCTTTCAGCTTTCTGTTACATGTGCAAGCACAAAAACACAACATCAAAATCTTTAGAAATCATTGGATAGTTCCGTTGTTTTTGTTTGTTTGTTTTCCACAAATTAGATGAAACTTAAGCCCGAGATTTTGGAACAATGTTTTCTATAAGAAGTCTTAGAAGTCAGTACTAATCTGTGGCCTTCTTGTGTACTGTGTGTTAAATGTATAAAATAAGTTCTCTGAAACTGATCTCGTTTCCCTTCTGGGCTGAAGAACCAAAAATTTATCAAGCAAAATTACGTCTGATCTTTGTTGTGTACAATTTTTGTTTTGTCAATGAAGTGTTGTACTGTATTTTGGAGGTATAATTGTGTTTTTAAATAATAGTTTGTAGAAACACATGGTAATGAAGTTCTTCCTGAGCAGAGATTTGAGAAGGGTCTTAATTTCAAAAGAGCCTTGGTGGTATTTTTGCTCTCTGCTTGTCTGCGGTTGTTGCGTATGCAAATTTCTGTATGTGTAAAGATACCATCAGTTTTTTTGATTTTAAAAATACTTATTTTGGTACTGCAGTAAACACATGAAACATGTTTTCATGTCTTTTACTAACATCACTTTTATACACTGAAATAGAAAACAATTTTAGAATGTTTTTCTTCCCTTTCCTCTCAATGTATCAGCCAGCTTACAAGATGTTATTTTGTGATACTTTTGAAACTGTTTCAAATTGAAATTTCTGTGTTGAATTGGGAAGAGGAAGGTTTTTATGTAGCAAATTCTATTGACTATAATAAAATCTGTGTGCAACATATCTGTACAATTCTATTAGAAATTGGAAATACCTAAAGAAAACGTTTTAAAAACATAAGTAAGTATAACTTTCTTGATGGTTTAGGTCTGTTCTATGTGTAGATATACTCCAAAGAATGCATTTAGTTTTATTCCTTTATCTGTTGTTGTTTTTGTTTTTGTTGTTTTTGTTGTTTTTCTTGTTAGGCTCGGCGCAAAGAGGTTTTTATCCAGGAACGATATGGAAGGTTTAATCTGAGTGACCCATTTCTGGCTCTTCAGAGAGACTTTGAGGCAGGTGCTGGTGATAAAGAAAAGAAGCCAATCTGCATGAACCCTCTCTCCATTTTAGAAGCTGTTATGGCTCACTGCAGGAAAATGCAAGAAAGGATGTCAGCTCAGTTGGCTGCTGCTGAAAACAGACAAAAGAAGGTACCCTGCTACCAACTTTTTTTTTCCTTTTCCCTCTCCTGATTTGTTCTTTCATGTTATTTTTTAATTTTCACCTCTGCCTAACTTGGTTATCATCACAAGTGTTTAAAATTTTATCGCTTAGTTGTCATATATGGTGAGGTGCTAGTTTTCTGGTGATATTTTGTGAATACAACTCATTAGTTCCATGAATTTAGTTCTACCTACAGAATAAATAAAATAGAACTAATACAAGTCAGTGCACTATATAAGTGGACAGCTCAGTGTGAGCTAAGGGAAAGCATCATCACAATATATTTTTTAAAACAACACCATTGAAGCTTAGAGGAGCTGCTGTTATTTTTGCATAACCTAAATTGCATAAAATAAGTCATTTATTTGCATTTCTTATTAGGTGGCTCTGTTTCATAAATCAGTAGAAAATAAATTATAACTCTAAAAAATATTTTTTGAATATTTAGAACATATGCTGTAAGGAGAAAATTATTTTGGAGTAAGTATGTTGCAAAAAAAAAGAAGTTTCATATTGAAGATAAAACAATGTCGTTTTGAAAGTGAATTGTTGGTATACCATGCTGATCTAACTTTCTTTTTAGTAGCTCTGCTTTCTGCTTGGGAAAAAAATGTGTTTTAAATAGTGCTTGCTGCCCTAAAAATGAAAAATGTCTTAAATACATTGCATTTTTTTTATTACTTTCTTGATATAATTGATACTTTAGACTCCAATCTTGTTTGCAAAATTTGACCGCGTATGTTTCACTAATATGTAAACCATACATTGCTAAAGCATAGCTAAATACAAGTATTCTGAGGAAAGCAGGGAACACTGATGTGATAGACTGTTCTAGACCAGTTTTTTGTGGAATAATTAGAAACAAAATGCTTGCTAGGTTTTGAGTTATCCTTACTGGTTGTAAGTTAGGTAGAATGTCTTCAGCAGCTGTGAAATGGCTTTTTGGTGGCAATTTTATATTGGTGTTAAAAATTAAGACAGTGCAAAGACAATTGATCTAAAATTCATTTTGGTAGTTTTTTCTCTTTGGGAAATAATATGCACACAAAAATACTGGATGTATGCTGGAAATACATGGTTTAGTTAAATCAGCAGATGTTTTCTTGTTATCTTAGCTCTGTTGTTTAGCTCATTTTAAGCATCCCTGCTCTGTTAAGACTTCAGAAAAACTCAGATACCGCATTCAAACAAATGAATAATACTGCACGATATGTATATCTAAGTCTTAAAACAGTGTAATGGCCTACGCGGTGAACTGTTACTTGTACTTACTTAGCACTTCTCTTTGAAGACTCTTAAATGTTAATTTTCTCTCATATACTTTTTAAGTAAGCGTTGAGATTTGGAGGAAGGGATTATCTCACAGTACAGAGAAGAGCAAGCTTGTATGTCCTCACTGAAGAATAATATTGGGAGAGATCCTGGCATATCCTGGGCAACCTGTTGTAGGTGTCCCTGTTTGATCAAGGGGTTGTACTAGATGACCTCCAGAGGTCCCTGCCGATCTCAACCATTCTGCAATTCTGTGATATCTGCCTGGACAGTTGGATTAGTTTCTTGTTTCAGTGTGTAGCTGGAAGTCTGTTCTTGTGCATATGTTCATCTATCTCTTTTTACAGTTAGGCTTTTAGAGCATGGAGAGATACATGCATGTAAGGTGAGCTTACATATTGACAATACATCTCAAAGTCAAGGTATTGATATGTAAAGATGATTACCAAAGTCTATATTTACAAGTACAGGAAAGAATACTTTTGTCCTTTGTTTCCTAGAAGAAAACATGATTTTTTTATTTAAATCATAATTTTAAATAGTTTAGTCTTAATTTATTTCACAGTTTGATTCTTACCTTTAGAAGTACCTAAACCTGTAGCACACTTAATTCTGAAGTCTGCAACTTTTAAGCTAAACTTTAAAGCACTACACTTGAAAAAAAAAAAAGTTATATTGCTTTGAAAGTGTGTCATTAGGATGCCAGCTTTTTTTTACTCCTTGTAACAAATAGGGAATTCGAGTGAAACAGGATGTGAAAACAAACTGGGTGGTATTGAACAGGCATGTGCATGACTCTCCACAGAACTTACATCTTCCTCTTTTAAAGCCAATTAGACATGCTGTTTGAACAGGGCACCCTCTTAAACTTCTTGCTGTGTAGCCACAGATGGCATTTCTCTCAACCATCTCCATTAACTGCTACATAAACTATTCATTCAGTGTTTTACCTTCCCTTAGTTTCACGTTTTCCTGTCTGTTCTGCATCTCTCAAATCCGTATGTGGAATAAGGTAATGCAGGTATTTTGACGGATTTCTAGAAAGGTTTGACAAAATACAGTGACCCTGTGTAAGAAAAAAAAAAAAAGTTAAGCCCAGAAATATGTGACCTAAATACAGAGCCACCTGTAATCTCCTCTAAGAGTGGCTCCTCTTTCTCTAGATGTGTGATGCCTCTGTCTTCGTCTGTCTCACTCTTGCTCTAAGTGGTGAGGTCTGTTTGCAGCTCTGGATATTATTTTCTCTGAATATTACTGGACTCAAACAGGCTCAGAATGAACTCTTTTTCCTGGAGACTTATTGCCTATGAATGTAGTGACCCTGAAAGTATTCTTTAAATAAAATTATTGTTTGATCCCAAAAAGTAAGTCATAATGTGCAAGAATGTAGAAAAATGAAGAGGTGCACAAACGCCTGTCAGCTACAGGCATACCTTGTACCAAACACCTAATCCCCAGATATCATCTGTTTTGTGTTAAGTCCCCAGACCCTTCCATCTCTTTGAGTGCCTTTCCTGGAGCTGCTGAAAAAAAAAATCATTTTGAGGTTTCCTGGAAACTCAAAACCAGATCATCAACATGACAGTTCTTGATCTCTCAAGTGTTTGCAGAGAAGTTAGTATTGGGATGCGTGCTCAAAGATGGATATGTTGGTTGGAAGAGGCTTGTTGATGGGATTTAGTCTAATTTTGTGCTTAAAGCAGATTATCACCAGCAGTACATTTGGTGATCTGTGAATTTGTCTAGCTGAGTCTTGAAAATCCTCAGGAATGGCAATACTGCAACCCTTCTGCACTGCCATCACTGTGAAGAGTGTCTTAAGGGGCAATTTTTCTTGTTAGCCTGTTGTTATGGGGTCCCGCCTTCCATTACCAAGAAGAATTTGGCTTTGTCATTGTTGTAAGAGCCCTTCAAGGAGCAGTGTGCTGCTGTTAGATCGTCCCTACGTCTCTTTTTCACTAGGCTAAGCAAGGTCCCTTGACCTTTTCTCACAAAGCGTGTCCTCTCTCTCTCTCACCTTTAAAGGACCTTTGCTGGTTAGTTCTTTGCTGGTCCCCATCAATTTTCTCAGTATCCCTCTATACTCCTTTTCAGATTCTTCTTGGGCACATTTCCAGATGTTTGCATTACTAATATGATTTAGTGCATGTGTATAGTACCTTTCATGAAAAATCACATTTTAGTTAGTTCATAAACTCATAAATAATTACAGCTAGCTCCAAATCTGTCATCTGAAGGAAAAAAACAGTGTAAATATTCAGAGGGTTTTTTTGATTTCAAGATGATACAGCCAAAAGAAAGCGATGAGGGGAGGTATAGGAGATAAAGTAAAATGAGACTGCTGCTCTTGTCAAGTTGAAATCAAATACAGGATCTATATTCTATATATATGTTAGGGATTCTTGATTTATATGCAATGCTTACAAATAAGATAATTTGGTAGGCCGATTTCATCCCAGCTATATGTTAAAATCTACCTGTAATTATTTGAAAGTAAGATAATTTCACAGCAGTTAATTTACAAAACCAGTCCATCATATGAAAGCAAGATGGAGCGATCTCCAGTGTAGTTTATGGTCTGTAATAGGAATAATAGAAAATATTGATTAAAACATTTTCACTATAATCTTAATGCATTTTCAGGCTTTCAAAAATATATACATTTCCCATTATTTTTGTACCTGTTTTAGCAAAAAAAAAAAAAATTATTGGATGCTCCAGCGTTACTGATTAGTTGTGTTTGTCCATGAGGGCTGGTTTTGTCAAATTTAAAAAAGACAATGAAATGCTTAAGAAAAATTCATGATTTTTCTGCATGTGAAGAACTGTGAATGGGACCACTCCTAAATACAGTATCATCGTAATAACTTCTTAATTTAGTTTGCAGCCGTACTGTCATTAACATAACTGAACAAGTATTGTTGCTGATATTGTTTATTTAGCAATGACTGTTAAAGTCATACCTTATGTTTTTTACATATTTCATGTTTAAAGACAAGTGAACTTGGTTGTGTGAAGTGAATTACACGGAGTGAATTGGTTAATGTAGGATGAAGCTGTAAAACCGCAGCGGAGCTCTTCTACTGCTAAACAGTTTTTGACGTATTTGAAGCCAAGATGATGTTTACAGTGTAGATACAATTTCCCATAGTGATTTCTTTCTCTTAGTTCACTGGTGTTTATCATAATGGTATGATTTCAGCAAGAAATTTTACTATTACTGAAATAGTCACATAAATGTTGCCATCACCTCTTTATGCTTTTTCCCATTCTTCTTAAGAAACTGGAGAAGAAATTTACATTTAGGTAACATGATTAGAAATGTTGGTAGATGTGACGCATGTTCAACTAGAAGTGCAAATTCCTGCAAGATTTGTTGTTTGTACCCTTTTTGTCATTTCCCTTGCTTTCCTTTTTCAGTATTTTCTTGTGTTTGAATTCTACTTACCATGTGGGAAGGATTTATTTTGGGAGCAAAGAGCTATAGCAGGTGGGATTTATTTCTGTTCCAACTGCAGAGTATCTCCCTCTTGTACTCACGTCTTGATGGCATAAGTTTCAATTCTGCTGTATGGTATAACTAGGGAGTAACAAAACTGTTATTTCAGGATGTCGTTTATATTAGCTGTAGTTTAAATGCAGTTTAGTTAAGAATGAATTGCAGACAAATCTACAGTGATGTGGAAAACATTTCCAGAGCTAAGAAATTTCATCATCTATTGTAAAGGACAGGGAATAGTATGCTGTAGCAGCAGGCTTCTGAAAGGCTACTGGATTGTAAAGCACGTGGTTGTTATTGTTTTTGAGGGTTGGCAGGGGAGGTTGTTGGGGATTTTTTTTGTTATTGTTTTTTTCTTCTAGCAACCAAGACAAATTTTAAGCAATAACTGAGAGAGAAGATATTCTATACTTATTACCAATCCCTTAGGCCATCTTGTTTCCTGCTTTACAGTAAATATATTTACTACACTATTGTGTCTTAAACTCTGACATTAGTATCAATTTGACCAGGATACTAGAATCTGAATCTATTCTCTGATTATTTCTCTATCTACTGAAACATAAGTGAAACATTTATTCCAGGTAAGAACTTAAATATATTGCTATATGCCACAGTTTTCCTCAGATTTTTTTGAACATTATGAAATGTTCTCGTATCGTAGAAGCATGAAACAGTTTACTGTTGCAGTCAAAATTAAACTTTCATGAACACTTCACTTTTTCGAGGTACCTGAAAGTATTTTTCCAGAATAGTAAAAATGCCCACTTAGAAAATGCACTTTAGAAGTACAGTTCTGAGTTGTTCTTCCTGTGTAAATCTCTACATAAATATTAAGCAGAATTGATAAAGCTGACCTGATAAAATGAGTACAGGAGAAGGAATGGTCACTGTTTGTTTGTTTTTATTATTATTATTATTATGAGCCAGACAGGAAGCTACTGCATCAGTATGTAAAAAGAGGAGTAGGAAGAAAGAAACCAATTTTTCTTTTGTTCTAGTTTGACATGTGTAAAAGTTTGCCTGGGAAAATGCAAAGTATTTTGGGTTGCCTTGCTTTTAATAGTTATTTTATAAAATGGTGCATTTACTTGTGTTTTTTCCAGTGCTTTTCTATGACAGAGTCTTTGAATAACAGCACAGTCAGTGGGCAAAAGGAGTTAGAGGTGATGACTGTATGAATGAATGGAAAATTTATTATGATCTGTTATCTGCACATAATAAGTAGTCTTTTGATCCTAGCCTACAACGTAGTTTATACATCACTGATATCAGCAAGGGATCCCACTGTTAGGAAGTACAGGAAGATATTTGTGTCTGCACCAAAAAATTGCTCTAAGAAATGAATGTATTTTTAAAAATGTTTATAAATAAGACACCTACTATGGGCATGGACTGTGTATTTCAACACTAATCTTCTTCAGTCTGAGGAATACCTAGAATCTTTCATTTCTGGGCTCAATCTTCTTGTGCAAAGCTTGTTTTTTGCTTGTGGCCAGTTCCTTTACTGAGAAGAGGACTCTGTCATGTCTTATGTACAGGTTGAATGAGGTGCCTAATCTCAGTGCTTGCCTAATTTGTGGAGAACAGGCAGCTCCTCACTCAGAATTTAATCAGTTCACGGAGTCTATGTGTTATCAGTAGAGGAAAGTAGATGGGTCTACTTAGTCTCTGTATTGCTCTTCAGAGATGCCTGTCCCTTTCTTTTGCTTATAGGCACTTGCATTAGATACCACAAATCACTTTCTTGGGCAGACAGGTTCATTTTAGGCATACCCTCGAAGGTTAAAATATTAATGTCAAGTTAATGCTAGGTTATGTTGAAAGTCTACATCTTGTTAATCAGAATTTTTCTGTATGCTTTCTTACAGCTGGAAATGGAAAAATCTCAGTTACAGAATCTTGAGCTGGAGCACAAAAAGCTATCTGCTCGTCTTGAAGAAGAACGTGGCAAGAATAAGCACGTAGTATTGATGCTAGTGAAAGAGTGTAAGCAGTTGTCTGGGCGAATTGTAGAAGAAGCCCAGAAACTGGAAGAAGTAATGTCAAAATTTGAAGAGGAAAAGAAAAAGGCTAGTGAATTGGAGGAGTCTCTTGCAGCTGAGAAGCAAAGGAGTACACAAATGGAAGCTCAAATGGAAAAGCAGCTGTCTGAGTTTGACACAGAGAGAGAGCAGTTGCGTGCCAAACTTCATAGAGAGGAGGCACACACCAGTGACCTCAGAGAAGAAAGAGATAAAATGATAAAAATGATTGAGCAATTAAAGAAGGAAAACGACAGTAAAGCTAATCTTCCTCTTAAAAACAAAGATAAAAATAAAGATAGGAGTCTTGTTTCTGTTTCTGTTGAAACAGAAGAGCTGAGTTCAAGAACTGTTGCCTGCCAAACAGATACTGTAGTGATGGACAGTAGCACTGAAAATACTAAGAAGTTGCCTTTGTCTGTGTCTGTGAAGCCTTCTCCAGTGAACCCACTAGTGTCTGGCAATACAAAAATGAATGTGTGTGCCCATGCAGCCCTTGTGAAACCTGTCATTGATAGGCAGTCTTCATATAATGAACTTGTCCCTCCTGCAACTCCCGTTGTTACACAGAGTCAAAGCAAAACCGAGGAAAATGGACCAAGTACAGGCTCATCACCTGATTTACCAAGTAGCACTTCCCCTTGTTCAAATAGTACTTCCCTTTGCACCCCTTCAGCACCAACTGTCGCAGCTCAGAATTACTCACTAACTTCATCTATGCACAGTTTGCATTCACCGTCTGCCAACACTACTGGCCATCCAGGCCTAAATCCACGAATCCAAGCAGCTAGGTTTAGATTTCAAGCCAATGTTAGCGATCAAGACCAAAATGGAAACACAACCCAAAGCCCTCCCTCAAGGGATGTATCCCCTACTAGTCGTGACAACCTAGTTGCTAAGCAGGTAGCTCGGAATACTGTCACCCAAGTCCTTTCGAGATTTACAAGCCCTCAGAGCAGCACTCCGTCACGGCCTGGGATGTCACATTCAATGGAAGTTGGCACTTACCCCCCAGTCAGTAAAATCAATTTAAAGATGCCTAGCGTATCAAGAATTGACAGAGGAAATCCTCCACCTATTCCTCCTAAAAAACCAGGGCTTTCGCAAACTCCTTCTCCGCCACACCCACAGCTTAAGGTTTTAATGGATAGTAGTCGATCCCCAAATACAAGTGTAAAAACTGACAGCAAAACCGTGACCTCACCTCTTTCAAGTTCACCACAAGGAATCAGGGTAATAAATGAGGAAATTATTTCTAAGTCCTCACCTCAGCTGCCACCAAAACCTGCTATAGATTTATCTGTGGCACCTGCAGGCTGTGCCATACCAGCCATAGCCACATCTCAGGTGGGTGCCTGGCCTTCCCACTTCCCTGGACTGAACCAATCTGCATGTTCAGAAAATTCCTTTGTCATTCCCACCACCATTGCCTGTAGCTCCTCCATAAACCCTGTTAGTGCTTCATCCTGTAGACCATGTGATTCAGACAGCCTCCTGGTAACAGCATCAGGTAAAGGGATTGATATGCTACAAACTGTCTCCCTCTAAAGTAATGTTTTGTTTTTACTCTAAATCTCTCATTGTTTTATTCACCTTTTTATACCTTTCTTTTGTTTACTTTCTAAGCACTGAAATTTCCATTTATATTTTTCCACATTCCAGGGGTATGGGAATTCTTTTGCATGATTAAGTAATGTTGTTAATTAGTTTGCTTCCTCAAAGAGGTCTCAAAATTGATGAGCTTTTTTTTAAAGGTAAAGAGTCCTAATGTCTAGAGCAAATGGGCTGTAGATTATGAAATATTAAAGAAACTACCTCTTTTTTAATACTGTTATTTTGGACTACAAAAAAATGCTTTCTTAGTCTGAAATAATGTTTTGAACATTACCTCTGCTGATGATCTTCCATGGAATATGTGTTTCAGTGCCTTTCAGTGCTTTGTGAATCTTTCAGAAAATAGGGCGTAGCCGGGACTACTGTGTTGTTCTCCTATGGCACTAAATGGTTGCAACTTAAGGTATATTATTGCCTGGATAATAGTGCAGTTTCAAATATATTACTTCATAGCTATAGAAATATATGTAATTTTTATTTCCATTTTTCTGTAGTTTTTTTGTAGATATTTATTGTTGTAGGCTTTATTAATACCTGTACGTGGCACCTCACAGGTTCACTTCAAATGATACCAGCAAGGATTTGATGTTGGAGAGAGTTAACATCTAAATGTTATGTTAACAGTCTAAGTCTGGAGTCAGTGCATGTGTCTGCTATTCATTTTGCATTGTGGTGGAGACTTTTGTGCCTAATATATTGCCAGCTTCAGGATATCTTCCTGATGACAACTAACTGAAAAAAAATGGCCCTGATCTACCTTTGAGTTAATTGCAGGTCTCCTATAAATTCTTTTCAACATATGTCCTTGCTAGGATCAATAGCACTGAAAGATCAGGTAGAAGCCCCTCTTCACCCTCATTTGCACTGCAGTGAGAAGACTATCGTGCAGTTATAGAGCACTTAGACACAAAAAATCTTCATTAGCATTCAAGAATGTTTGAATGGTCTGAAACTTCATACAGTTATTTTCAGTTCAGTTACATACCTATAGTCCCTTGTAACTTGGGTGCCTTTATCTCGTCTATAGGGTATGAACCGCCCCCACAGTTGGTGTGCTTCCATCACGCAGCCCAGCCACTTTCTGCTGGTAGTTGCCCCACTCTCTGATAAGGCAGTTGAACAGTCTTGCGGAAGCTGTTCTGAAAGCAGCATGGGGCAGGCTTGTATCTGTATGTATAGGAGATTCCAAGGCTCACATTACTAAGGAATTTTTATTCCCATTCCACTTCAATGAGGACTTCGGCATGTTAAGCTTTTAACATTTGCCTGTGACACCGTACTGTCAGAATCTCATCTCCTTTAAGTGTGCCATGAAAATATGACCTCAAAAACATTACCTTCCATTTGTCTACTACATCTCGGAGTTAACGACTGTGGGATTTGATGGCTACCTCTTAGTTTTGCTGTTTTACATATGGATGTCCTGAATTTTTGACTTTATTTTTTGATCGCTGAGTCCAATTGCCATGTTAGATAGTTCGCTCGTCTTCCAGTATTCCAGATATTATCAGAACCTCATTTGCCTTCAGGAGCTGTTAGATTCCATAATGGAATTATAACTTTGTAAAGAATTTAAGATTCTATTAACGTACAACAAATTAATTATTGGGAAAATTAGCTTCAAAGTTAATAGTTTCTGTGGGCCAGAGGCAGTCTTGCACAAACCCTACCAGTTTGAAATAGGCTGTATATTTCAGTTAGTCTTACGTTAACTAGATGATCTTTGATGATCGCTTAAAACAGTTTTTGATTATTCTTTAAAAAAAAAAAGAAAAAGAAATCTTCTATCTTAAACATATAAGTACCACCACTTGACTTCATAACTGCATGTACTGTTATCACTTTAGTTTGTGCTTCTAAGTATGAGCATTTTTTTAGGAGAAAAATCAGCATTTTAAACAGGACTCCTTCACCAAATACTAAATTTGTTGCTTGTGAAATTCATGACAGTTCTTAAAGACAATTCTCAAAGATAGGATTTTTGTCAAAAACTGTTGTTTTTTCAATTGTACTCTTTTATGTGTTCAGATTGCCTTTCGTAATTTAGGCTTTACTCACTCTTCTGTTGTTACTGGAAGAGATGGAAATAATTGGGATTATTTAATCTCATAATTGTTGTTCTGAACATTTGACATTTAGTGTTTTGTAAGTGGCACTGCTTTTTGTGAATTTTTGGAATTGTAAGTGGGAAATATATCCGACAATCAGAAGAATGTTTTATTTTGTTGATACAGAGCTGTTGTTTTAATATTCCTCCTTTACTGACCTACAAAATAAGGCAGAAAGAATTTTAGTAAATTTGTCTGCAGTGTTCAGGTAAATATTCAAGAGCTCCTTTGTCTTTAACCCAAACTTACACTTGATTGCATTTTTTCTCCAATCCCAGTTTGTTTGTTTGTTTTTTAAGGGAACTTTATTTATTTTGGCCACGTGTTCCTGCAGACTGCACTAGAACCAAATAAACTTTGAGCAGTAGGCATTACGCAACTATGGAAAGACATTTCCCTTGAAATTTTCTGCTGAGGGAAAAAAAAAAAATAGATTTTATAAATATATGTGGAAATAGAATTTGTCTTAGAAAAGAGCCAGACCAAATTTCCTAACAGTGTTTTCAGTAAGATAATGTGGCCAGTAATGCCTGAAATAATGTCACTCATTCACTTTCTTTTTTCAGTGTCTTTTTTGAACTTGATCTTACTGAAACCTCTCTCCCATACCTGCATTTTCACAGCCTCTAGCCACAGATTCAGTTAGTTTTATTAATTTTCTTATTGGTTTTAATCTTTTTTTTTTTTCAGAAAATGTTTCAGAAAATGCAACTTTCAGTTAAAGAAGAACATAGTGAAATCTTATTCATATTTTATTGTATAGTAAGTAGTGAGCTTCAATCAGAATTTATTAATATTTTACAAAAATGTGCAGATTTAACATACTAAAAAGACATTGAAAGAATCCTCGAACTTTCATATTTTTTTTTGTCAATAAATTCATGTTTCTTTCTTCTTACTATGGAGTCAGAAGAACTGACAATAGCTTAGTCACTAAGGTATTTCTTTATTAATTGGAAAACAGTGTCCTAGTTAGGTTGGATTGCTTTAAGAACATATCAATAGCATGATTTTCAGTAAGGGAGTGTCTTGGTTCAAGAGAGAACAAGTATTAAGAGAAAACTTAAAACGTGAGTTCAGATTGCTTCGGTTACGCGTTCTGTTAAATTAATGCAATGGTAGCTTCCGTTAAATGTGGGGCATTGTACTGTGTTGCTCTTTTCATTCCGGGTAAGAAAAGATACCAGCGTTTGTCATTAATGTTGAACAGACTGCGCATAAAGGAATTACAATGAACATTTATGGCCTGATTCAAAATCTGCGACAGTGTTTTCGTGAACTTCAGCAGCCTTTGAACTGGTGCCAAAGTGCTTCTGCTCTGTTTGGATTCCTACATTTCAATGGCTGTAAGACTTCAAAATGGAATGAATCTAGGCAGTTGGATTTTCATACCCCTGGGATTTCTGCTTTCACTTTCTTCTTGGTTTTGCGCTTTTTATGTCACTTTCCAGTGATGTTTTTTGTTTTGCACATTTCTATAATGATTTCTGTAATTATTCTCTCTATACAATTGGCTTAGAATATAAAAGTGGGGGGTGAGGCACTGATCTGGGCTCTGAAATTAACCGTCTCCACATTCTGAAGCTGATGCCAGAAGCTGTTTTTGTCTGTCCCTCTGCCCTTCATCACTGCATGTCCTACAAGCTTTCACAGATGTTTAACATTTCCTAACTTTTTGCATCTGTAATGATGTACCTTATTTGTTGGTATTTTCTAATGTTGCTGTATTTTTTTCTGGATGAGTACAGCTTTATTTTATTCATTTACATTGATAATGTAATGTCTTTCCTCTAATGAGGAAAGACTAAGCGAGCTGGGCCGATTTAGCCTAGAGAAGATTGAGAGGGGATCTTATCAACCTGTACAAATACCTGAGGGGACAATGTAAAGAGGATGGGGCCAAACTCTTCTCAGTGGTGGCCAGTGATAGGACAAGGGGTGATGGGTACAAATTGAAACACAGGAAGTTTCATCTCCGTATGAGGAAGAACTTCTTTACTGTGAGGGTGACAGAGCACTGGAACAGGTTGCCCAGAGAGGTTGTGGAGTCTCCTTCTTTGGAGAAATTCAAAGCCCGCCTGGATGCCATCCTGCGCAACGTGCTCCAGGTGACCCTGCTTGTGCAGGGGGGTTGGACCAGATGATCTGTGGAGGTCTCTTCCAACCCTGCCCATTCTGTGATTCTGTGATAATAGAAGCTAAACATACATATATCTTATCATCTAGTTTCTATATCTTTTTGTGTAGAAAGTTTTCATCCAGTGATAACTAAGTATAATGAATTTCATCATTGACTTGCAGCAATGTTTTTTTCATTTCAAGATGATGGAACAAAGATACGACATATTGCACAGTAAACATGCCTTTTTTTTCCATTTCCATTAACGCTTTAAAAAAAAAAAACAACGCACCTTGTACTATTTTCAATAAGGAATAGCAATACTATTCATATTACAAAACTGCTTTTCAGAGTGAACTTCATGCTTATAGCTTAGTGTCAGGCTCCCCAAACTCCCCCAGATAATTCCAATACAAATTAGATTAATTTCTGAAATGGAGGAAGCTTGAACAAAGACTGTTTTGGAGTGCCGCACAAGCAATGTCCACTATCGTTAACTGTCATGTCAAGACGGTAAAAAACACGTATCAAGTACCATTTGAAAAAAACATTGATGTATATACTAACAACAGCAGCACAAATAGTTTCTAAGAATAATTTAAAAAAATTGGAAAAATAAAAGCACTTTTATAATGGAGAGGATGAACAAAAGTTATTTAGAAGTTTTTCTTTGGGGATTTTGTAAGAGCCTACAGTTCTCAAATATTGGAACTGTAAATGTAGTGGTTTTTACCACTTAAAAGATATTTACTTTGAATATTCCTTAGGTTTTTTTCAAGTTTTGGAAAACCTTCAAAACTCTCAATTAAAAATATTGGAAAAACAAGTATTAATAAAAGTATTAGTAGTCAGAAGGTAGTTTCAGAATTGAAGTTATATAAAGATGGATGGAATTAACTTTAGAGTTTATCATTGGTTTAAAGGTGGATTTATAAGGTAACTTCACAGCTGTACTGATGACTAATAGTCTGTACCAAGTAAATAAGTTGAATAGTAAGCTAACATTGTGAACATACTGCAAATATATTTACATACTAAACTAATAAACTTAATCTGAAGTACTAATGCAGCTTGCTTTTGAAACAAATATAATGATAATTTTAGCACTTATTTTTTGTTTGTTTTGAACTGGAGTCAAGCTATGCACTCTTTATAAGTGCTGCTCAGATGACAACTTCTTGTGTAAGTCTGGACCTTTATTAAAATTTGCCTAGATCTTGCAAGGTTCCCAAATCTATTATATCTATGGAAATCTTTGGCGGAATTTCCCTATTTAATTTTGTTTTTCTAAAATGTGGAGCAGATCATCCCAGCAGGGTACTTTTTTGGTTCTAGGTGTTGAAGGTTGGATAGTACATCAGCTTGATGGAGCTGGAGGTAGCACCCTGCAGCTCCTCTTCAGTGTTGGGTGTCACAGAACCACACTAAAATCTGGACAAACTTGCCTTGTATTGTCAGATTTCAGCTTCATGTAATATCTTGTGTGTGGCTACAGAATATAAATAAAGTTACTTATTCAAGAGAGAAATGGAGAATGTGGATTTTCCAAAGGTAATAGTCAAATTAAGAAAAGATCTTTCTCCTGTTTTCTCTTGCAGTCCTTGATCAAGGAAGAATGCACAAAATTTTTTATGCCTTATGCAGCAAACTTCATATTCTTAACAAACTCCCTACTAAAGCTGATAAGTAATGAATGCAACATTTAACCAAGATAACTCCTAAGCTTTCAAAGCTTTGGATTGAATATTGTCTTTGAGCTGGGTGACTTGAAAGCTTTCACTAGAAAATTTTATATAACCTCTATTCATTCACACTGGAGCATTTTATAATATATTAAAGTATTGCTGAGTAAAATGGTCATTACCTTAAGGCATAGCTCAGTATTTGTTTCTGCTTATTTCTGCGTTGTTTGGGTTTTTGTTCTTTTTTTCAAAGTTATTGAAAGTCACTTGAAGTTATTAAGGGCTCTCTGCATTATTTGTCTTTGTAACTGTGGGTGAGATATAAATACTGAAGCTTGGGCTAAGACTGTAAGGGAGAATAAAATTTCACATGAAAATAAATACATTTTGTTTTGGAAACTTTTCCTTAGGGACTTTTAAAAAAAAAAAAAGGAAAAAAAAAGCCTTCCCAGCATATCAGCAATCCAATTAAAACTTATATAAAACTTTCAGTAGTTTCTGAATTTTATTAATATAAATTTTGGCAGACATCCAGCTGCTATTACAGTTCATAATGAGTTTTACGTTAACCTGTTGAAATCTTATTTGTTTGCATTAACAACTTGTCACCCCTGTACACAGTTTTTATTCTTCAGATTGCCTTCTTATAGACAAAGCATCATCACAACTTGTGCTAAACTAACAAATCCTGTCATTTTGAAGATCCTTCTTAATTTTTAGAAGAACACAGAAAATGCAGAGCTTTATTTATGTGTCTTCCTTCTAACTTCTGTTGCTTTAACTCACAGGCTGGTCTTCCTCCCTAACCCCTTTGTTAACAAGTGGTGGTCCTGTCCCCCTGGGTGGCAGGCCCACCCTTCTTCACCAAGCTGCTGCCCAGGGAAATGTCACTTTATTATCAATGCTGCTTAATGAAGAAGGACTGGACATTAATTACTCTTGTGAAGATGGCTATTCTGCCTTGTATTCTGCTGCTACGAATGGACATACAGGTAAGTGATTCTAAGTTTTGTTACAGCATTCATGTGAAATAGTAAAGTCTTATTTCATAAGTTTTTAATATTAAATTATTCAAATGCATTTTTAAAATATGACATATAAACTATGTATCTCAGTTTCAATGAGAAAAGTCATAGTATAGCATGTATATAAGCAATACATCCAGAGATAAAATTTTGGAACACAGAAAGGCGTTCTTGCTTGTGGTAAAGTTCTGCACAAATGTCCATTCAAATTCTCCACTCCCTTCCTATAAAAAGCCACCAAGTGTCTTCATCCCATGTTCTTTGACAAACTTAAGTTTTTTTGTGGCAAAGGCAAAACTTTGAAAGAACAAACTTTGCTTTACAGTAAGCTTAGGAAGACTGTCATCACCAGGGTTTTGATCTTCTGCAGCAGTGGTGAAAATGATGGAAGATGTTTTCAGAGTAGCGTGTTACCTGGGAAATAAAATCTTTATTTTAGAACTAGATGAAATAGCCTTAGTTCATTCTCTATGCCCTACTGAGGTTGTTAACAATTTGCTTTTGCTTTTTCTTTTCCCCACTTTCCCAACCCTTAGTTTTGAAGAGGTAGCATCTCTGAAGCTTCCAACAGCCAGTCTTCACCTTGCCTTTATAAAATGAGGCAAGTTATATAGTATAAGATATTAATTTCATTGATAAAAACTTCAAGCAGTGATTTTCAGACAGTTAACACAAGACTTTTGAACAGCAACTTTCTTTAAATCAGAGTACACTTAACTAGTTTTTTCTACTGATGTAAAAAAAAATGCTACGGACTTAAATTGCAAACAATAGCATTATGCTTGTTTTTGACACTGAAGACAAAGTCCTTTAATATGAATGACAAAAATTCCATTAGTTTTAGTGAAGTCCAGATATTTTTTTCACAAGAAAAGGCGGAACATAGTGCCTTGAAAGTCACTACATTCAAGACTGCTTTGTGACTTTATCTAACAATGTATCAGTGACATAATTAGAAATCCCTGATCTGCTGTTTAAAACAATATTTGGAGAAAAATATTTTTTTTTCCTGAAGGATTTTTAAAATCGGAATATAAAGTTATGTTCCAAAATCCATAGCTAGGCAAACATTATACATTTTTCTGACACGTTCAGGGTTAATTTTGCTACCAGGCATGAGAATAGGAGGAGTTTTCCCTGTGTTCAGAATATATTTTGTCTTTCTTCGCTAGGTGCTGTGGTTTACTTCCTAGGAACATATGGGCCTTTTCATTTGACAGATTATTTGCTGTTGCAAGTGACTCTTAAAATATTGCAAAAGTCCTTTATTTTATTTTCTTCCTTTGGCACTCGGTATTTTTTTGCAACTTTTTGTCATTGGTATTAAGGGTCCAAGTTTATTATACTGTGTGGATATTTTTTCCCCATACTGAATGGATGTTCTGTAGATTATTCTAGATTTATGTCCATTGATGGTGTTTGTGGGTGACAGTGCTTGCCCCAATTCTTCTTCTCTCATCTTGTATTCCTGATATGTTTCCAAGCAAATGCCCTGATTTTCAATTACAATTACTAAGCAGCTCTTACTGACAGCAAAGGCAATTTGGTTGCTTGTTTTATTGTCAAAATTTCAAATAACAGAGGCACTTGAGAGAAGTATGAAAACAAAATAATAAAATCAAACACATGTATATGTATCTTGTAGTTATTTGGTACCTTTTGCTTTTTAAGATAAAAAATATATTACAATGGTTTTAGTTTTGCACTTCTATTTAGTTGACATGATGTGAAAAATACTTTGTTTTACAAATCTCATTTTAGCGACTAAGTGGATTGTATGAATCCTGAATGAGAGAATCACACAGCAGCCGCATTGATGCCTTAATACATTAATTGTTCACATCACTCTCAATTTTCTTATAGATTTGTAGTATTTTTGGAGAAAGGTTTTTGTGCTTAACTTTAATATGCAATCCTTTGTTTGTTACTTTGCAGTTTGTTCCCAAGTGCATGGATAGATGCAGCTCTTCAAAATGCAGACTTTTAAGAATAATTTATGTAAAAACATATAGACTTAAGAAAGGAATTATAAGGATAAATTTCTTATTTTAAAAAGGCTTTTTAATAGCTTTCTTAACTAAACAGATGGAAAGAAATGACATGTAGTTTAAAGAAGGATAAAACCATTTAATTTTACAAAATTTTTCATTGTGTTAAGTAGGATTGTCAATGGTAAGTTACTGTCTTTTGACTGATTTTTTTCTTTCTTTCTGTGGAAGACTTAACACATATGCTTACCCCGGAGAGTGAGAACACCATGATTTAATTTATTGACAATACTTTCAACCTGGAGTTAGTGACTAAATAAATTCAGCAATTTCTGGGACCACTTGTTTCCTCTAAGTCAACTAAACAGATTTTTTGTTTTCTCCTGGGAATAGTTGACCAGAAGAAAAGAGTAGTTCTAGACTTGTTAGGGCCAGCGTAGTAAGTACCTCCCTTCAGAAACAAACACCATGTTACAGTGAGTCTGGGAAGAGTGGAAAGCAAATGATCTCCAGATGCTTTCAGTGACAAAGTATGGTATTTAAGATTTGTAGATATCTAAATGTAGAGCACGTTGTAACCAAGACTGTGGCAGCAGATGTTGTGTTTGCAACCCAGTCTATAGAGAAAATTGACAGCTACGCAAGAGAAGAGGACACTCAAATATTCTTTCCTAATCTGTTCTGTTTGCAAAGTGTATAGCCTTCCTGTTCATAAACAGTTGCTCTTTGAGAGCTGCAGCTTAGGGGTTTTTGTTTTGTTTTGTTTTGTTGGTTTTTTTTCCCCCCCAGCACATGAAGCTCATAACAGCTTCTTTGTTTCTGTGCACACACTGTCCTCAGTTCTGTAGGTCTGAGAGAGACAACTTCACCCTAAAAATATACGCTAAATACTTTCTTTGTGTTTGAATGGACACCAGGAAACTGTTGTTTTTATAATTTAACCACTAACCTGGGATAGCTGAACAGATTGTTTGTCAGGCTATCTTGGTTTGATCCATTAACAAAGCAGGAGCCACTTCAATGTGTTATGCACTTGATAACGTGCACAGTAGTTCACATGGCTGATACATAAACCATAATACATAAACCATCATAGAATGGTTTGGGTTGGAAGGAACCGTTGCCCAAAGCCCCAGCCATCTGCATACCTGAATAGTGTTTGCAATCCTGACCGTTCTCTGCCACACATGAGGTGGCTGAGAGAGAGAGAATTAAGTAATAAGGGTTCCTGAAACAGAGATGTAAAGAGAATAATAATATCCTTTATATTCAGCTATATGCTAATCACATGCATTTATGGTATAATCAGTTCTCTTCTATCCTGAGTATTTGGAGGCTGTGGCACCATGGTTGATAGGAAAAACTGGAATGATGTGGGAAGTAGAAAGGAGTGAGTTGCAGAGACATACAGCTACATGGAGTCAGCTCTGCCAAGCCACTGGATGTATCCGCATGGTGTTTGCCAGCACTCTGGAAGAACTAACTACCCAGCTTTGATGGAGAGCAGTAAAGTCTCCAGGTGTTTGTGCTAATGAACTTCCACGTTTTCCTTTTGCTTTGACCAAAAACTTTAACCGAGTGACAACATCACTGTCTGTCTTGTGCCTGCTCTTCTGCCCAGTCCCCTCCACTGCTGGTTAACTCTGTGGCAGACAGCAGTGAACTGGGGTTAATGAGTCTGGATTGACCCAAATTACCCTCATCCAAATCCCAGTTAAAGTCCATCCAGAGGACCCAGGCTTCTTGGAGATTATTGCTCTTTTATGTGATACCAGAACGTGTTGTGTGGAGCTTGCTAGCTCACATGGTATGCATTGTGAAAGTAGCTATACTTCCTCATGCTTGCACCTAGCCTGGAGAATAAACAGCCCTTTTCAGTGAACTTCATCAGAAACATTATATTTTCACATAGATAAACTACTACCTGAATGATCTGCCAATCAATAATTGTGAGTTAATTGTACCTTTCTGGAAAGGTGGTCTTGTTCTGTCCATTCTTCGTTGCTTTTGCATGGCTAACATATGCTTTGTGAAGAAACTAAAGAGTGTTCTAGCCAAATACTTGAAACTGCTAGAAAGAAAAAAAAACTGACATCCTTCAAAAACTTCAGAAGTATTTTAGGATGGCAAACAGAAATCCTTTTTTTCAACTTAATTGTTTAAGACTGGGATTGACAATGGAAAAAGGAAAAAATGATGTCATTGTTAGAGTATTTTTTTTGTTGCAAAGTGTTTGAAAATATAATTTGATTTTAATTGGTATTATCTTACGTGTGGAAATACCAGTTAAATTAGTTAACAGTGAGCTTCTTTACGACTTAAAAATAATTATTACAGATTAAATCCTGGTAGCTTATCCTGACAAATAACTTTTAAAATGAAGTGCCATTTCAAATCAGATTACATATTTAAGAATCTTAATTTACAATATAATGATTTAGTGTTTTAGAATCTTCTTAATCTTAAATTATTTATTTAATCAGCTTCACAACATCAGCATTAATATTTGAAAGAATTGTAACAGGAGTGTGTTCAGAAATATTTTTAAATTAGTCAGATTTCTAATTCTGAAGATATTTTTCTGGTATCTAGAGATAAACTTCGCTGTCAAAGCATGGCTCCAGGATCTTACTCTGCTGTAACGAATGCATTAAACTTGCTCAGAAATTGGGTCAGGAGTTTATAACTGGTGTTCAAGCTGAGCTTATTTTCAAAGTAGTTGTTTTAGCTACAAAAGACTTGTTTTATTTTGTTGTAGAACCAATTTTAAGAATATAGAGCAGATTTAGTATTTTCTTCAAACTTAACTGCATTACATGATATTCCAATATATGAATGAACAGCAGTCTAATTACTATGTAATTGATTGTCTTTAATTTAGCTTTAGGACAGTGGAATCAGGCTGCTATTATCTTTAGCATGTTATTTTGGAAACATTTGAATAGGAAAAGTTTGGGTTTTTTTTTGCTTTTGTAAGCTTATTAGTCATTGCAATCCCATGTCAAAGTGTCCTAAAACAAGGCTGGCCAGCCTGCTGTTTGAGTTCCATGTAGTTTGTGAGCATTTCCACTGTGGCTGTCATTTTTGGGACGTGTCACATGACTGCCAGTGGGATTGTGCTGCCATTGGGGGCTGCTGGGTAATTCAAATTTCCTGCTTCGGAAATACATAAATTAGCTAACAGTATGGGAGTTGCCATTAACGGGCATGTTTTTGGATCCCAGTAGAACCCAACCCAGGCCCTTTTTGCAGTAGAGTGGTGGTGCTCCCAGGGAGCCATTCTTATCTCTCATCTCTCTCCTGCAAACTCCTTCCTGAGCTTCTACTTCAGTTCACTAAGGTGTATAGTCAAAAAGACCGGCAGCTGTTGCTCCAAGATGATGCTCCTTGAGCAGATTTTATCTTCTGGTAGTTTTAACCACTTATTTTTGTTGCATCAGTCTATGTTTATTCTCAATTTATAGATTGTGTGAGATTGCTGCTGACTGCAGAAGCACAAGTTGATGCTGCTGATAAAAATGGCTTTACACCCTTGTGTTCAGCAGTTGCTCAGGGACATGTCAAGTAAGTGAAGTCTTAAATTTTTTCCCATCAACTGTTTTTACTCTATACTCTGTTTGCATTACATTGTGTACTTTTTTTCACTACATTACTATTGCATTCTTAGCTGTAAATGCATT
>VXAL01000679.1:2844-24508 GCA_013399475.1 Chauna torquata | reverse complement strand
AAGCTAAAGAAAAAGAACAGATGAGAATTGTAAGCCATAACCTATTCACAGAAACAACAAGAGTTTCTGATAGAATGTGATTTAGTTCAGTTCTAAATTGCTGACAGGGAATATCATAAAGACTATTACTAGAATACTCAAAACACCTTTAATCACAAAAGCGCTTGTCTAGACAAAAAGAGGAAGAAGCTAAGTCAAACGTGTTGGGGCAACTAGGAACAGCAGTATCCAAGGAAATTTGGGAAAAGTTAAAGTAGTGGAGTAGAAGATAGTGTAGTCAGGGCCCAAACATACTAATAGATACTTACTAATCTATCTCTGATGATGGCTGTAAAGAACATATTTTTATTCAATACCTGCCCTTCTAAAAAGCAGTCATGTACTGCAATAATCATAAGCCACTAAAATGGATTGGTGTAATGGAAGATTTATCAGGATTCTGCTTTATCAAACAGTTGGATCCTCAAGTACAATTTCTAATGTAAAGCATTTGATCAACAATCTTAAGTTACAAAACACGTATTACACATTTTTACATATTATTATTGATTAGCTTGTTAGCACACCCATCATCCCATCATTGCAGAAACCTAAATCTACTGGTCTGCATGTAAAGCACCTTTCTGAAAATTTGTGTAGGTAGATCTACTTTCATGAAGAAACTGCCAAAGGATATTTTTTTTTAAAGAAAGATGCCAGACTGACAGACCTAAAATTCTCAGTTCAATAAGAACTGGAGGGGAAATATTGCTAACAGTTTTATTAAAACAAACATGCCAACAAAACTTCAAACAAAATTCTACTATTTAAAAGTATTTATAATTATTTTTACTAGAACTACTGAAAACTAAGACTAAAATTCTTGTACTTATCTAGTGAAGTTTAGGCATTTGACTCCAAAGCAATATGATCTGTGGGCTGAACCTTCACCTTCCACTGAATTCAGCAGCAGTTCTGAGTGCTCAGTACTTCTGTAAATTTATTATATTGGACTCAGATGCTGAACTGGTTTTAGATACTAAACTTTGAAAAATTAGCATTGAAATTTACCATAGATAATAACAATCTGGGTATTTTAAATTGAGGGGCTTTTTAATTCTACTGCTGTAGAAAATCACGCAAACTTTTGAATCATTTCATCACATCATCACAAGCAATAAAAAACTCATCTTGGGAGAAAAATACATGAAGCCTACTTTTTGTACATTCACCTAGCACTTCAGTACAGAAACATCCTTTCTATCTGTCCAACAACAGGAACCTTGCACCTGCATTTAGTTCATGGTGTAGTAATTTTTCTTTCATGTATCACTGTGTTAGAAATTTTTATATTCTCTGTTATCACCTTGGCAAATCCTAAAGACGACACTCTAGGAAGCTAGTAGAATTAATATTTTGAATACTAAGGAAAATCAGTTCCAAGCCTCATTAGCCACAGAGTCATCAACCCATCAGTACTGTAAATCTTGGCACTAGCTGAATAAAAGAAATCAGACTGGCCTCATAAGTCTATAGGGCGATTCTCTCCCTTCTTGATGATTGCTCAGACGGAATGCAGGCTACCAAAACCAGTATTCTGTAATGCATTCAACCTCTTCTAGCAGTCTGCATGTGTCTCTGAGGCCTTAAGGAGGGTTATATTTATCATACACAACAGCAGTAACATATTGGCGGTTATGAATTATTGCAGCTTCACTCACAGACATGGTTTTGCACTCACACTAAGTCTGATGGTGAATTATGGCCTCAGGAAAAACAATGAGTTGAAAGACATCTTCTTGACTGATTGTGACGTTTCTTCAGTTCCATGCCAGTAAATGAACATATACATATGGAGCAACCTCTGTGCTTCCATAAATTTCAAGGTTTGCAATCTTATGTACTTTGAAAAGATGTTCTAGCTCTGCTCAAGCAAAAATTTTGGTTTACATATATTTCTTCTCTTTTTCAAAATGAAATAACATTACTAATGTAGTTCTATATCAGAAAAGGTAAAATAAAGTGTCCTAAACTTCCTCCTCTGACTAATTTTTGAGAAAAACTGATGGAAGTTTTCATGCCAGCTTTCCCTATTCTACATGCACATCAAGGAACACTGCAGTTAAAAAAACTCTAAGAATTTAATACTGTGGAAATGCATAACTGATGAATGATAGATATTCAAATACATGCACAGCTAAAATAATCTGTGCACCTGCACAGTACAAATACTTTTTCATTTATGGAAGTGGCTTTGATATAGACTGGCCATATGTCCTAATTGTTTATGCCTTTCTCTTTTCCTGATAACACAAGAAATTTTGTTTTGTTAAAGTGAATACTATAAAGTAATTCAGAATCAAAATATATTTGTTTTCATAAAATGTGTTGCAACACTTTCATATTGGATGAACAGCAAAGACTAAACACTTAATTCCCTAAGAAAGAAGTTAATTTTATTTTTCACTGTAAAAGTGTGTCTGTCTTTTGGTTTATGTATATTTAAAAACCTGATCCTTTTCTGCCTAGTAATTTTTCACTGCATATTGTGAGTGTGCAGGGACAGATATAAACTTAGCCTTAAGAGAAACAAATGAAAGATTTAAAACCAATGAAGTTGGTAGGAAAATGAAAGAGCATATGAGGTATTTAAATTACTTGAAATACGCTTCTACTATTTTTAGTTAGCTACATTTGAAGTTCATGCTGTTCCTAGAAATAATATTGTTGAAATATACATTACCCATGCTTTAAACCCACTGTTGCCTTCCAACTTACTGTGAGAAACTAGACAAAACGTGTAAGACTTACTAATGGACTACTATGTTTGATATTATGTTAATATAACTATAAGATTATTAATCAAGATGATTTCAGCAGTTTTCATGGATAGTATTTTCAGTGAGAGATTTCTCTAATTAATGCTTTCAATGCATTTGACAAATCTCAAATCTGTTGAGCTGAAGGATCACATTGCAACTCAGTTTTCCTCATTTCTTTTTCTTTTACTCTGTGAGGAGACAGATGAAAGTGGATAACAGGTGGCAAGATAGTGTATTGCAGCTTTTATTGATGAGTAAACTCCATCTAGGCTGACTTGTATGGAAATGTCACATGTTAATAAGATCATAAATATGCATCTCAGTATTTGTGAAAACATGTAGAAGTGTATGAATAGTAAATATTATGCATCTAAAGACCTTTATGTAAATAAAAAATTACATATGCTTAAAAATGTCGTTTATCTGAAATACCTACTGAAATCACTTTGAGCTACATTAGAATATTGAGCAGTTTAGTTCTGGCTATATGCACTACTCTTACGTATATACTTGCCATACAACAGATACTTGAGAGATCAAACAAAAGGAAAAGCATTCTAGTAGATACATCAGAACAAGAAACAAAACATTATTTTTATCCTAGCTCTATACTTAGTAACTTCCCAAGACATGCAACTGAGCAGGGCAGATTGGGAGGGAAAGNTTTTTTTTTTTTTTTTAGAAGGTATAAGCTCCATTTCTGTACAGTTCCTGCCTCTTGATACTCTAGAGAAGGAAAGGAGTCTTAAATATATCAGTTCCACACAGATGTTTCCATGCCATACAGACTTACGTTATTCTTCAGCTTTACACAAGGACATCAAGAAAAGATAGTAGGATCCCAAGATAAACATTCATAGGACTAACACTGGAAACTCTTGATGAATTTTCTTAAATGTCTTGTGCATCGCAAGCCATTCAGCTTCACACATCTACTTCCAAATGGAGTCATGTAATTGGTATTTTAACTTAAATATAATTTATGTTTTGATAAAGTGCATCTTTTAGGAAAAAGCAATCATTCCCAACATGAACACACAGATGACAAATCCTCTTATTTTTGTGATAGATCACTTCAGTGGGTAGTTGCCCACACAATTAACATGTTATGCCTTATTTTCTGTTTGAATTTGGCATTAGCTTCAAGACATTGATTCTTGTCAAGCCTTTATTATATTAAACAGCCCTTTACTTTCTTCCACAGAGGTACTTATTACATTATAACCAAATCACGCATCAATCTTCTTTTCGATAAGCCAAAGAGATTAAGTCCTTTAAATCTTCTACTCTATGGAATTTTCTTCAGCCATCAAATTTCCTATGCTCTCCAACCTTCACTTACTGTGTCCTTCAATAGTGCATCTGCAATCTCCACTATATCCTTCCATAGAGTGGAGATAATATCCCAAAGCTGTAAGGCTGTTTATTCAGAACTATACAGTACTAAAACAAGGTACTTTTGCAGTGGAAGACATTGTTATCAACACTGATGCCAAGGGCATACTTTAGACAGTGTGCAGCTCACATTCTCATATGGTTCTGGAAGCTGAAAACATTAGAAAACTGTTGCAGATCCTCACAGATGTATTTCAAATCCCATGCTCCTCAGCCATTAAAAAAGCTTCCAGATACCTACGTAATTTGAAACGTCGCAAATTTCCCACCTGTAACCTTTCCTGTTCTTAAAAAAGGAAGACAGTCTTAAAAAAGGAATGTAGACATGCAATTACCTATGAACGTACCCAGTGTCATGACAGTTTCACATTTGATAGAATACTGCACACAATAAATCTCTTGTAGACAGCTTACCTGGTGGACCTACATCTGTTTCTGCAGCACAAATTAGACTGAAAAGCTGTTCTCCACACTTTCTGCTTTCATGTTAGTTATGATATAACTAACTGCAACTTTCATTATTTGACCTAGGAAAAAGCCTTATTTTTTCCCCTTTTGTTACCTAGAGTTCTGATCAACTGTTCTTTTTCTGTGCTGAAGCATGGGTGAAAAACTGTATGTAATCCTTAAATGCAGGTGGCATTTTCTTCTCCTTTTAGAAGTTTAAGAAAGTTTGTGGGAGTGTGACTAGCACGCTTTCATGTTAGTTATGATCATTCTATTTTGGTCCTTGATTCCATAAGCCTGACTGTAGTGTTTTCATTTAGAATTAAATCTAAGCTTATATGCAAACAATACCCGTATGATACTAAGACTTATAAAAACATAGGAAGGCACTTAATTACTTGTCTTGCAATAAGAAATTTGTGTGCATCAGATATGTACTTTCTGAACTCTGAAAGCAATAATAAAGGTTTTCCTCTTTCCCCAGTAGAGCCAAAAATCTTTACTGTTGCAACCAATTGCTGGTTTTCAATCAATAAAGGAAGACTGACTGGGTTTACCATTTGGTAACTGATCTGACAACATTCTATAGTCCTTTTTAGAAATTATACATTTCTTCCTTTTAGTCAATTTGCTGTCTTCTTCTCTTGTTTCTCCTCACTTTAGTTCATTCATTAAAAGGTTGTCTGAGACAAGATATGTCTAACAGGATATCATACAGAAGGATACCATGAATTCCACACCTGGAATAAAATGTGATATTTGTGATGTCAGCAGCCCCAGAAAGGTCAACATTATACACAGAGAGCTTTAGAGGCAACTGAGAAATGAGAAGACCATTTAATGACAGACAAATTAAAAAGTTAAGGTTATTTAACCTAGCAAAGTAAAGACTGAATAGGTACGATTTTTCTCTGAACACACTGTAGATAAGGCACCATGTAGGGACACAGAGTTTTAATCCAAGTTATATAGTCAGAAAAGAAATGACTATTCACTGCCCAGGATTAAATTTAGTTTGGAAACAAAAAGAAGATTTCTAACCACTAGAGCAGGATGGCTATGGAACAGCCTGTAAAAGGAAGGACAGGGCAAAAGAAAGCAACCATTTTAAAAAAGAAATGAAGTTTGTTTTATCTATTTTACCAAACCGCTATTCATAGAATCATAGAAACACAAGGTTGGAAAGGACCTACAAGATCATCTAGTCCAACCATCATCCTATCACCAATACTACGCACAAAGTTGCTAAATCATGTCTTGTAGCACCTTGCCCAGGCGCTTCTTGAACATCACGAGAGTCGGTGACTCCACCACCTCCCTGGTCAGGCTGTTCCAGTGCCTGACCACTTTCTGAGAGAAAAAGTTTTTCCTGATATCTAATCTAAATCTCCCCAGGCACAACTTGTGGCCATTTCCTTGAGTCCTATCATTAGTTACCTGAAAGAAGAGGCCGACCCCCTCCTCATCACAACCTCCCTTCAGGAAGTTGTAGAGTGCAATGAGGTCTCCCCTGAGCCTCCTCTTCTCCAGACTAAACAATCCCAGCTCCCTCACCCGCTCCTCATAAGACTTTTGTTCCATACCCCTCACCAGCTTCATTGCCCTTCTCTGGACATGTGCCAGGGCATCGATGTCTTTCTTGTAGTGAGGGGCCCAAAACTGAACACAGGACTCGAGGTGCGGCCTCACCAAAGCTGAGTACAGGGGGATGATCACCTCCCTGCTCCTGCTGGCCACACTGTTTCTAATACAGGCCAGGATGCCATTGGCCTTCTTGGCCACCTGAGCACACTGCCGGCTCATGTTCAGCCTTGCATCGATCAACACTCCCAGGTCCCTTTCCTCATCACTGTCTTCTAGCCACTCAGCCCCAAGCCTATAGCGTTGCATGGGGTTATTGTGGCCAAAGTGCAGGACCCGGCACTTGGCCTTGTTAAACCTCATCCCGTTCGCCTCAGCCCAGCAGTCCAGCCTACCCAGATCCCTCTGAAGGGCCATTCGACCCTCAGGCAGATCAACACTACCTCCCAACTTGGTGTCATCTGCAAACTTACTGAGGGTGCACTCAATCCCCACATCTAGGTCATCAATAAAGATATTAAACAAGACAGGCCCCAGTACCAACCCCTGGGGGACACCACTCGTAACGGGACGCCAGCTGGACTTAACTCCATTAACCACAACCCTCTGGGCACGGCCCTCCAGCCAGTTCTTTACCCAGAGAAGAGTATACCTGTCCAGGCCACGGTCAGACAGTTTCCCCAGGAGAAAACTGTGGGAGACCGTGTCAAAGGCTTTGCTGAAATCTAAGTAGATTACATCAACAGCCCTTCCCTCATCTACCAGTCTGGTCACACGATCGTAGAAGGAGATGAGGTTGAACCTCTCTCCTCCTTTACCAAAATATCTTTTTAAGAATTCACTATGAACATGAAAAAACTATATAAATAACTATGCACTTGCATGGAATTTTACTAGCCACATGAGGTGCAGTTAATGCTCAGAGTATTTATTTGCTTAGCAGGTCTGCTGTCATGCTACATTCTATTTTCATTGTGTGTTACCATTTTGTTGCATGGAAATGTTTCATTGGATTACTTTGTTTCTAGCTGAGTAACTGTTCCTGAGGGAAAAGCTTTTTTAAGTACTATACATGCATTTGTATGTAATCCACAGACTTGTCTGCATACTATATCAGCTACTTGCTGTCCTTTACGAATGCCAAAAAGAACACAAGTCCAAAGATTGCTTTTCAAAATGTTGAGAAGAAGCAATCTTCAGTGTGATGTCTGCCAATTTTAAGATCTAAAACCTACAGAGAATGAAAAATCGGTCTTTAAATAAATGTTGTCAGTCTGCCAAATATACTATAAATGTTTCCATCTTTGTGGTATTTCTTTACCACTAACCTCTAGTTGTCTGCCTGTTTACTAGAATTCTAGACTTCATTTTCTCATCTTTTTCCTGTCCTCTTTCATCCTGGAGGCATGCATCCTTTCTGTTTTGTGTTTTTTTTGTTTGTTTGTTTGTTTTGTTTTCCCAGCATACAGAAAAAAAGGAAAGGTCCTGATGTTCATCAGGTACTAGCCCTGTGAGTGAGACACTTATGATATTAGCCTAGTCTCTCTAGAGTTTGTTCTCGCGAAGGCAAGTCATTTATTTTCATTTATCTCCTGCCTGAGAGGTTATTCCGCTGATTAATCTATACAGGCAGGTTCATTCCCATCTCTCCCAACCTGATGAAACTGTTAGTGACACTCCTAATCAAAACAAAAGAACACTGATTTACTTTTTACTGTTACTCACTCACATGCAAACAATCTCTTTCTCTTTAACACTGTTTTATCTATGTAGCAACCAAGACCGAAAGATTCTTTCTAGAATATTAACTGAGTTCTCCCCCATACCAGCCATTATTAAGCTGTGATGCAAAACTTCCAGAAGGTTGTCCATATCCTGTTCAATCTTCCACTTTTGGGTGCCATCATCCCACCCCAACACTTTGTGTTTTCCATTTACTGACAGATTGCTTAGTTGACAAGCACAGTCTTTGTCTATAAGGCAAAAGTGTTTTGTGCTTGATAGCTGTATTAATAATGATGACTAGGCACAATTAATAAGAACAATCATCTCATCAATTCTTTTAATACAGCTTGTCCCTGTCAGCAGGGACCATCAAGAAGACAAAAGATTTCCTAGCAATTAGGACAGATTTTGCTTTGTATTTTGTAAGTTTTCTGCTGATTTTTCAAAAAATATTTGAGAAAGACAATATCTAGAAGAGTAAACAAAACTGATCTTTAATCAGCTTTATAAAGTAATCAAATTTTAAAAGGGAGTTTTGCCTTACTTCCATGATGTCAGCAGGAATTCACCTTAAGAGATGAATTCCACTACCACTAATGCAATTTGCAAAATGGCACAGGTAAGGCCAATTTTTTTTTTTTTTTTTTTTTTTTTTTTTTTTTTTTTTGGTTGGAGGAGGGCAGTGGGGTTTGGGTGGCTTCTTCTGAACAAGAAAGGTATATGCAAAAACACTTGTCAGTTGCAGTAAAAAATAAACCTATACAGCTGCATATATTAGTGAAGAAACACAGTCCATGAAATACTTAGTCCAAAAGGGGAGAGGTAATGGTTTTAACAATTTCTCAGCCTTTCCCACTGTTTGAGAGAATTTTTTAGGCCCAAGCAGAAAAAAGGAACATTTACTGAAAGCACCCTTGATAATATATTAAGTCTAGCCACTATACTCTCCTTTTATGTAGATATGTAGATTTACTGATTCTTAAGTTCTTCTGAAACTCAGCTTCACAAACACAGGGGGAAGGAGTGTGTCCATCGCTTAGTGTAACCAGAACACCTTAATTTGACATTCACTATAAACACCACAAAAAGTATTTTTAATTTAAGCAATCTTTTTTCACACACCAGTGGCTCTGTAACAGTTACAAGGTAGGTCTAGAATTTGAGAGTTAGGAGGGACTCAGCCAACTTGCACACTGTAATTTTCTTTAAAAAAACACGTTTAAATGCCATCTATGGCACCAATTACAAATTTAGTGAGGGAACATGTCAGTGTGGTGGAGGAACGTGTTTACCAGTCTGCTGCCAAATTAGTTCATATTTCCATCCCACAACATGACACCTGCCCCTTCCAAAATATTGTGAGATTATTGTTTTAACCGAGTACTAAGCAGCCATGGCAGTATTGTTTTAACCGAGTACTAAGCAGCCATGGCAGTGCTCTGTTGTCAGAGAAAATCATGGCTCTTGTTCCAGCTCCCAGAACAGCATGTTTATTAGTCATCGTTTTGTAATTTCTCTCACATACAATATGTGAACAATTTGAGAAGAAATTCTCATCTTTCTCATTGCAAGCACGTACTACAAGCTGAATCTCAAAGTACTAAGGCTTAGTACACACATAAAAAAAGCACTGTCTCCTAATGGTAGATAAAAAGTCACACGTTCTTGCAAAAGCAATACTCCTGATGTCATACTGGGATTTGGTTCTGCCTACTCTTCCACTTAACGAGATCTAAAATCTTGGAGAAATATGGTGTTGAGGAGTACACAGAAAATAGACTAAGAATATGCAATCTTCATACTTTTGCACTTCCACTGATTGGCTAGCATATACTACTAATATACCTCTTAAAAACTGAACTGAAAACTGAGGTGTTTTCAGCAATAACTGCCTACAGAGGAACACACACAAAGCTAGTAGACACCATAACTATCCTGTCTTTCCAGATACATGATACAACTCCCATTGTATTTGCCAATTCCCTATTACAGGAATTTTTTACCTGCTGTTGCCAAAAAGGGATCTCCTGGAATGCATCCGTCACATGGTCACAAATGTGCCCAAGCAGCATAGTTTCTTCAGAATTAAATTGACTATGACCACTACTTGTAAACTAACTGCTACAGCACGTACTAGAAACAAACAAACAAAAAAATCAGTATTCTGGAAGCTAAAGGTTACAGCTTGGGTTGGAAGACTCTGCAGCTCTAATGGCTCTAGTTTGACCACTGGCCAGGACTCACAAGGCATACATAGCTTGCTGTCTTTAGTAGTCTTACTTTGCTACAGCAGTGGCACAGAGCAAGACTCTGAAGCTCATAGGGACCAATGAAAATCATTTTTTTCTTGCACATCCAAAATATTAGTATGAATGCCAATGAATTAGTTTCAATTATCATCTAAGGGAATTTTTAATCAGGTATGAAGAGGATCAGCTTTGCCAACTCGAGGAAAAGCAAAAGCAGAGCAGAAGTATCACCAGGAAATGCCCTTAAATATCAAAGGGTGATTCTCCTTAGTCTGTTTTCAAAATTCTGATTCCAAAACTAGCACCTGCACCTTTATCAGTGCAAGTCACGCATGTCATCTTCTTCTGCCTTGTTCATCTGTCCTCCTCAATTCCACCGTTAACAGAAGTGCAGAGGGAAGAAAGAACTAAGGCCACTAGCAAATAGTAGTTCAGCTTTCTAGAAGACTAGCAATATTGCTCTATTGTTTGACAATTTCTTCTGATGATAACCCTAATTGTTCTTTTGCCCATTTCCAATTTGCCTTTCGTTTCTGCACAAAAAGCAGGAAACTGAGTTGTTGTCAGGAAATACACAATCTGAGAACAAAAGCATCTGTTGGTGGCAGGTGAGGCCTGCAACCCACAATCACCAGCTGAAGCTGCAACTGCAATCTTAAGAAAATCAGCCAGAAATTCCTGAGCTAACAGCAGCTGTTCAAGAGATTGTGAACAGCTGCCAAAAAGCAACAGAAATCTGTGGGAGTCCCAAATATTTTGAGAGATCTGGCAAGTAAGATAATAATCATTACAGGCTAAGCCAGAGCTCTAGATCCAAAAAGAACGTGTGGCACATAGGCTAAAATGAATAAGTGATCTTAATTTATTTTGCACGGAACAAATGATCACATCATTTAGGAAAGTGGTGAAGAGACACTTTTTATTTCTTGCAATTTTTTTCCTTCTCCTTTCTGCTTGTCTTTCTGTGGGTTCTGCGCACCCCTGTATTTTTAAAGGTTGGGATGCACAGGCCCCAGGCTTATCACTAACAACACGTCATTCAAAAAGCTTTCTCATATAGATGTATTTCACACACACATGATCAGAATGTGAACCATGAAAAACCATCTGAGCCACAATATTCAACCAAAATTGAAGTTTTGCTGTGGGACAGGTTAAACAACCAAGAAGAATGCACTTGACTTTGCCTAGTATTAAAGAACGCTGAGGATATGAAACCCTAAAATGAAGCACTGATTCCATAAGGCAAATAACTGAAAAGCAAATGAAAATGTTGTGCTCTCCTCAAATAATTTTGCCTGTGCTTCTTTCCTCCAGCTGTAAAATTGGGGGTATAGGTTTTTGTTTTATTTCCCCCTCTTCTATTTGTTATTCATCCTACTCTATGCTCACATCATATTTGGTATTTTATCTTGCATTTGCTCAAATGACAAATGACTAGAATCTTGATCTTGGGGACTTAGTGTCTATAGTAACATAAGTACAGTAAGAAAACTATTTATCAGTCTTCTCCCTGGATGCCCTACAAAACTTTGGGGTTACATGAAAACCCTGCCATATTTGGGTGCACAAGCCTGCAATTTCCTGAGTTCACAATCTCAGCTTTCATAATATAAGTGTTGTCTTGGTGTTGAAGCAAATTGTAGCTAACTACAGCGTATTTGTACAATTAATGTAACAGCGCTACATCTTAGTGAAAGTCTGAGTTATTAGAAAGTATTCTGCTTGCATGAAATCACATTATTATGACACAGAATAGTACAACTACGTAATAATGTGGTAAAAAAAAAAATCACTAGGGAGATTTGTGAGGATAAAATGAATAGCATTCGTTGTCTGGTTGGTAGCTCACATAAAGACATTGCTCAGGACACTTAAATTTTTACCTCCAGATTAAGGGTGTCCTTAAAGGAACTAAGACAGCAAACTGAAGAGGAAGAAAGACTATAAAATTTCACACAATGTTTGAATTAAGTATTTCAAGGGAAGTAGTTATTTTAATTTAATATCTCCTTGACTTGTGAACACACCGAAAGTTCATGTTTAAAGGCTTTCAACAGTAGAGACCCCATAAACTCTATCAAATTTCAGGCAGAGTGTTCTGGTGCCTCTTCACATGTCCAGATTTAAACCAATCACCAGATTTCAAAAGAGAAGGGATTTTTGTCTTCCTCTCAGCTAAGATGATTGGGAATTGTCAGCAGGCTTTTTNATTTTTTGGGGGTTTTTTTTTTTTTTTTTTTTTTTTTTTTTGCCAAGCTTTCTGCTTATTTCCCAGGCTTGGCTGGGAATTTAATTTAATTTTTTATTTGATTTAATTACAATTGAAAAGTGCCTAAGCAGTCGAAATATGTATTTGTGTCACTGCCACTTCTCACAAAAGTGACCGACTTACTTTAATGCTGTTCTGTGAAATGGCTGGGCCCTGAGGGCACCGGTAGGCCTCCACAGCCCAGGCCATTGCAGAAGAGTGGTGCCAGAAACAAGTCCCACCAAGGGCCCTGACCATCATGGGAAGGAAGGCGAGGCAGCAAGGGAGGTCTGGGTCAACCCAGGAAATCCCAGGAAAAGCTGGGGAACCAGGCTGGGGCAGCACCCCTGGGGCTGCAGAGGAGGGACCTGGGCTGTGCCCCTGCTGCCTCCTGGGCCCGGGGCAGGCTCCTGTCAGGGCCATTAATGCCTGTCAGTGCCACAACAACATTCCTCCTAGGCCAAAACCCAACAAGGAAATATTTAACCCCATGCAAAATTTTAATGACTGACTTGCAAAGGTATTTTTTCTTCATGGAAATAATATCACAGGCTTATGTATAGGAGGCTGGCCAGGAGCTGCAAGACTATAAATTGCTGCTTTTACTTTAAGTAAAAGCTGCGAAGTATTATTTATGAGATTGCTTTCTTAATCTGTCTTCCCCAGGAACAGATTTCAAAATTGACTTCCGCACTAAAAATTAATTTACAGCGCTTTAAGTAGAGAAAAAAAATGACAACAAAAATACAATCTTCTGGAGGTTATGCTAAGGACAAAAATGAGATGGAGCAAACCCAAAATGAGCATTTATCTGCATTACTTTATTTTGTAATCACTACTAGTGTTATTTTCCATTAAAGCAAAAAGTAATTACACAAATGTGCATCATTAAGAAAACGCATTTCCTACAATATATCCTGTGCATTCTGAGGGCACTGGCAAACATACTGCTGTAGTTTGATCACACAGAAATTAATAGAAAAGAGGGATTGCATTTTCCTGATCCATCTTATACTACAAAGTTCTATTTTGGAGTAAATCCATGAAAAATGAAATGTAATAGTTCTGTGTTTTAGATATAAGTACATTTTTGCAAAACATATTTGTAGATATATTAGCAAAAGATATTCCAATATTAAGAGGCAAATAATGTGAAAGAAAGGAAAGTCAAGGTAAAGTGCTAAATGATGCTTTGACAACAGAAAAAAAGTGACATGAATACATGTAGGAATAAAATATTCTGAACTCTGTTTATAGAAGTCCTGGAACTGCTACTATGTTGCAGAAATCACATGTTTTTTGGGGGGAAAACACTGACAAAAGGTCATTACTCAGCTGTTTGCTACAAGGAAAAGAATGGCATTTCATAACAATGCTGGCTATACAGATTTAAATACTAGAGTTAAACTTTTGTTCTTAAGAAAGTGAAAATTTAACACCAATATTAACAGAGGTGCATAAAGACTGATAGACCCTTTTCAGGAGGTCATACACATTTTTTTTTAATTTTTTATTTTATTTTTTTAAGCATTAATATCTTAACTTGTGAATTTTGATTGAATCTTACCTATGTTTAACCTCTAAATGGCAATCATTGAAATGAAACCTATGGAAGCCAATTCCTTTGCCGTATGTTTCCTGAAACACCCACAGCTTTTAGCCCTCCAAGCAGTCTGACCTTTTACTACTGATATTTAGTAGCATACTCCTACTTTTAGGTTCAAACATCATTAATATGTTTTAATAGAAATTATTTACGAAGATGGCTGTGGCGTCTTTTCTCTTCTGGCAACTTTTTCCCTTATGAGCATTTTATATATTAGGACTTCCCGAAAGCTTAGAGAGTGGTACACCATCACAGCAACAACTTACTGAAGTTGTGGAATAACTTAGTTCTCAGTAATAACGTTCTCAGTGCCAGACAGTGAGCTAATGGAAGCCTGTAAGGTTTCCTGAAAATGAAAGGACACACATCACTATTATTACAGTAGAGAGTTTTACTTAAGTCCATAGCTTTGAACTTGTCACTGTAAAACATCTGCCCTAGATTCAGCAGCAAAAAATCCTCCAACTCTCAACCCACAAACTCCTCACACTCAGCCTTGTCAAGTTACCTATATTTTGACACCACAGAGTCTAATAGAGATTTCCAAGCCTGTCTTGTAATACAATCTGAGTTGCTGGCAGCCACAATTGCCTCCATATACCATGTCTTTCTGATCTCTGCTGTTAACAATACTTTAAGTGTCAACAGATGCCATCATGTGTAATATGTCAAGAAGAGCCAACCCATGTGTGCTAGAGTTGACAGATTTCCTACCAAAGATATATAGCTCGTGTGGTACGTAGGCAGGTCCATTATAGCCATTCCGACAATGGAAGCTTAGTTCAGTGTTCGCTTTTAAAATACAAACTGCTTCAACTGTCTTTTGGCAAGAGGACTGATTGGGGGGGGGGAAGTCCCCAGAACAGACCATTGACAGTTCCTTCCTGCCTACCCATGAATATATTACAGGTCCTTGGCAACTTGGAGATGACAACCTGTCATATACCTGGCTAGTCTCTTCAGTGATTTAACCTTGGTGTTAACATTAAACCTCCAAAGCTCAAGGCAAACTGTGAAATCCAATATGCACTATACTATAGCGCTTACACACACATTACAAAATGTTCCAGTATGGTTTCCAGACCTTTTCCAGACCAGTTTTCATTGAACTTCAAGAGCTAGTGGGTGTTTGCAGATTAGACGCATCTGTGTGCCCTACACATATATCTATCAAATGAATGGAAATTCTGTTTCATTTAAATGACTGGCTTCATTTAATCAGTAACTTCTAATCAATTTCTTAAATTTATGAATACACATAGTACTAAATTTGCATATATGGCAAACCACAACTGATCAACAAAACATTACGGTAAGTGATGACAGCCTGAGAATCTCAAGTCAGGAAGCTAATACATCGAATCAATCACAAATTATAAGAGGCCTTCGCAAGTGATGTTTTAAATGTACACAGCTATTTGGTCAGCTGCATTCAGATAACTGTTAATATTGTCAGCTCTTTTTACTTTTCTTTGTAAAAAGTAGCAGTTCTCTGTGAAAACTTTTCATATAAAAGAAAGACATTCCCACCAGGGCAGAATTATTCACTATTCACCAGTTTAGAATGATTCCACCCTCCAATGTGATGAAAAAGTTAAATTTTTAGAGGCCATATTAGTCAAAAATAACAGTTCACAAACAAACTCTGGTCTGCAGTAGGCTACCCAAACATCACTTGCCAGTTTTCTCATGTCATTTGTCAAAAGTTGTTTAAAAAACAGTTTTGAGAAACTGAAGAATGATGCTTACTTTAAAATGTTAACTCTTCCACAAGTACTTACATGAATAAAGAGTTTTCAGTCTTGACATGACTGATCAATATTGTTATGAATTAACAGTAGATGTTGATCTTATTTAAAATGGTACATGCTTTACACACAAAGAATAGCACTGCACCATACTCAAATGAGAGGACTTATGGAAATGATTACCACATTAAACAATGATTCATTGATATTCATGAATGGTTCAAGGGATTCATGTTTCTAGTAGTGTTGCTTAAAGCAGTGAAGCAAGAAGGAAAACCAAGAAAATACAGATTTTGGACATATTGGATAAGATTGTAGAACACTACTGTTCCATTAACATGTAAGGTACTTCAAGGCATAAAATATAATTCTTTTCAGCAAAGAAAAGAATGTAGTGTTCCAAAAAAAGAGTCAGAATACATGCATGGAAAGCGACTGTGAATGAAAAATAATGAAAGAGCATGTACTCAGCTGACCATATGGGAGACCAGCACTTGGCTGAATGCTGCCAGCATTTGAAAGCCATTTGGTGATCTCTTTCGAGCTAATCTAGAAATACCAGCATTTCTGAGGGAAAAAAAAAAAATAGCAAGCAAGTTCAGAAGGCTGTTTGGCAGCCTCGTAAATAAAATAAATGACCAGCTAGGTCATTATGATGCATCTTACACTAGTTAGAGTCCATTCAGGTATGCATATAAACACATGGAGCTGTCTATACACCCTGGAATGCATAATGACCTGTTATATTCATTCTGGCACTTTTCATAAGTGGCAGACAAAAATATTTTCAATTACTAAAATTATTAAACAATAACAGGCTAGATAAATACATAGATAGAATTCAGCCTCTCTCTCAATAATTAAATAGAGAAAATTGAAATATTTAGACACAGCTCTGTAAAGCTTGGAGTTACTTGCCAAATGTGCATGTGAATTCTTATTTCATACATCTGTAAAATTAAGCCCATTCAAATACTTTTGAAAAAGGGGACATCTAGCTCAGTCACAGGCAGCTGCCATGTTAGAAAGAGCAAGACACGTTAGAGCTAAAACACTTGAAAATACACAGACTTTGAAATAAGATTAATAATAAATAAATAAACCTGCATAACCTGCTTTAGCCAGCAAACAGATCTACAGTACCATGTTTTTAGTATGAATCTGTTCATTACATATATTTTTATTCATATAAATATTATATATTCATATATATAATATGCATTCAATACGTGTGTGTGTATACATATATATATATGCGTATATGTATATATATGTAAATTCCCTATGCTGAGAGCTGCTATAAAAATTCCTGAAAAAATTACTTGGGTATTGCAGATTTGACTCCCAACTATATTGTTACACTGCTTGTATTAGGAAAGGAGAGAAAAAAGTATTGCCTTGAACTTTAAGACGTTACAAATCTGAAGAATTTATATTCTATTCTTGCTACACATGATTTTACTTAAATTGTAACTGCAAAAGTGATTACATGTTTTTACAGAATTGCATTAAAGCAGGAATCAAAAAATCTCACATGTGCCAGAGTCAACTTAAGGTTCCCATCCTTTTTGCAAAGCTTCTGTCTACAAACAGTTTTTGATTTTCTGAAACAGTCAATATTCTTCAATATTAAAATAAGCCTTACAAAACTAATTTGATTACTAGTGCATGTGTATATTGTAGACACTAATTAAAACATGTTTCAGATGCTTCATATATTTCTTTGCAAAGCTCCAGACAGCTTGAACTTAAACTGGACTTCAAGAAACGGATCACCTTTCTTCAGGCAGAAAGCAGCTGGGAACGAAGGGAGGTGCTGGGAAAACTAAAAGAAATGTCAGGGCATGAGATCAGGGAAGTTGCCTGGGAAAGATGGTTTGGGAATGGGAACTCTGTATTGGAAAACGCTGGGAGGTGCCAGATATTTTGGGCCATTTGTCTTCCAGCCTATGCACTTCAGCCAGCTTCTGCTGTATACTCTCATTGGGGCTCAAGCAAAAAGATTTTATCTGCTTCCCCCCCCTCCTTTTTTCTTTCCTTTTTCCTGTTAGCAAAGATGTAGCCATAGACAACAACATATACCTGAAAGGTGAAAAACCTGAAAGAAAAAAAAGAGCAGTTTTGCTAAAGCCCTTTTTTTCCTCAATCACATCCTGACAGCAAATCTTCCGTGATTCTAATGAAGAAAGTGAACATTACATAACATTTAGTACGGTTTGTTGAACGTGACAAGGCCTACCCACATTAAGAGAGACAAAGGAAAAAGAAAGGGGGATCTTCTTTAGGTAAGAAGCAGGTCAAGTTTATTGAAATGGGAGCACAACTTCATAATTTGAAGTGGCAAAAATCTACAAATTCTTAAAATAGTCTAATGGCTTAGAAAAAAACTTCAGTTCTGTCCAGATATAGTCTCAAAGGAAATTGAAAGTTAAATACTGTCCATCTCATATAAGACCAGACCAAAATCAACTTTTTAAAAAACTCTCCATACTCTTCACAAACCATCAGTTAATTCTTTTGCTACATCATGCTTTAAAATATCTAACCTTATATTTAATGCAGAGTGCCAACTAAAGAAGATCTCAGTCAAGCACTTCCACAAATTTTGTGCAAAGATCTTCTGAAAAACAAAGGAATCTATTAATTAACACATTCAGCAAAACCGTTCTAACAATCAACTTTAGAGAGTCTAGTAGGTGTCTAACCTACACAGGTTAAATTTTTCAATAAGGAGAGAAATCTCTGCATTATGGAAGTTTTTGAATCATATTATATATCACTTGAAAAAAAAAAAAATCACAGTCCTTTGTAAACGTGGAACAGAATGTTCCCCTAAAATGCTTGCAGATTGCTAGGGCCTGAACACCCTTAGCTTATAAATAATATCTTCCTAGCACAATCTCTTTCCTTTGGGTTGCCACTGATCCTATCCTCCCTGATGGCAGGTTCCATCAGTTTGACTAGAGCACTCCAATAACTAAAGATGAGCCCAAATCCAAATCCTGGATCTGGATACTCTAAATCCATCAAGCATATGGATTGAGATCTAGGAAAAAGACAAATTAAGTATTATTACACCTTTATAAATGTGTACTGAGCATTTCTACAACAACAGCACACTGTAGTGCACTAAGTAGTCCCAAATGACATGGTAACGACTTTGCACAATAAAAGAAAACTCCCACAGCTCACTTATCAAAGCTTGTATAAATACTGTAGGTCTGGCTGGATTTTTTTAGTGCTACTAACACAGCAGAGTTTTGTGTGGTTTTGCTATACTGTAAATCTAGTTTAGTAAAGGATAAAACTGAAAAGAATAATACAAAATTGTTTATATAAAAACGGGTTTTAGTAGCTCTTCTTAACTCTAAAGCCACTAGTTAGGTAAATAGGCAGGACAGAATCTGGCTTTATACAGAGACCAATTGACTAGGAAAGAACTGAAAATGCTGGTTTACATCCTCCATCACTAACTTCAAAAAATCCTTTTAAAAAGGTTTCCAACCCTCCTGCTGAGGTAAACCATATGCTATAACCTCTTCAAAAGCTAGCACTGATATTGATTTTGCTTTTTTTTTTTTACAACCTCTGTTTCCTCTGTTCGGAGAGTTTAAGAAAACTACTTGGTGGCTAGATTGAGCCAAGTCCTCTAGTACTTTAATACGCAGAACAGGTACAGCATGACTGTAACATCACCAGTGTCTATGAGACATGAAGTCAATGGACTCTCTAGAGAATTGCAGTAACTGTAACAAACACTAAAATTGTACCAGAGAATATTCTTTAGGAAAAAGCATACAGAAATGTATCTAGTGAATTCATTTTATATATTAGCATGTCAAAAAACAATGACTTCCTCCTCAGTACTAAGGAGTTTCAAGATATAGGTTGCCCTCTGTTTCTATATACCTAGTGGAAAGACAAAGCTGGTGGGGTGAGCTTGTTATTCTTTTCTGGGCTAGTGCAAAGAGGTAAAGGGATCCCCCTTCTCATACTACTGACAACACAAATTAACAGGCAATATACAATCAGCAATAGATCAACACTCACTCTTCTTAAACTGCGGGATTAATATTACATATATGCATCCCCTTTTGAAATGCCTTTTCCTCTCTGATTTTCTGGTTAAATTATGGATATATGTGTTTGTCTGAATACAGTGGTCTGGATTTCTCTTTTCCCTCTGTTTCTGTTGGCCTGTGATAGCTTTGCATGTCTCTTACAGAATCTGTCAGGGCTTATCTTGCTTCTGTGGCATCTACCATACAATCTCTGTTTGTAATGCCTTCTCAGATACATGGATTTAAATAATTTATTTCTATCTCTAATGTGTCTTCTTAAAAGTTCCTTTGAACTGACTTTGAACTTATCATAGAAAATCTCTTGAGTTACATCATGATCATGTTATGACTCCTTCCTCATGTTGGATCGAATCTATTTCAGACTCCACAACTTCGGGTGGTCTCCCAATGTGTTAACAGATATCAGTCTACTGAATCAGATAAAGGCCCACATAGAGTACATTCAATTCTATCGGCATTTGATGTGAAAATCTACATCAGACGCCAGGTGGGGGTTGGAAAAGATCTGGCAGCTGGCATGAGTGGGAGTAAGCAGCCTAAGGACAGTGTGCGAAATGCAGCAGTGAACGACACTTCCATTTTTATCAGAAACTGAGCCTGGGTTTGTTAAAGAATCTGATCTGCTGTTTAAAGTTATACTTCTAACCTGCAAATCTTTCTTATTTCTACTTCCAGCACCAAAGTGAATTGAAATTCAGTAGAAATGGCTCACTAATATGTGAAAAAGAAGAGCAAATTATCACCCTAATGAGTTTTATTGTTCCTCCACTTTTTGAATGAGGCCACCCTTTGGGTGAAAGTCTGTGCCTTCTAAAAAATAAAGGCTAGAATTTCTAAATAAATACAGACAAAAGGAGTATCCTTTAACACTCAGAATCATATGTATGCATCCACACATCCACAAGCAGATCCAGCTAAACCACTTCGCAAGCCAATGAGACTTGAACGTGTGTTAAACCAGAAAAAATGTACACTAAAATCCCCAGCTTTATTGTCCTGAATCTGATGTAGAGCTAACAGTGGCTGTGAATCTTCTTTGTTTTACTTAAGTTCAATGGTTATGTACAGAATGCTCAAGATTTTAAACACATACACACGTATGCATGCACAAACTCCTAGAGAAAAGAGAAATATGAGAGAATATCCCTATGTATGATAAACTGAAAAGCTTAGTTCAATACAAATCCTTAATGGAAAAAAAATAATAAACATTAACATACATTTTATATTTTAGATACTGGTACTTCAGGCAGCATAACATATTTTGATCTATTAAATGAACTTGTTGCAGAGGGGAAAAAATGCTACTAAGCAAAGCTCTGTTTTTGCAGCATATAGCAGCTGAACCACCAGGGTGCCATTAAGCTTCAGCTCCTACTGATTTCAATAAAATCAGAACTATAAAATATTCCTCTGGTATTATTTGAGTGTTTGCTGAGAAGTTGCTTGGTTCTGTGTCTGTGAATTAATGTAGACAGTAATTAAGTTAGTAATATTTTATAATTCAATATATTAACACTGCATTATGATGAGTAGACATCAAAATTATTTCCCTATTACTACAAGATCCCTCTGGTGCCACTTTGTTGTGCTTTAAAAGGATCTTTAGTTAGTCTCTCTTCACAAAATAATGAAAAGTACATTTGTGAAACACATAAAGATGTTAAAATACATACCTCAGGAGAGACATGTTGCAATTTCATATTGAAAGTAATTTCTTAGTATGCACATCATTTATCAAGGATGCCCCATCTGAAATAATTTCTTTCCATCACTGTT
>VXAL01000678.1:17019-34824 GCA_013399475.1 Chauna torquata | reverse complement strand
CCCGTCCACCACCCACTTACCCACCCATCCCTCCACGCACCCACCCATCCTCCTGCCTGTCCTCCCATCCCCGTGTCCCATCTAACCCTGCACACAGTCCGTCTGTCCACCCACCCACCCCGTACCCACCTACCTGTCCGTCCACCCATCCATCATCCCACCCCTGTGCCCACCTAACCGTCCGTCCGTCCATCCACCCCCCCACCCGCTGCTGATGCGCTCCGACCTCCTGCAAGCCGAAGGCGTGCGGCCGGAGGGCTCCGTTTGCCCTCCAGGGGCAGCTCAGCCCGGCTGCTGGCTCAGTGACGGGGCAGCGCCAAACGGGGCCCGGGAACGCCGCGGCCCTGCCGGGGAGGAGGAGGAGGAGGAGGGCTGGGTGCGAGGAAGGAATAGCGAAAGGGGACAGGGGAAGGCGAGATGGGTGGGAAAGGCCGCCGGCAGCCCTCGAGTCTTTTATGCAGCAGAACGCAGGCCAGAAACATCTGCCCGGCCACGGAGGCGGCTCAAGTTGTTCCTTCCCCCCACGGGAGCACACGCAGAAGTCAGAGCTCCCCAGGAAGGGCGTTCGGCCGCTCACTCGCCCCGAGGCGAGCGGCTCCACGTTAAGACCAGATTTCTCCTCCATGCGGTCACTAAAGCCTCTGCTTTCAGGGTTAACCACAGCTGGGATCACCGATTACACGAAGTAAAACCCAGGGCGAGCTCAGCCTTCCTCTCCTCCTCCCGCCGTGAGCCCGAGCCGCCCCTGCAGGCAGCCTGAGGTCCAGCTGCACCGGGCTCTTCCCACCAACCTCCCTGGCTTCAGGGAAGGTGGTGGGAACAGACCGAGGAACGGTGGAAAATTGAACCAACGATTGGATTCGACAGGTTGTCAAGAGCACGAGGATGTCCCCATGGTCACTAATTGCTGGAGCAGGGGATAATTCCTGTGATCGGCGCTTTTCAGGACGCTGCGTCCAGCTCCAGGCTCCCTGGTAGAGTGGGCACGGAGATAGTGGAGCAAGAGCAGAAGGTGCTGGAGAAGGGCAGGGGCCCTCGCTGGTGCTTAACAGAGGCTGGAGGACAGATCCGGGCTCTCTGAGATCTTCCCTGTGACATGGGAAGCTCCGATCAATGGATTTTTATGTTTCCCACCCCTCCCTGGACCTGCCCAGAGCAGGACGCCGGACACGGGGCTCTCCCCCGAGCCGCCGCTGTTTGAGCTGTGGCACCAGGCGGTCTTAACTGCCCAGCGTCACCCCCTCCCCAGCTCACGCGGGGCGAGATCCCTCGTCGGGCTAAAACCGCTCCCCAGAGGCTCCACGTGAGCCGGGCACGAGGTCTGCGCAGCTCCGGGCCCTCGGGGGGGTGCGGATGCTGCTTAGAGGCGCGCGGGCCGCAATTAACCAGAGCAAGGCTTTTACCAGGGGACTGGAGCTCGCCCCGCAGGATCCCTGCCACCCACGGGCTCGCCCCCAGCTCAGGAGCAGCACCCGAGGCTGCCGGGCACCACCAGCCCCTTCTCATCTCCCGCAGACCTCAGCCGCCCAGAGGTACCACCAGCAAGACGCCCCGCTGAGGAGGCAAAACATTTCTGCTCTGGAAAACCCAGAGAATTGGGAAGAGACCCCGCTAGGAAGGGGGCATGGGCCACGGGGTCACCGCCAGCTCCATCCGAGCCGTTAACCCCTCAAAGCACAGCGAGGACAGAGCCGCTTTCGTCCCCCGTGCCTCAAAGTCGTTCTCATTTTGTTAACAAAAGCATTTTTTCCCGTCTACGCTTAGTTCAGCTCAGGTAGCAGGAAGGAAATGGTTAGAAAACCCACGAGCAGGGAGCCACAGCGCTGAGACGCGCGCGCCGGCAAGCACAGCCGGCCGAGCTCACGGCTCACAGCCCAGCTCCCTGCTCCCACGTCACGCAGCAGCCCCAGGGCAAACGGCAGCGTTCGGGAGAGGACGGGGCCGAGCCGCAGGATTTATTGCGTCTCAGTCACTGGTGACATGAGGTTTCTACTCATGCCAGGGTCAAGCCCTCTGAAATCTCAGAGCTTTGGCCAGATTTGCGTGCAGGTACGTCCAGGAGAGCAAGATCTGGAGCAGGCTTTTTTTTTTTTTTTGATAGCAAGATTCTCCAGACGTGCCAAATTAAGGAGGGACTTACTATTGCTCCAGGTAACTGGGAACGGTCTTCTGGAGGGTAGGATGAGGGTGCTGGAGCCTGATCCATGAAACCTTGCTGCTCTGCAATGCTGGGGGAATTTGGCCTGTCCCTGGCAGGACCCCGAGCAGCACAGCAGCACTGACCTCTGCTGGTAGCGACCGACCCCAGGCTCGAGAAAAGGCCTCCAGGTTCGCTTTTGGGAGAGAGACACACAAACGAAATACAGCGTGGCACCCTCGAAAGGTAACTCAGTCACCTCGAAATAAAGCCAGCAGCTTATTTTCATCGACACTGTGGGTGTTTGCTTGACAGCTTGCACACAGAGCAGCACCAGCAGCACTTCTGCCAGAGAGCAAAAGGAAAATATTGATTTCCAAAAGAACCCCCAAAATACATACGCTTGAAGGAAACAGGTTCGCCTAAGAGAGCAGCAGCACTTCAGCTGCCATCGTGGTGCCAGGGGCCCTGGAGCGGCTTCAGCCCGCCAGCAAGCGGGCCCCGCTCCCCTCTGTTTCGGATCCGCTATCGGACCCCCCGCCCGCAGTCCCTTCGCACCACCCCGCCTTCACGTGCTGAACAGCCCGCGCTCCCCGGAAAGGCAGCAGCACCTCCCAGCCTGCCCTCCCGCTCCGAGCGGCAATAACCCCCCACTTGGATCTGTAACCATGGAAATACGGCAGCGCTCCCCACCCTCCCGTCCTCCGTCTCTTGCGGGAACGGCTGCCTGCTCTGAAGAAGTGCTCTCAACGGAAGGTGCTTAAATCCGCGCTGGAACGGCAGCCGCGAGCCGTCTTCCGCTCTCCTGAAGTCTCGGCGGCTGCCTGCCTCCTGCACGCACGGCCCGTCCCAGTAGTCGCTCGGAGGCACCGAGCTCAACCTTCCAGAGGCTCTGACGACGTGCCGGTGGGCAGCAACCCATCCTCTTGCTCCGCTGGGCAGGGTTTGGGCGCAGAAAGCCGCGAAGTTCCTCCGCTGACCGGAGCGAGAGCAGGGACTGACCTCGTCAAAGCGGTCGGGGAGCATCCGCAGGACAGAACTGCAGCTGCGTTTCGGCTCGCTCTGGCCCATCAGATGAAGCCGACCATGCCGGTGGCGAGATTTGCAGCTCCCATTCCAGCACGGGTACCGCGTTCACACCTGCAAGCACCGAAGACAAACGGAAACCCTCCGCTGCACCTCTAACCCATTCACAAGCTCCCCAGAAACTCAGGCATCTGAATCTTTTATCGGCATCTGAGCTGCTCTCCCGCAGGGACGCCGACTTGATGATTCGCATTGAAAACACACCCAGCCCTACAGATCACAAATACATCTGCTGAGTAGGCGGTGCAAGACACGGGCGTTTAATACTGCAAAGATTGAGAATCGATGGAAGATTTCGTGCACAGCCCAGCCTCAGCTCTCCAGCTGAGATATGCCCTGTAGCTCTCAGTTCTCAAGTAACAGACTCAGCCCTTCAGATTTTTTCCCAGTGTGTGGGCCATGGATACAGGGGAAAAGCATGATTTTGAGAATACAAAGTGGAGAGCCAGGCTCTGAGTCGCCCCACCCTTTTTTATACAGTAATTCGATGCAGCAAGAAAAAAAAAAAGGGAAGAGATGCTGACAGGCATCAGCTCCCACCCAGCAAGTCAGAGATTCCCCTAACTCACAGTGCTTTTGTTCTTCCTACGTTTAATGGAACTGCGCACAAAAATTCATTAAAAAATAGTCGGTAACGTCAAGTCACACTGGTGCCAAACACCATCCAACTGGCCCGTCGCAAACACAGCTAATATAGCTCATGCACACACAACCCACAACCACCACGTTCCACGACTCCTACGTGCCCGCGTCAGCCCCAGCAGGGGGACCGGGCACGCCAGGACTATCCTGCTGCTTGGTCAGCTAGGGCCTTTGGCTCCTATTTACTGTCATCTTTCCATCACCTTGGAAAGCGTCGAGAGGCCAACGTAATCCTGACTGCTTCACCTGTTAAGTGAATTTTGCCTCAACGTGGGGGGGAAAAAAAGTCTCAAATGAAACTCTGGAGTGACCTTCAGTCAACATCCCCCAAATACTGTGGAAGGAGAAATGCAGCTCTCGCACCTCTGCTTGCCAAAGCTGCCCTAGGTTTTTAGAAGAAAGAAAACCCACTTTCCAAAGCTCTAGGATCTGAAATCCCTGGTAGCAAAAATTTATTTTCATGACTGAAGACAAGGAGAAATTTATAAATGTATTCTAGCAACCTACCAATAAAATAGTAAATACTCCATCCCTGTGATTTATATGATCACCTGGGAGCAGAACATCCAAAAAGGCTCTGCCATGTGCCACTATGACAACCAGGAGCATGAGACCACGTGCACATCACCTGTCCTCACTTCTTCCCAACCCCACATACGCCAGGAAGTCTCTTTTGAAGGTCCGCAGTGTATCCAGACATCATCCGAGTGACTAGTGTCCAACGTTAAAAGGAGAAACAATAAAGAAGATTGCGGTGGTAAGCAGCACACTCATTTCAAAGCCCACAAAGACATCCACATTGTTAGATTCTCCTAAAAAAAGTAGTTCCAATTCACTTTTTCTCCCCCCGAGGACCACATGCGTTGGCCAACGTTCAGCGCATGAGCAGGCTGTGCTTTGGTCCATCCACTCTCTCCAGCTTCTCAAAGTGTTTTCGGGCATTGCGGATGTTGATCAGTGTAGCTGCAGAAGCTAGGATGGAGAAGGGACAGGGGAGTGGAGGAAAATACGTTAGAAGGGATGCGAGAAACCAAGTCCTCAGAAATGCTGCCTGAAAACTGCGGTTATTTGAGTTCCTATCAGCAGAACCGAACCAAAACCCCTGGGTGGTCTGGGGTCGCGTTGCCACGCTAAGCTCTGTACGATGACTGTAGGGTGAAAGAAGGCACAGAGCCCTCTGTTCCGCAGCTTTTACTTGCGCTGACTAGCACTAGATTTCACTTCAATTTGGAGAAGTGACGCAGCGTGAAGCCGGCGCTCTGCCCTAAGGGGAACAATGCCCGAAGAGCACCAGCCCAACCGGCAAGCTCTCGTGCCAAGCCTACTGCTCCCCGGCTGAACGCAACGCAATGCTGGAAGGTGCGGGTTCCTTCCTGCCCCCAGACAAACACAGGGCAAGGATCGGAACGAACGACCGTCATGCAGCTTGTTCACAGGGATAGTTACAGAAGTCACTGCGGCTTCTCGCTTGCTGCTCAAGCACAGTACTATCACAGCTCAGTAGTTCACTCAGGGCCGCAGGGTTCACGCGGGTTTTCCCTAATCCAGTAAACCGTTCAAAAAGAGGAGGACGGGAAGATAACAAATGTAGGCCACACAGCGGACAGCGTGCCTTAAGCATCTCAAATCTTAACAGAAGCAGTTTCAATTACGGTTGTAAAAACAGTTAAATATTCAAACGGTGCCTCTGGCACTGCTGGCTGCAATTTCTTAAGATAAATAGATGCTACTCTAATTAGATCCCTTGCCCACCAAGACAGTTCAGGCAAGAAGAGTAAAAAAACCTCATATGATCCATCTCTGTTTCCTTTCCATAAAAAAAATCACTGTGGCTGTCAGATCAGAACAGCCCAAACCAGGTAATTAGACACGACCTCTTAAATCAGGTCACGTCTGTTATAGTGGCTCCCCACCGTTGCTGGGAGCCTCCGCTGGACAGCAACAAACAGCTCAACCGTCGAAGGCACACACCTCTCCCTCTGCAAGGTGAGTCACTTTTGAACCACCTTCCCCTCCCTCTGCTCGGACAGGACAAGCCGGCAGGACAGCAGATCCCTCTGTATCTTTGAATTACGATCGTTTTTATTGCTTTGCCTGGTGCTCACCACGTTCCAACAGCAATGCATTCTACGCTAGACTTATCCAGCTTTTTGTCCCTGTGAATAAGAAGAGGCCAGAGCTCATCTTTGCTTCAACTTACGTATTGAAGGGTCTGACATAACCACCATCACGTATGTATTTGATGTGAAGATGTCAATAAAAGCAGCAAAGTTAGAGTTCCTGACTTCCATGCTCTGGAAAGAAGCCGCCAGCTTACTGAAGAGAGGGGGGAAAAAAAGAAAAAAAGAAAAAAAAAAAGAGTAAATGCGTTGTGACTGTAACAGCGCTCACATAGGTTTTCCCCCCCCATCACCGATGTCCACGTTCATTTGCATGGCTGGTAACGAAGCACTGCTTGCCAAAACAGGGACCTGACCACCAGGTGAGGCTACAATTTATTTATTTATTTTTTTTAAAAGAAAAAGCTCTGGCTTTAGGCTTACTTGATCCACCGAGAACAATATAAAGACATTTGAGTACTGAATGATGAAGGTTTGTAACTCAAGCTATACAACCCCATTGCCTGTCTGAGGCCACTATGCCTCAACATCACTTCTCCCAGGGATGCAACGGCTCAGCCAGGCAGGAGGACAGTTTTACACTCTGTAAGTAAGCATCAGGTTGAAATATCTGGAGACAGCTCTGGAAAGCATGCTGCCACTTCTCCGTCCTGTTCTGGCTCTAAACACTTCCAGATGTTGCTGACAGACTGTGGAACCTGAAGGTGGTTCAAAAGACAAGCTACTCTGAAGTAAGCTTTCTATTTTCCAACTCAAAACATCGATGAATAGCACCTGCAAGCCCCTTCCTCCCAGAGCAGCATGCTGGTGCAGGGTCTGAAGCAAAGCCCTTCACCTGAACTTACACAGCACCGTTAACTGCCGCTAGTTTATCAGTTCAGCCCTGGAAAAAGGAGAAAAAGGCCTAGAAGAAAACGGTTGTTTCAAAACAAACCTCATTCAACAATCACCAAAGGAGGAAGTTATGAAAGATAACAAGAAACTCAGACATTTTTAAACACGGTGCTTTCTAGCCAACAATTCAACTAAGGCATCTCCTCAGCCTGCTGAGGAGGTACAGAACTAACACTCATCTGCAGAGCTTTCTTGCTTCAGCACGACACTGAAATACCCGCTCGGGTATTCTTCCCACCCAACCGCTAAACCAGCTCACCTGCAACTTAGTTTGAATTGTTTAATAATGTTGCTGATTTTCTCAAATCTGTGGATATCCCGCTGTTCTTTGCATTGATAGTGAGAAATGACCTGGAAGGCAGAAAGAGCGCAGAGTTAGTAATTTAGTTCAGCACAGCCTTCTCATGCTCAACAGCAATTACGGGAAGCGGGTGGTGACCAGCACAGGGATTCCCTTTGCCTTTCGTGGTGCTCTCAGGGCAGAGCAGGACTCAGTCATACAATCACCGGGAAGCCTTTCGCAAGTGCAGATGCAAATGCGTAAGACATGTAAGAGGCACTCCTGTCCACTTGGGGTCTGAATACTCCAGCTTAGCAACCATTTTAACCTTGATTCAAAGAACAAGAAAGCACGAGGCGGGGTGGGGAAATACAAGGCCATCACCTCACGCAGGGCAAACAGACCCTTGACAAGCGCCGGGATAGTTTCCCTAAGTCTATCGTGCTGCAGATTCTCAGGGACCGAACCTGAGAAGGGCGCTGCTCCGCAACACGCAGGATGCCCAGCGCTGCTCTCAAAGCCAAAGCAAGCTGTTCCTCTCCGGCTAAGAGAAGCGGAACAAAGGCGGCTGGTTTCCTAGGGAGTTCTCCCTCCATCAATTAACTGAGTCAGACCAAGATTGAGCTAAGTTGCCTGCATTCAGATCCGCTCCCCCTCCTCCTCCTCCCACGCAGCAATCTAGCAGCAAAGCGCAGACCTGAGTGCCTCCGCTTAGGGCAGAGATTGAAAGGATCAGAAGTTTTCAGGAGTCCTCGCACGAAGATCCACGCCTACCTCTCCCCAACCGCTTCCACAAGGCTGGCAGCCTACAGACCTTTACTCTCCAGCCAAACTAGCCAGCGGGTTGAGAAGGGTATTTACTGCGTAAGGGGGATCACACGCATTCAAACAGTTGTCTCATCTTCGTTCCCACAGAAAACCAAAAGGGAGCGTTATTCTAATAACGTTACGCTGCATGCTTTAAGCTCGCAAGAATCGAGAAACCAACTGCAACCAAAAGCATCACATACCCTTGCACAAAGATGTTAAACTCACACTTTTCTAGCTACGGAACCACATTTAACAGGCTTGCAGGAATTAAGGTCGTCGTCCCCTGCCCCCCTCCAAGCACCTTAAAAAAAAAAATCATCATCTGTTTCCTACTTTTACACCTGCCCAATTATTCCTGCAGGTACAAGTTTAATCACACTCGAGAATTACACTCACATCAAAGCCTTCACTATGTGCAAGTTCTTTCCTCAACTCCCCAGGTTTTTCTGTTACTGCATTTTGAATACAGTTTCAGAATCAGATTTCACTTCAGGAGAAAGGTGTCCCTGGGGAAGTTTAAATGTACAAAAACAGCGAGGAGAAAGTCTTTAAAGTCATCACTACACTGAAAATCAGTATGGAAAATTTTGTAGCAAAGAATTCTTTTTCAGTAAAAAAAAAAAAAAGCAGTTTTTGAATGCACATAAATACTGTTAAATATTTCCACCTTGGTGGTACGTATCATCTACAGAAGTTCAAAAAGCAGAGCTTGCCAGAAATGGCAAAGCAGAAATGTCTGCTTCTGACAGTTCAAGTGAGAAAAGTAACTGCACCATCACTTCAAAATCAGGCATTTGTTTGTCAAGGAAAGCATTCAAAATCGAAAATGATTTCTTCAGGTCAGCAAGAATGCTGGTACAAAGCCTGAGGAGACTAACCTAGAAACTCAGAGTATGGACAGACAAGCAGCAATGGTGGTTTTAACCAACACATTTTACCTTTCAGACACAACAGGTCAGAAGCACAGCTACCACACAGATGGTAACTTCGAAAACCACAGCAATCCAATTGCTTGTGATCCTCTATCCATACTCAGGGCTTGTAGAGCATCAGGCACTTGACAAAAAAGCAGTCAAGAACAGTCAAAAAGCCAGTCCAGGAGGAACTGAAAAGACTTTCTGCAAGCTAAAGAAGGCTCTTGCCCTGCGCAGAAAGGAATTCTCAGAAAAGTCCCATGGCTGACAACAGAATGGGGATATGAAACCCTCTCACAGCTTGGAAGAGGGAAATACCAATCAAGCCCTCAGCTAGACGTGGAAATTTTGGGAAGGTCACATGAGCCACGGAGTCACGTCAGCTACTTTCGATATCACAAGGCCTGGATCAAAGCATTCTGCCACCTGGTGCTGGCACCTCTCTCTGGGCAACTGCCACAACAGCACTTTCCATCCAGGGAACTCCGTCCTAGGCTGGGCAGAGGAACACGAAGGGCAGAACAGCTGTATTCACCAGGAAAGTGGCTCTCTCAAACAGAAGCACTTCATCTGCCTCGATGATCTGAGCAAAGTTCCTCAGGTTCATTTCCAGCTGCTGGACATTGGGGATCAGCTGATAGACTATACTGGACCAAGCCTGTCAACGAAGAAAGACAAGAAGGGCTGCATTAACGCTTCTGCCTCGTCCTCGTGTTACGCAGCATGCTCAGGAACTGACTCGTTGCAGTTGTGGGTGCTTATAGCCTAGACAAGGCTGAGAAACTTCTCCCACCTCCATTGCCCACGTCTCTACTATGGCGGAGGCTACCAGTGGCATCCCAGATCTATTTTGCTGAGAGAACTCTTCACCAGGTCAAATTCTTCTCCGCATCAGTCACAGAGAAACTAGAATATTCAGCAAACTTAAGCCAACCTCATCGTAAGCTGGCAACGCTTCTACCTACTACTCCCAGAGGTCTCCTATTTACCAAGTACTTGGTACCTACCAGACTTTCCTACCACCCTGCTGCCAAGCGCAAAGTTAAGCCCAACCCGAGGGCACAAGCTCCGAGGGGCTCCAGCAGGGCTGTGCCTGGAGTAGCACAGGTTTGCCTCTTTATAAGCAGCTCCAATGGAGCAACAAGCACAACACGCTGACCATCAGGGATGCCTGCAGGAAGGCAGGGCATGCCGCTGCTTAGGAGGGCCAATTTTAAAGACAGCACTGTGAAGAGCGATGTCTGGCATACAGCACGGTATCAGCCTCAGCCAGACCTCATCCTGTACTGAAGGCACGGGAATTTGCTACGCTTTTGGACGGATTTGCCAGGATGGTGACGTCTGCCATCTGAAGTCCCACTGAAGTCAAGAGAAAGAGGTCCTCACCTTCAGACAAGCAACCCAACCTCTATGCTACTACCATCGCTCATTAGCATTAGCCGGCAACTTATAATGTTCATTTGCTCTCAGCATAGCCCAGGTAGCACTTACCACTCTCACACCTGAACGACCTCTGACATTGCAGTCAAGACTGACCAACAACAAAGAAAAAAAAAAAACTAACCAAAAAACCTCACACGCTCCTGGAAGCAGAGCAAATTCCCAGGATGGTAAATGCCTAAGTGCTTTAACTGTACTGTGGTGGGGGGGGCACAGGGAGAAACAGTTCTACACTGGCTAAACATGACTAAAAGTTGCAGAAGCTCCTTCTGAAGTGGCTAGGCAAAATGTTTAAGCAGCGTTAAAGTGACATCATGACTCTAACACATGGAGGGGTTTTACTTCTTTTTTTTTTTTTAATTAAAAATGTTGATGCAATTTACAACAGCTAACCTCCAGAAGCAGGAGTCACTGCAGACCCAAACAGGGCCAGTCAGTAACAAACCAGTAGCAACTAACCACTCGCCTTCCTCAAGCTCTTGTTTTCAAGTGGAGCGGGGGAAAGGCCAGATACAGAGAGGATGGTGTACAAACCTTGTAAAGTGTTTCATCCCAGATGGAAGTTCTAAAACAAGCACATTCCAAGGGACGGGAAAGGCGCCTCAAGTCTTCCTCACGCTCTTTAAAAATCTGGGAAGTAAAAGATTATCAGTTGAGTGTAAATATTTTTGCCTTTGGTGTGGTTACTGTATTGCAGTTCTAGCACACACTTCAAACAAAACTCAGGAACACACAGCACTGGAGAAAAGAGAGCAGCAGAGCCTCCTGGCCAGGACAGACTGTCAGACAGCCCTTCCACTGGGGGAGCAGGGACAAGCAGAGCCTGGCTGTCCTGCAGCAGGAAACTCTAGCCTGGAATAACTATGGTGTTATGGAGTGGAAATGGAAGCACACTGCACGAGTTTTACAGAGGACCTGAAATCTGACAAGCCCCTGGTCACATGCAAAAAGCTGTGTCATTGGGAACAGGGTAGAAGGAAAGTGCTGGAGAGTTTCATCAGTATGAACGGCACTAACACAGCAGCTCTGAGGCACGTCTACAGCCTTCTCCCACCAAGTTATGCCTTAAAAGTTACACTTAAAAAAAAAGGAGGGGTACAAAGAGAAGACAGCCTTGCACCAGGCTCCTACAGAAGCAGTAAAAAAGCAGCAAGAGAGCTGGCACTGTGCCCCTGCAAGGGAAGGCACAATGACCACTGTCACCCCAGCTTACAGTTTTTAGGACCTTCTACCCCTCGCTTCAGGGTCTCACTAGCATCTGCACAACCATATAAAACGAGCATTTGTTCGCTAGTCCCAAAACAAAGCAGGACAGAACAGCATCAAGAAGATTTTAGACTCTTCCTTCAGCTTGTAGAGAAGGCAGGTGGGACAAGGTCCTCAAATCAACCCTACAAACAAGCTCTGAGCTATTTTTGCTCTGAGCTGGAGGGCAGAACTAGGAAAGGAGAATCACCACTCTCAGAGAGCATGAGCAACCCGGGGCAAACTGCTACGTGGAACAAGTCTGTCTCTGCAGGGAGGTCAGGGTGTGGCTGCAGCCACGGCACCTTGCAAGGCCTCCTTTGCTGCTGCCCAGGCACATGCTCACCAGGAACCAGAAGGAACTTTAATGTGACTTCTTACAACAGCCTAAAGGGGCCTCCAAATTTGCTCCAGGTCAGGGAGTGGCCAAGCAGCCAGGGATGTGCTTGTCAGGCAAAGGTGTCTAACTCACGAAGAATTTTTCCTTTGGTATCAGCAGCTGCTTGCTTTCAGTCACAGCTGAAAAAGCAAGGTTGGTAGAAACCCACCGTCCTCCAGTCTCCCTACAACCTCTCGAATGCTCTGAAAAGAGCAGAAGACACCAGAACTCTCCGAGAAGCTGATCTACAGCCTTTGCAGGATGCCTCTGGGAGCACAGAGTGTTAAACCGAGAGGTGATCTCTGGGCAAACAGGCCGCATGGAACGCCTTGTGACAGAAAGCAGAAGCATCAACTGATACAAACCACTTTCTAGTTAACCAGGAAAGTTTCGACCCTTGTTTTGTTACACTTTAGAACAGAGTTTATGTGGGATTGAAAGCAAGAGCTAAAAAGAAACCAACCATCACTGTCATCACCACAGTCCTCAAAGCCACCCAAATGGTTACAGGCAAGTTCAAGTTCACTGGATTTCTTTCAGCTCTGCCTTCCTTCCCTACTCTCCGGAGCCAAGGTCTGGTGAAAGTATTAGAATCAGTGCTACAGAAGAAAAGGCTGAGGGTAGTTGTTAAAATCATCAGGTCTCTTCTCCACTGGATTATACGTACGAGACAGCACTGTCATACAGCTTGGAAGAGGCAGAAAGGGCTTGGACAATTCTTAACGTCTGAGAAACCCTTCCAGGAACAGCACTGGCGGGGCTGTATTTGAAGTACGAAATAGCAATGCTTTAGCACAGTCAAGAGATGCTCTATTTGAAAGCATTTCTATGGCAACTCTCAGCTTCTCACCAAATCCCGCTGATCCTCCTGCACCAAGTCCATCTTGTGCACTAGGCAGAAGATCTTTGCATCAGGAGAGTTCTGAAGAATTGCCTCCAAGCATGACTGGTAGTAGTGCATGTCCTTCTCCAGTTCGCGGCTCTCTACATCAAAGACGTAGATGAGGACTTCTACGTTGCGGAAGATGTTGTCCCGCTGACTGGTGAAGTAGTTCTCCATAAAGGTGTCCTGTCTGGGAAGGAGCAGAGCAACAGAGCAAGGAGACTCCCATTAGAGCAGCCAGGCGTGTTCAGCACTGTCAGGAAAAGCGCTGTGCATAAAACGCCTCCTGCTAGAGAGGTGAAGGTTTACATCTGGAGCTACAGACCCCTTAACAGGAGTCTGGAAAAAGAGCCCCGCAGACAGCTAGATTCCCCACGGCACTGGGCCCCCCGGCATTTCCAAACGAGCAAAATGGGATGCCCCTGAACAGCATCTGCTTCCCCGTCTCTCGTAGGAAGCTGAAGCTTTCTGCACGACACGTCAGGCTGCTCAGGGCTACCTCGGGCAGGGCACCATGCAGACAAAGCTACGCTGCTTCTGGACCCGAAATGCCTTTTGGGGAGCTGCATATAGAAAAGCCACAACTGCAGTACAAATACCAGTACAGCCCGTTACTACAGGATTTAAGTCTCTTTGAACTAACTTTCGCTGAGTACGGCTCAGACAAGGCACGAGGACATCAGATCTGATGAAGCTTAGCAAACTTTGACAGCTCTGCTGAGGCTCTGTCAATGGGAACACGTTCTTTAAAAAGCTGCTTCCAGGAACCACAGGACCACCACCAATCTTTAACGTCACTCCTCAGCACGCACCTCGTTTGGATCAAGCTGGTGATAAGTGGTTCTGAAACCAGCATCACCTCCAACGTCACCATTTTCAAGGGAAAGTTCAGGTGCAGGGCTCAGGCTTTTTGCCAGCAGAAGAAAGCAGCCAGCAAGGAAAGGGTGGACCTAAGTGCTGTGCCTTTCATGTGGCGATAACCCAGAGGCTGCAGTAATGAGGCCAGCCTCTTTCCACCCACCTCCACGCACAAGCCTAAGATGTGGTATCCGCTCTTCCCAGAGCTGCCTCACCAGTTTCACCGTGGCATGCGCAAAGCTTGTTCCATTCCTTCCATACACGAAAAGCACACTTGCGCCTTCGGGGCAGAAGGACCTCTGTGCTTGTTACACCCCCGATCTTATTCGCCAGAGCTAACCCCCCCCCGCCCCAAGTTTCAAAAGCAAAAAATCAGAAGTACTTACCCTCCACAGTCCCAGAGGTTTAACACCAGGTTTCCTAGAAATCTGACATGGGAGTGCTCCACGTCAACTGGAAAGAGACAACAAGGAGATTACTAGCTGTACCACACACCCAGATCAGAGCCACCTCCTTGGGCAGCCAAAATCGCCTTTCTTTGCAATACAGCCCCCAGTTCATAAAATTCCATCTAAACAACACTGTTGTATGTATATCTGTAGCTGAAGACACCACGGATAAACACAGCTCCCAGAGCAATTCAAGCCTTCCTGCTCGCTAACCAGGATACGACTCTCCTGAGAAGCACAGCAGGTGGTTTGCCTTTAGGAACATGTTCGCTGATCTCCGTGATGTTTTAAGAATGACACTAGTTCCAGCGCATTCTGCAAGGCCTTAAATGAGCCTCAAAAAAAAAAGAAAAATCAGCATCACAAACAATGTAAACTTTATGAAGAGACCAAATCTACAGCGACGAGGAAACGTGCACCAGCCCATGACATGAAGTCCTCACAGGTGCTTCCAGCAGTGTTAGATCCCAGTGATTCAAGCCACTGCTTCCAAGGAATCATTTAGTGCTTTTTCGCATCAGTGGCTTTGGTGAAAAAGAGGCAGAAGCCACTAATTAAGACTAGTACATCATCCTGCCAAAACCACGGGCGTGTAGCAAGATCACCGTGCCGCCGGCTGGGCTAGCGATCAGCAGGCTAACCACAGGCAGGCTTCACCACCAAAAAGGACCACGAGGAGGCTGTGAGCACTCCTCCAGTAACAGCTGTAACAGCAACAGAGGCTGCTTCCTGATCAAGAAAAAAAAAGGTAAGGACAGAAGCCCAACTATAAAGCAGCAAGACTGGATGTAGTGTCCCCTTCCCTTTCACTCCAGCCTCCTACCTGACCTCAGCTGAACTGCGGAGCAAAGTTCGCTGCGAGGTGGGGCAGCTGGGAGGACCAGCGGGCACGCACCCACTCCCAGCCGAGGGGAGGAGAGGCAGGGCTTGCTGGAGGGAACAGCCTCGCCCCTTGAGTGAACCCCTTGAGCGTTTGAGGCCCGAGAATTTCCAATTCACACAAGAGGAGCCTTACTTGTGGCACCCAGGCGCCGTGTGTCCCTGGCAATGTAGTTTGCAAAGATAATGGACCTCATGCTGGTCTTCCCAGACCCGCTTTTACCCATCAGCAGCACCTGGGAAGATAAAAAAAGAAAGAATTAGCTACCACAGAGCACCAAGTCCTCCACATCTCCCTCAGGGTGAACATCCCACTGCTGAAGCAACTGAAAGACAGGGCTCCAGCACTACAGATATGAATGGCCTCAGAAGAGCACTGCACCTGGTACTCCTGGTCACTGAATCACAGTTAAAAGACTGCCAACCTTTCCGTCCTGTTTGCACCCTCGACACTGGGCCCCCCACCTCTCTCCTCTGCTCTCTCAGGAATGGCCGCCCTTCAAAGCACTGTGCTCCTGTTCCCTCAGCTGGCTGCGTAACACCCAAATGAAAGCTCAGCTGGCCCGCAGCCACTGCTGACCACAACCCTTTTCCTACACAGGTTGCCAGAGGACTCGGCGCGTTCACAACCAGCCCACAAGCACTCGGTGGCGAGCAGGAGGTGCTCCTGCGGCTGCTGCCAGCCTCCTCCTTCCCTAACCCCTCGCAGCCCACAACGTTTTCCAAACGCACCAGCGGTGAAGGCTTGATGTTTTGGATGAGAGCAAAGGACTCAAGAAAAAACAGTTTCATCTCAAGCCTTTAAGGCAAGGCAATCACTTGCACACTCAGCACCGGCATTCTCCACTCATTATTTCTCTCCTAATCTTGCTCTTTTCCTTCTCGTGACACGGCTTGGTTTCTCTTCTCTGACAGAAGCGAAATACAAGTTACATTTTGAGTTTCACGTGTCGGAACCCTAGCAAAAAGCTAAAAGCAAAGGGGCCAGCCCAGCTCAAGCACACCAAGCTGCGGTGGAGGGAAGACAGACTTGATTCCAGAGTCCAGTTTGCAGACCATCAGGCCAAAAGAGAGGCAGCACCTCTGGCAGCAGAAAACGAGGGGATGGCTGAGTGGAAAAGAGGGGAGACGATCACACAAGGAAAGCCTCTACATCATGATCTAAAAATAAATACAAAACCAGTAGCAGCCAACACGGACCTGCTCACAAAAACAGCTGTTAAACAAGTTCTAGTTACAGAGTCAAATCCAGCCTTTGGCAACAGCTCTGAAAATCTATCATCAAGGAAGGTCTAACGAGAGCACAACCGGCCCGAGCGCGTCCGCCCAGCACGCACCAGCGCCAAGGGCTGACTGGGAACGCGCTCGCTCGGCTCCGTCATGGCAGGGCAGCGGCCGCGGGAGCCCCGGAGCGACACGGGAGGCAGGCTGGCAGCGCCCCGTAATGCCAGGTGCTCTTCCGAGAGCGGCCGCAGCATCGCGCCGGCTGGCAGATGCCCCTTCCAGAAGGAGCTGACCATGCAGTTAGGGCACAAATACACAGTCTGCCATTACGCTCAGAAGAACCCAGAACAGCCCTGATGATTTTGTAACAAAGACTCTTCCTCAAAGAAGTCAGCCGATCAGGTTACACCTACCAGCCTAAGCAAAGCAAGCCCCCAGAAAGCTGCACACGGAGCAGGAAAGAAAAAAAAGAACAGCAGCATCTCGTATTTCATACCACCTGCAGAAAAAGTACGCGCAGACACTCAAAGTGGCTCCAAGACACAGCACAAGTCAGCCTACAAGTGAATCTAATTCCTGAGTTTTAGGCTCCGGTGGCCTTTTGGAGAGGTCAGACACCAGCACGAGAGGAAACCGACACAGAAAGAGAGCCACGCACTCCCTGCACCGCCGTTTCGGGTGTTTTGAGCCCACTGACTGCTGGAATACACGCAGCCCCAGCACCCAGTGAAAGTGCTGCGATCTCACTGTGTGTTCAGCTTCGTCCTCCCAGGAGCCTTCAGTGGAACGATGAGCTCCACACGCCAGTTTCTGTAATATACCAGCAGGTCCCCCCCAGGCCAGCGAAAAAGGTTAGGGCATATCCTCTTCCCTCACGCTACGGGAAGCCCACAGTCAGCAGTGGGTTTTCGCAACACGTACCAGAAGTACTCACACAGCACTTACTGCGGACGTGTGGTTCTGCTGCAAGCCCACCCTTGTGCTAGCAAATAAACACCAATTCGTTTCTGATTTCTAGCACAAGGAAAAGATCCTCCTGCTGACTCTGTGAGTCTCAGGAGGCAGGTGACAGCCCAAGAACACACTAAGATACACATGCAAACACGGAGCCACGTTAGCAAATACTGATAGGGAAGGGAAATTGAGCTGCAAAGGATTCTCATTTCACTTCTTACCTTTTTCTTCATGGCTGTGCTCGGCATCACCCACCTACAGAGACAAGACCACAGTGTTACACCGCTCCACGTCCCTCACTCGCAGGCTTCACTTCAACATCCAGCTCCTACCCCCAGCAGCACCCTGCAAAAGGGGAAGCGCTCCCGTCCTGACATAACTCACCCCAGCCTCCACCTCACCAGCCACTTGACAGCTGCATCGCTGAAGGGAAGCCTCGGTGCAAGCCTCCCATTACCAGCAAATCCTCCACCGCACCCGTGACGAACAACATCCCCGCAACCACGGGGCCGAAGCGGCCGAGCGCAGGCGCTCGCCGCACCGCTCGGGTCCCCCCGCACGCATGCAGCCAGGGCCGGCCCCACCGGGCCGCAGCCACCGGGAGCGCCGAG
>VXAL01000678.1:0-15052 GCA_013399475.1 Chauna torquata | reverse complement strand
CCGGCCCGGCCCGGGGATGCTGAGAGCTGGGCGCTGCCTGGCCTGGCTTTGCCTGCGTCTTGTTTCGTTGCACTGCCGCGTGTGAGGAATGAAGAGGGCAAGGAGCTTCCCGACCAGCGGGCCGAAGTTAGGACGGCTGAACACGCCACGAGCGGCAGCGAGGCGTGGGTCTAACTTAGAGCTGCCTCCACCTGCAGCCCGGAGAAGTCCCCTGCCTCCCGCTAGGGATCAGGGCCCGTCCGTCCTTCCTCTTACCGCTGGCTGCGGCGGGTAGCAGACCGCCGCCAGCTCCGTACGGAACACAGGCAGTCACTTACACAGAGCCACGTAACATGATGTACTTACAAACCATTGCGTTTTTGAGATCTATGGGAGGCCAGGCCGATCGCTGTCCACAAACGCTCGCCACAGCGCGCTGCACTTGGGCAGACCGCATGTGTGCCCCTTCAGCGCAGCTTGTCAGGCCGGGAGCAGCAGGATGGGACCTGCATCCACCCCTGCCTTGGGACAGCGGAACGTTACACGCAGTGGAAGCCAGAGGTCCCCTGGGCACAGGCAGTGCCGAGTGGCGTATGTGGACATGCACTCGCGCATCAAGCTGATGACAGAGGGGTTTTTGTTACTGAGGAGATGATGAGGGAATTGCAGAAATGTGCAACTGCAGTGTTCCTGTCTGGGGAAAATAGCAGCAGCTATCAGTCAGTGCAAGGAAGTCGGTTGATCTGAGAAGTGTTGCTGTTCTGTTTGTTTTTTTTTTTAAGTCAGGAAAAAGCATAAGGAGTATCTTCACACAGAGGAACATGCTTTGAAGCTGAAAACCTTGCTCTGCAAAAACGAGCTTGCAGCTCTGCACACCCACTCAGAACCGGACTCAGGTCCAGTCAAATGTCAAAAGTGACGTTTAGCAATTTTTAATGAAACCAACCATCTTTCGGTAACGCCTCCGGTGTTGTTTTCGTCCAATTGTTGTGCTAAGAGTACTGCAGATTGTGGTATTGCGTACTGCCATGTATGTGTAACCCCACGTCTCTGCTACAGCACAGCTGGTTTTGTAACTGCTTCAAACAAAACAAAAAGGTGTAACAAAATTTGGAATATACTGACCACGTAACACATCAGCTGTGCTGAGAGTACGAGGAACACTGGCACCTGCTGGCTTCACAGAAACCTCTCGCATGACTTACAGCCTAATATTATTAACACTAGAAGCAGAAACTGTTTGGAGATACAGACCAGCAGAAGAAAAAGGTGTTGCAAGAAAAGGAATATGGTGATATGTTATCCTGATTGATTGCTTTTAATAGCAGTATGAATAATAACACCCCTTCTCACCACAGGAAACAGGGTTTCTCTTGTTTGGAGATGGATTCAGCTGCAAGTTGGGCCCATTAGATTTTACTACTTTGGTTGGTTTAGCTGCTTGTCTTCTCTTGGACATGTAAATATTCCCTCTTTTCACATTTGCAATCTGATAACAAAACAAAGCAGAAACAGTAACCGCAAAGCTACGCCAGGTACAGTTAACAATATCCATGTTGTTGAAAGGACTTAACTCCTGTTCTAGCCAAGGGAAGAGAAATAACAAATGATTGTTACCAAGAGTTATCTGAGTTACCCAGGCAGGAACACCTCCTTCTGGAGGAGTTTCTTGTGATAGCAAGGGTCCCCTAACTGCATTTCCGCTCCATTAGTTGATCCATTTCATTAGGAATTGAGATAAACTTGTTCACCTATCTTCTCTCATGTTCCCTGTCCCCACTTGTTATCGTTGGTTGCAGCTCCTCTGCAAACAAACAAACAAACTCTGCATTTCATTTAAATGAGCTACTACCAAATTTAAGCATCATTTTTTAGCACTACCTTTTTTGTTCTCCGTAAAGCAGAGGTCTTAGTACACCGCTTGCTGTAATGCACTGCAGTTAAGCTTTTTGGAAACAGTAAATTCAGTGTTTAAGCTTTGGTTATTAGGTGGGGAGTCCCCTAATACTTCCCTATACCATCTTCTGTTAGAGTTACTTTTATTCCAGGTCAATCATGTTATTGCTAACAATAATTCTAATGGGAAGAAAGGGAAACCTGTGTGTGCTTCACTACTATGCATTATTCAGCACTTGGTAAACATCCAGCGCACAGCTCTTCCCTAGCTTCTCAGGAACACTGGCATGAGGCACTGCAGATCAGCAGCTTACCCCCAGTCATCGAAACACGCTTCGTGCGAGGCAGAGCAGCTTGAGAACTTGCCTGGCTGCTGGGTATGTGCATGTGGAAACAATCAGTCTAAATCAGTCTCCACAGAGGAGAACAGCAGTGCTGAGATCTGCCCCCTGTCTGTGTTGCCATGCCAAGTTATCAGGCTCCGTCCAAGCGAACAACTGGAAGAGTCCCAGCCCTTAGTAATAACCCGGTGGTGGCGCTCAGGAATCCCGTATTTTGGTCCCCAGCTAGCAGCAGAGGGAAGCAGTGCAAGAGCGAGGATGCCAAGAACGTGCAGGACGTAAGGTAGCGTGTTCTGCCGGAGGGCAGCGGCACCACGCCGGCCCGTACAACGCAGCTTCGTAATGACATCCTTAGGTGTCATTGAGACAAACCCCGCAATTACATTATTGTCTGGAACAAGGAGGTAAAATCTATTCTTGTTTCTCACATTTATTTCTAGAAAAATACAGACTTGGATATTGAGGGTTCGCATTCCACCTTCTTTCCTGAGGAACAAAAGACAATCAGACAAATCCATAATGTTTTACTGGCTGGAAAATGCATGTTCTTATTCATATGAGTGCTACTACTGCACCATGGTAACCCCTGGAAAGTCTGACATCGATACTGAGCAAACGTCTGTAAAACAGTCTCTGACATGCTGTGTTATGTCAGCATGCATCCCCTGAAACAGGTCTTCAGGCCGTGGTCACAGCATCACACTGCCAGCGTATGAGGATGGCTTTGTGCTCGCAAGCTTTCAGTCTGAAAAGCCCCTTCCGTGCTTCCCCTCCTATCAAAAAAAAAATACAAATAGGATTAGCTGCATAAGTCAGAATTACTCTCAGAAAAGCATTCAGGGCGTTTGTGTTTTAGCAAGTCTGGATGAAATCAGAAACTAATGAATTCAGGGGTTTTGCTACCACCATTCCCCCATGCCCCCGTTTCAGTTGTTCGGCTGAAGGAGAACAAGGTGTAAGAAATGGATTCTGAGGAGAGACGCGCTGCTGCAGTGACGTCCCTGTGCTCAGCAGCTGTCACTCCTCTCCCTACACGCACATCTATTTGGAGCCAAACAGGGTAATCAAACTTGTACAAAGGGAAAGCTTCCCTGGCTTTTTTATTTCCTTCCACTGACACCCAAGTCCACAGACCCTGCAGAAAGCCCTCCGAGCGTTTCTGGCCTCTTGCTCGTTACAGCATGTATTAAAAAGGAAAAAAAAAAAAAGACAAGAAATATTTGCCTCGGCCCAGCATCAGTTTTCCGGCCAGAGCACATGGGATTAATGGCTGCTGGCAGGCTGCACGGCATAGCTGGAGCAAGTGCTTCGGGAAGACGGAGAGCTCCAGCCGGCTCCGAGACATAACTCACACCAGATGCCGGTGCTCTGGGTTCTCTTTCTCTCCTCCGGTGTGGTAATGATCCTGATTTATTAGGGAAGGTACAGCAGCACCCCATGCTGTCTTCACAGCCTGCCTGGGTTCTTGTTAATGCCCTTTATCCCTCATCGTCTATTGGCAATTTGGTGCAGTTAAGAAGCCCACTTCAGAAAGAGCAACAGCGTGAGGCAGAGAAGCTGCTGCCTGGAGATCAGACCACGATGCTGATGGCCAGGCCACGCTGTTTGCCAGGCATTATTAACCAAGCCCGTGCCATTTCCGTGTGGATTACTTGGTTGTAAACAAGCGTCTCGGGTGCCGGTATTAACACAGGCAGGAAGGACACACGGGACCGGCGTTCCGCAGCGGCAGCACGCGTGATCAGGTCAGGGTTGCAATCTGCCCGCTTTCAGGTGTGGGTGTTTTCAAATGCCAGGCTCAGGATAAAGGTGGGAAATAAAATCCAAATTTTCAGGAAATGAAGCGTTAGCTCTCCTAGCACTGTTTTCTTTCTTCTTCCGCACCCTGACGAATCCCAGGCGGCCCCAGTCTGCTGCCTGGAGCTGAGGAGCGCGGCGCGAGGCTCAGGACCTGCGCGGAGCCCGGCCGGCCGCCTCGCCCAGCTCCCCGCGCGCGGTGCCTTACGCACCAGCGGCACCCGCTTTCTAAATCGCACCGCTCACACATACAGGATGAGCCTGCAACGTAAGCAACACTACCCCATCTCCCACTCATTTATGTAATCTGTGCCTCCGCACAAACACATGGTTAAACAGACTCCAGAGGAAAGCCGCAGTCGCTCAGGACTTGCAGCTTTCCATCCGGCCCAGCAGGGGGACGACTGGCATCTGGCAAGGGATATAAAGCCTGAGAGCATCCAGGCTGAAAAGAACTCGATCTCCACTTGCCAGTGCATGCTGCAGTTCCTTTCCAGGCACGAACCGCTTGGGATTCATTCATGTCACTGGGTAAGATTTTGGTTTCAGGTAAATTTAAGCTAACTGTTTCCTTTGACAGTTTGTTTCTCTCACTAAGCTCAGGTTGTTAGAGATCTGGAAAAGAAATTGCAAGTGGAGCTTTTGTAAACAGCTCATTATGAGAAAACAAGAAGCACAAGCATGCTGAGCCATTTGAAAGTTGGGAAAAGCAGGCACATTTTTACAAAATAATTAATTGTAATTACTGAATATACACAGCACCCTGTGTGCAGGGCACTAGCCCAGACTTTTGTTCAAGAAAGGCTGCTTGGGAGGGACAGCAGGATGGAGGCCACATAGCAAAACCCATCTGCAATGCAATACAACGCAGATACCTGAAAACCCTCTCTGGAGCAGCTACAACAGGCTTCACAGGCTGCAAGTATCCTGCACACATGCGTTGGGACCCCCTGCCTATGCAGGAATCCTGCTGTGACCATCCATTTTCATCACCTCAGGATTAGATTTCTGCAATGCATTCTTCACGGGATCATACCTTGAAACTACTGGGGAACAAAAGGCAACACAAGATCGTGGTTACACAAGTGTCGCTGTGAGAAAACATCAGGTTTCCGCTCTGGGCCCTGCATTCGGCACCAGCCAGGCTCCAGGTGTGATTCAAGATGTTTGGTTTTCATCTGTAAAACACCAAGTTCTTCAGCAGCAGCGGGTGCCCTTTCCCTGTGCCAACATGCTGCAGCTGAGACCAGTGAGAGAAATAAGTTTGGGGTATTTGCATGTGAGGAGTGAGCTGATGGCAAAGGACTCCTTACGGAGCCGCCACAGCCCTCAAATTCTTAGCTAAGTTGGCTAAAGCCAAAAGTTAATAGTCTCTTCATGTGCTGAATTACTCATCAGTATCTCAGGAGTTGTAGGAAAGTCTGGTCTAAGGAAAAATAAAGTATTTCAACATAAACAGCTCTGTTTGTTATGTATGTGGCACTGGCCTTTCATCAGTACTTTCGTAACTTATGCTGCCAGCAGTTAAATCACAGCTACATTTGCATTGTTGTTAAAGTTCGGTCAGAACCCTACCTCTGAGTCTTAAATTCTCTCACTCCCAAACTGTTCAGGGACTGAACATGGTCTAGACTGCTTTCCAGCCTGGCCCCAAATCATCCTGCACCAACCAGACCCTGTCGTGGCCACCACACTGGGAGTCTGTCTGGATGCAAAGTGTACAGGTACTCAACAACGTTCCTTAGCTCCAACCATCTGTTTAAAGACTCCAAAGTCTTCAAAAAGCCTGGGGGAGCTCCGGAGCACTGCTGGGTCTAGCGGCTCTCACAGCCTCCCGCTCCCAGCTGCGGAAGGGGAAGCAGGAGGCATCTAGAGGGATTCAGGGGAGAGGACAGAGGAGGGGAAAGAACAGGGCAGCGAGATGGCAGGAGCCGAGAGGCTGAACCCAGTGAAAGGCAGAAGCTTCCCAGTTCCCTCAGACTCAGCTACAAGAAGATGGGGAATCGTTACACCACCCAACGCACAAATTCCTCCGCAAGCAGCAAGACACCTGCTTCGGGGGATACCACCACTGGGCTGAGTCCGATGAGACAACTGCTGCCTACGCTCAGTGTAGTCAAAGAGATATTTTTAATAAATTGCAGGAAACTGTTTTCATTCTTTTGTTGTTGTTGTTGTTGTTGTTGTTGTTGTCATTGACAGGCAGGAGAAAATAAGCGGTCATCTGCTGAAGGAGAAGAAAAACTGTCCAGTTAAAACAAATTACCTGGATCTCCAAAGCTGGCAGCCCCGCAGTGTGAAGTCTCCTTATCTGTCCATGCTTGAATTGTTATTTAATTAAGACAGAGATAGAAATCTAATTACACTGAAGTGTGACCCTGGGTTTAGAACAGCACATCCCAAATATGACCCAGAAGATACTGAAGGAAAAGAGAGTTTCCAAGGTAGAAAGAGGCAGCCACTTTCATTTATTAACAGCTTTTCAAACAAGGGCCCTCCTGGAACCTGCTGAAGCAAGGCCCTAGCAGAGATACACCCTAGCCTTGAGGAGTGCATCTTAGCAGTTTAACAGTGCTAGGGGTAAACCATCTCAACTGACCATGAGCCGAGGAGAGAATCAAAGGCTTGACCTTCCTAAGTCCAGCTACCTGCCTAACTCATGATCCCACTCCTGAGCAGACAGAGAGGAAGACGCGACATCTCCACGCTACCTTGTGACTAAGGAAAGGTGCCATTTTCTTTCCACCATCGTTATCCATCAATGCCTCAAAAGCAGTAAAGCCTTAAAGAAAAGACGTAGCTAAAGCAACATTCCCTTCCTATTGAAACGGGGGCACACGCAGAGCACTGACCAGCCTGTGGGTGTAGCAGCAGTCCTGTATCACCCCTCTTTTCTCCTCATCCTCCTTTCCACATTCAGGGCCACAGTCAATCAGTTACAAGCGCAAGAACAATGAAATTCTACAGGGAGCCTTCTGTGTAGTCCAATTAAATGCAACTGCTCCAAAATACCCATCCACCTTAGGGCTGCAGTGTTGGCTTCCCTACCTCACAGCACCCCTGCTGCTTGCAGAACACAGGATAGAGAAATCTCCTCTCTCCAACCCTTTGCTGGCCAGCCCAGCTTCCCCTGCCAGCTGGGCTGTGCTTGTGCTGCCCAAGAGCCACCTCACTGTCAGAAGTCCGCTGCGTAGCTCCTGTCCTGTCCTCGTTACCCCTCTCCTCATTTTGAGAACCGCACAAATCCTACTCCGTGCTTCACTCGAGGTTTGTTAAGGGAAGAGAGCTGCTTTAGATGAGTACCATGCTGCCAAAAAGAGAAAAGAATGAACACGATCTCTACGCTCCCAGACTGAAGAGAGACGAAGGCTGATTTGTATTGTAATGGAAAGACAGCTAGGGCTGAGGATACTGGAAGTTATGTTTAAAAATAAAAAATAAAATCAAAGCCTTGCTTGTCAGCTCTCACAATGCTTCAGGAGAACCAAATGTTTCCTTGGGCAATAGGAAATGAACGGGTATTTCTAACAGCAGTACTTACATGTCAGCATTAAGACAACCCTGTAGCTGGCTCTTGGTATCATCTTTGGGGATGTCAAGGACTGAGCGAGTTGAACAGCTTACAAGTCACTTTCTGATTCTTTGGCACCATTAGATTTCTCAGGGCTGATGAACACTGAGAAGAGATTAGAGAAGAAAGTTTGATTTCCTGAAGCTGCTGGTGAATCTGCCCTGTTGATTAATGGAGTTGCAGTATCCCAAACTGCAAGTTCTGTTCTCCAGCAGTATTTTTACTTTATTTTAAAAAAAATTAAAGGAAAAACTAAGCTGAATACTACTCCAGCACCATTTCAAGTTTGCCTGTCCCAGCCTGACAATCCTCTTACAATTTACTGTCATCCTAAGAAAACCATTTGACACTTATCATACAGGAGATATATTTTCATGGTCAGGTAAATGAGCTGGTAGCTGTTTGTCCCCTTGAACAGCCAGGCGAATATCCGTGGCTCAGTGAAACCTTCTTCTAGATTCCAGTCACAGGCATGCCAGACTGGAGCCCGCAGATGAAACACTGTTTTCATCTACACCCAAACAAGTTTTCAACTTATGATGGAGACTGAGAGGTGCTGGGTGATATTCAGCTAGATGTATCACTAAGGAGCTGCTCTGGGCCAGCAGCTACAGAAGGGTATTAGGAGGGACGACTAGAACCAGATTTATCTTTCCAAGCTGTATGAGAAATTACTTCACCATCTTCTAATCAAAACTGCATTCAAGCCTTCAGGTTTGGAAAGGATCACACTAACACATTTCTCACCACTCTACTTTTGAGTAGTTTCTAACCTACACCTAAGGCGATGAGTTTCACCCTGCACGGAAACTGCGTTCTGCCAGTACAAGCAGCGGGGTTTCACAAAGTGCCCCACACATGCCGACTGGACCTTCCCCCGTTACAACAGCTTCAGCTTATTCAGACAGTGGAGCAGGAAGACGAAAAATATGTGGATAAAAAAGTTATACAAGAACCATCACAGGTCAGACACAGACTCAAAAAAGCAGGCAAGAATCACGCCAGATATATTGCTGTTTGGGACTGGACTTGCAGATCTAGATGTGAGTATGCTATGCACCTTTGAATAAGACGCTTCAGACAATTTTCTGAATGTTTAGATACAAAAACATGCATGAAAGACTGAAGCACAATCACCACAAATGCGCAGCCACTTGCTCCTAATGACCCAAAGGGCATATATTAACCTACCTACCACGTGCAGCACCAAATACACAAACCCTGTTTAATTCATGTAAAAGTCTTGAGTTTTAGCCCTCTGTACGCTTTCACCTGTGCAGAAGAACTATTGCGCAGAGGTGTCACCATCTTACAGGCATGCTTTGAGATGTCATCACTGCTGACCACCTTGGAACCAGTGGCTGCAAGGTGCCACACAAGCCCCGCTGTGCCCCGTGAGGATGCTCTGTGGGAGCCCCGTTATTTTTCTGCACCATCCTGAAGTCCTCTCCTAAGCTAGCTCTGAGAATTGTTTGGAAGGCTTGCACGACCGCTGCTTTTCAGAGGGGTTGGGGTTGGGTAGGGAGGGAGGGTGTGTTTCAAAGAAATGTGCAATGCAAAGAGTTCTGTTCTTCTGAGATCACACTGGGACAACTTCCAATGCTCTTTTACCTACTCAGACCAGTGGACTTACGTCTGCTTGCATCAGCAATGATTTTTGATCTTGGTCTCCAGTTTGCTAATTAGGAATCCAAAATCAGAATTGTTCTCATGAATAACGAAATCTTTGTTAATCCAGTTTCCTGTTACAGTCTCACTACTTAAGCCTGTGGAGCCTCAGTGCTCTGTGTAAACTGTCTTCCACAGCAGAGTAAAAGTGAATTAAGGGAAGGCAGTTTCCATCTCAGCTAAGGAGAGCAAATGACCAAAATGCCTGTTCCTAGTACATAAAAGCTGCAATTACGAGCTCATTGTTTAAGTAGTGTGTTTCTGATGCCTAATCTTCCTGGATTCATTCAGACACTTCAAATGTTTCTGAAAGGATCCTTGAAAAATTCAGCAGAGCTGAATGATTTTTAATATTTCATTCTACATTCCTCAGAACAGATTTAAATAAATTACATTATAACCTCTGTATTCCAATAATGTGAACCTTGCAGGAGAAGAGAAGAACTAAAACCAGTTTCCACCCAACATCATCCATAACATTTAAAAAAATCCCAGCAACAACAAAACCACACAAACACTCTCCCCCTTGATTTTAAGAAGAATTTACATCTTTTAGCTTTTTTTTCCCCCCGCTTTAGCATGGCAATGATACGGAGATGAAATTAGCAGAAGCACTACAATAACATTATTTTCTGTGTTATTTACGAGCTAAAATGGTTCGAGGCTCTGAAAACAATTTTTATGTCAGGCAAGATGGAGTCTGGCTTCCAAGCAGACCAAAGCACAATGTCTTAAAGAGATTAAGCAGCTCATACCTGCTAGTGATATATTAAGCTCCTTATTTATTGTTCTTAAAGGAATTTTGTTTCATTGTATTATAGTTAGTACTCTTGTGGTCAGTGAAGACTGCCATACTTAACCCTCCTGCTAGGTTTTTTCTTCTCTCCATTATTCTGCCAAATTGCTACAGTATTAAATTAGTATTGCTGTAGAAATTAGTCACAGAGTACAGGCAATATTACATGGGGTCTGGTTAAAATATTCTCCTGAACAGAGCAAGACAGCTATATGCAACTCAATAAAAGTGATACATCAGTTCTTTTCAGTCTCTTTGGACCAAATTCTATTACATGAGTGCAAATCTAGAATGAGTCTGCTGATCACACTGAAATTCCTACATATTTTCCTCTAATGAAGCAGAGAGCAGAATCTGGCTGTTAGCCTCTGTCAGAGAACTAGCATTTACATTACTTTCTTATTGTTAATTCTGAGATTCAGTGGGAGGTGTCCAACCCTTGCTAGCTGGCTAGCAAAGTGTCTCAAGAAAATAACAACATAAACCAGCTGTGTCATTTCTAGAAATTGCACCTCTCTTTCTTCCTTCCTAGTCAGATAGCACTGACCTGATGGTCACTACTTCAGAGTTTTACCTTTAACACCTCTGAGCCTGAAAGCTGGCTAACAATGAATGAAGGTGCGTTATTAGACACCCAGCAACAGAAAAATAAATGCATCTGTTTCCTTTTAGCACTTTCCAAGAAGATGCTGGGGTTGGAGACGGGGAAAAAAAAAGCCACGGGGAGAGGAAGGGGCACAAGAAGCAGTGCCTCCTCTCATCATGACTGTACTGCTGCCCCTCATAATGAATACGTGAACTTGAACTTCTGCTGTAACTTCAAGTTCACTCCTGCATCCTAATACTGCAGAGTAATGGATTTACCAGTCTTCTGCATTCTTCTAAAACTCTTTTGTCAACAGGGGTGTGCTCTGAAAGTTTAGAATTGCTAACAGGACTCAGAGGCCTGGCCAAAAGGAATTAGTGCAATTTTGCTGTTTCCATGGCACTGTAACAAGAGGAACATAGAGTTAAGATTTAACCCAGTGAGAACAGACTTCCATGTCTCACTGCTGTACTCACATACCAGTGACCATGCCGTAGCTTGCCCCCACAGCCCCTTTGCACTAGGATCTCTAATCTAGCAGTTCTTGTGCAGTCCTAAAATGAAAATTCATTTAACATGTATAAACAATGGTAAATTTATATAGCCTGTTGGCTTCATTCTCCAGGAAACCAAAACCTCAAATTGTTTCATAGGGGGATGAAAATTATCACTGAATGAGACACAAATGAGGAACTGAGGAATGTAATATAACTTCAAATTAGATTGTCCAGAGAATTGCTTGAAGCATAATGGGATGCAGGTTCCCAGGTCAGCCTTCTGAGCGTGCTGAAATACATGCTTGCTTTTGTTGAACTCTGATGCCCTGTATATCTTATACCTTACTCTTATACAACTGTCATCTCCTCAGGCCGTATTAAATATCCTAGCTAGAGAGAAGTGGGTTTGGAGCATGTTTAGTTTGTCTGTCTTTGCATAGTATCATTCCGTTTGTCCACAATGACCAGATAATAATGGTAAAAATGTGCGTGACTATGTCTGAGAGGAAAGAAAAAAGATGAGTCTGGGATGTATTCCCCCATTTTTCCCAAAAGGATATGTATACATCTGTTCTTAACCCTTTCAAGCAGCCCTAAAATACATATAGAGAGCAGCAAGTGAAAGGGAAGGCTGTAAATAGCTTCAAACATATGAAATGATAAACTGGAAGAATAATGATGATTTGCCAAAAGATAATTAAGATACATCACCCTCTGTTAGAAAAAAAAAAAAAAAAAAAGATGAGTAGGATGAGTGGGATACAGTACGGGATGGTTCCAGTACAATATTCTTTCTGTTCCCTCCTAATATGGGGACAAAGACTCCTTGATAGAAATCAGCACTGTATTCATATTAAAAACAACAGCTGTCACCTTCTATAATGTTGTCCTTAAATTAATAACTACACAGGGCAGGGGTGCAAAAAAAAACCCCAAAACCCTAAGCACACAATGGGACTTGACTTGCTAACAATGTTCCAGTGGAAAATAGTAGAGCTGAGTCAGATGTTAAATGGATCTGCACAATCAACAAAGGACAGCAGCGAGCCTGGTGACAAACCCCGCGGTGCTCCTTGCTGCTTATTCTGCTGGGCACGCAAGGCCTAGTCAAGGTCTCCAGAAGAACAGAAAGTCTTTGGGGATCCTTGACAAGGAAAGATCACCATGTATCACTGATGGCTTTAATAATGGCACGTACCTGAAATGTGCTGAGGAATATTTCTGCTTCTTTCTTCGCTGCCTTTGCTGCTAAACAGTAAAACATGAGTCCAGCTTAAACTGACCCACATAAAACCTAGGGGAAAAAAATTAAAATCAGTATCCTGACTCTTCTTCCTAGCTAACAGTGGTTGATTTGCATTTTATAGTCTTTCATCATCTTAAAGTACACACACACACACAGCTGAAAATGAATATACTACTGCAAATTGCCACCTGTCTGCTACCTCGTGTAACTAGGCACATATCCACTCTCAGCCAAGTGCATGTGTGAAATGGATTTTATCTCACTGCTGGGGTGCATATGGGCTGTTATTGCAGCCCAGCTATTTGGTAAAACACTTTGTTTTGATCACATACTAGTATATTGGTTTAGTTTCATATTTGTAGTCTGCCTCGCTTCTCAGCTTCTCCAGAACTGGTCCAGCATGGCCTTGTTCAGTTCACAACTTCCACATTAATAAGGGAGTATTTTAATCTTTCCATTCCCTTTCAACCCATGCTGTAAACCAAAACAGACTCAAGCCTGGCCCGCTTCCAGTATGATCTTTAACCAGCGAGTTGAACAGTGTCCTGCAGAAAAAAAGTTATACATGATAGGTGTGTTAAGCACAACCTTCAGGACAAAACTTCTGTTTTAAGGTTATTTCATGGCACATTGTCTTAGCTCCAGTACAGAAGAGCTAGATTTACCCAGACAATTTTAACCTTCCACTTACGTGAAGAACAAACTGAAGTCCCTTCCTCTGATTTGATTTATTGGGTCATTTTTTAGTCGGGTATACTGTAAGATACAGGATTTCCCCAGTGCAAAGTAACTTCAGGACACAAAATCATGACAGACCAAGTCTCTCTTTAGCTATGCATCCTGACAACAGCAGGACTCTCATTAGTAAATAGACTCCTAAATAAGGTGTTACAGAGCAATTTGTCTGCCGTTCTGCTGAGCAAGAGGACGGAGTGAGCTGCAGATGGTTGACATTTCCAAAGGACTTCATACCCACAGAAACAATCCTCTCAACCCCTTTGGCATCCTTTAGTCATTCATTCACTGTGAAGACAGACTAGCCTTAACAACGCGATTTAATTCCTGCGATCAGTGATACATATAATGACATACAGCTTAAAGTAGTGATACTGAAATATTTACGCCTTTGGAAAATAAGCTTAATGCAAAAGAAGCTTTTCAGAGCATGACACAGATAGTGGTTTCTGAAACCTTTTAAAAACATGAGCACTCCCCAGAATTATGGAGAACCCACAAGGCTGAATTAGTGCAACCGAACCTGGAAATTGAAGTGGCTAAAAGCAGCAGGGAACACAGACACCAGCATTTCACCTTTCAGTCCAAGAGACCGAGTTACGTACAAATAGGGTAGGCACAAATATGACCTTTAAAATGTTATGTAGACACTTCCGCTCAGCTTCAGCAGAAGTGCCAGAGTGGAAAACCCATACAAAAGGAAAAGTTTTCACCATCTCTGCTTTTGGGCTAAGGCTGCTTTATCAATGCCAGTTACTCCTGAGCCTAGCTGTGATCAACCAAGACTGAAAGAGACTGAAATCTACTGTTGGCTCGAGCTGGCAGCCGTGTACTCTATTATACATATTCAACAGATCAACATTTCTGAGAAATGGTAATTCTACTGTCTCCTAATTTCTGAGTTCTTGACCATAAAGTATTAGCATTTCTTTTAAATTCCTTGCACAGACCTTGTCACTGACCTATAAATAACTTTAATCTGATAGGTTATTTTGTTGGATGGCAATTAACTAAATTCACCCTGAAGTTTATTTACTTTAGAAAATAAAATCTGGTCTGTACCTGGTTTTGTTTCCAGAAACAAAAGAAAACCAGTGCTCCCTTACGCTTTTGGGGATTTGGCTCCCTTCCAACATGTTCCCTAGCCATCTAATGGCAATCAAAATAATGCTAATCCTGGCAACATTTGCTGCAGTGATAAAAATGTTGTCTAGGCAAATCTAAACCCTCTGTTCATCAGCTTAATACAATCCTACCAACACTGCTAATGAAGATTAAACCGTTTCACCCCAGCAACAATACTGAGTGCTTTGGCACTCTAAAACACCGATGCTCTCTCCAATACGTTAAATTTGTTCTAAATGACACTGGTTAGTATGTCACCCTTAATTGTTGATAGTTTTGATTCCCTTAAGAAATGTTACTTCAGCTCTCTACCATTTGGTCTGTTCGTGATGCTAACTTTTACAGCTCATGAATAATTTTACTGATGTTTAGCTTCAATTTTTGCTGCCTCAGCTTCAGGTCATAACTCTGTCCTATCACCATATGAAATGGATTTATACTATCCCACAGGAAAGGAATTAACAAAGTGAGGGATATGTACTAGGTAACCTTGAAGAGTCTCCAGTTATATCTCCTCAGAGAAATCTCTCTCCTAAATTATACAAATGTAGTTGTCTCCATCTTTCTATTGCCAAAGTCTTCATTGCAGTGCCCCCAAAGACAGAACCTGTCCAACAAATAGCATGATAGCATGATCACCAGTGATTAAGTCACTTTTCATAGTACAAAAGTGTGCTCTTTTTCTCTCATGACTTTCACATTTTCTTACCTAAGCACTCACATCCTTGGGCTTCAAAACTAAGTCTGGGTGCTTATACTGTTGACAAGGTAATTCTGCTGGGCAGAATTCTGCTGGATGTCTGCTGGGAAAGCAA
>VXAL01000675.1:22853-262289 GCA_013399475.1 Chauna torquata | reverse complement strand
CCCTTCAAAAATGAAAAGTGTGTGGGCTTATCACTTGCAAGTGGGGTAACAAAGAGAATGAGGTTGTTCCTTGGACACTGCAGGGATGGGGAGGTAGGAAGAGGGAACCCTTGGCCCCTGCGTAGGCTGAAAGGAGATCTATGTATGTAATGTAAGGATTTATGTGTGTGTGTGTATGTATAAAGGAAATATTTTCTATAACCAGCAAAGACAGGCATTTATGATTGTATACAGCAGAAAACATGCACTTTTTAGGTTAGAAAGCATATGGCAAATGCCCAATGAAATATCCGCTGCAATTTTGCACGTTTTTGTCAGCAAACAAAAAAAGTTTCCTTTTGTTTGTCAGCAATGTAGGTTATTATTGTCAATGTGAAGGGTCAGAATAAGAATCTGCAGATAGTCTATTAGTAAACAGTGTCCAAAATGGCAAGCTACAAGTTTCTAGTGCTAAGCTGAGGTTTAGATTTAAGTTAAACAGGCTTTTGCTTACAGCTCCCACTACATCCTTGATGATAATCCTTAAAGTGTTGCTGGGAAACCTGTTTAGAAATCAGCAAATAAATACCAGAGAAAGTTTAAAATATTTTACTAAAACCTCCAAGGAACAGTAGGATTGAGGAAAGTCTTCCAAAGTGCTGACAGGACATTAAAGACTGCAGTCCATACGTCTGGTGGGTGCTCCTGCCGCATTAGCAAGCGTTAGTACCAGCCTGCATAAGGACAGTTTTAATAGTAAGCAATTCGTAAATTGGTCATATTTGTAAAGATTATTTGCTTTTGTGCCTAGCAGTGGGAGCCTGCCTTGCTGAGAGTTTGCCAAATGATTCACTGACCTCTTCATTGTTAGCAATGAGCGTGCCAGATACCCGCAGTCCTGAAATAATAGTTAATTCAAAAACATGAACTACGTTTTGTTTCACTCCTGCTTGTTGAAGGTACCAGAACTTTGCTTTCCACAGAAGCACTGGTGAGCCATTGCTATGCTAGAATTTTTTCAGACCAGTCTTTCTGCAACAATGAGCCTGTGAAAGCAGGGACAGCGATCTGCTGCTGGCTGTTTCCAATCTTTTAATCGATCTCCCCGTCCAACTAAACAAAGGACTGGTCTGACACAGACAGGTGAGGGCAGCGTATGTGAATATCCTGACAAAAAGTAAAATGACTGCAGCAGTATCTTTCTTTGTCAAAGGGGTGAGTGGTGTTAAGCAGACAGTAAACCTGCCTCAGCTGTAGCAGCATTGAACTAAAGGGCTTTGTTAACTGTCTGAGGAAAAGGCAGAGTGCATTTGAATGCAACCTCCTTGAGCCTGCAGTAGTAAGCCAGAAATGACAAGATTGCTATTACATATCATACAGACCAAAGGCTTACAGGAATCGAAAAGGATTAACATTTCATAGAGCTGGAAAGAATATCAAGAGTTGTTGTTGTTTCCTGAAACAAAAGTGAATTGGGAAAGAGATGAAGCCACCTGCTCATACAAGCCAGCCTTCTAGTGGTGGAAGGTAGGAGGAGACTTGTGCATCAGGAATTACTGCTAGAGAACTTTTTATTCCAGGGTATATCTCAAAAAGAGATGTGAGGCAGGGCCAAAAATAGTTACAGTCTTAGAAGTTATGGGAATCTTTGTTGTTTATCTGAACTGATTCTTGCACCCTGAAACTGTTTCAAAAGAGAGCTGACACCGTTGCCTCTTGCGGGTGCTCCCCTCTACTGCAGTCACTGTTTGGCCCAAGCAAACAATTCATGTTTCAACTCGGTGGCTGGAAGGGAGACAATCTGCTTTCTAATATTCAGTACATTAAAAATTTGTTATTGACTGGATGTTGTTGTAGTTACTCCTTTTTCCAAAGTGTGACATGATTGAACTCTGTTCTTTCACCAAGGTGTAACTCAGCTAAATCAATAGAGCAAGTGAATCAGCATCTTGCCCACATAACAACATTAAGTGGCCACTGCCACTGTTACTGGTGTGCCAAGAACTGTTTGCTGTCATGCCCTCGCAGTGTTTTTGTTACTTTGCCTTTTGCTTTTCTTGTTGGAAACATTCTTGATATTTAAGGCTTTTGGGGCTCTAATCTTACCTTCCTCTCTCCCCCTGCTCTCCTAGTGTCTATCAACTTGTTGTCAAGGAGGAGAAGCTGCAGAAAGCACGGAGAGCTGCAGACATCGTTGAATGCTTCTCTGTCCCAGTGAGCTACAAGAATGCTTCCAATCTGGACTCACCACACTACTTTGCAGCTGAGCTGAAGCCCATCAACCTGCCTGTCACACAGCCATTCACAGTGGGTGACAACAAGACCTACAACGGCTACTGGAATGCTCCACTTTCTCCTCTGAAAAGCTATAGCATATACTTCCAGGCTCTTAGCAAGGCAAATGGAGTAAGTGCAGAAAAAATTGAAGCTGGATCTGTACAAAGGACCACCTATACCTTCCCCATCTTTTTCCTTCCTTCTCTATCAGATGCCAGTTTAATTCCTCATTCTCACCCTCTTGCAGAAATCAGATGAAAATTAAACGTGCCACTACTTATCCTTCACTCAAGTCTCTCTCCAATGCCTAGATGCAATGAGAAACCTATAGGGGAGCCAGGTGATGAAAAGGGCACGTGATTTATGAAGTGAATTATTTAGAATTTTTTTCCTTTGCAATTGTATTAGTATCAGAGTAGGGGCTGTTGTCCTAAAAACCATAACTACTACATCCTGGCCATCATCAACTCACAGTGCTTGTGATTTTTCAAGAGACATTATGAGATGAGAACTACCCAAAAGCTGTGAAGTTGGATTACCTTGTAGCTTGCATTTAGTTACACCAGAATTTAGCAGTTGAGATTTTCAGCTTGAGCAAAATGTAAGTTATACTGTAGAGGGAACTATATGCATGTCTTTCTTAGTCCTTTTGGGTATCCTGGACTATATATTTTTTGTAGATACTTATACTGTGATACTAAGTTTAAAATGGAGACTTCATAGAATCATAGAATGGTTTGGGTTGGAAGGCACCTTTAAGGATCATCCAGTTGCAAACCCCTGCCATGGGCAGGGACACCTTCCACTAAATGAGGTTGCCCAAAGGCCTATCCAGCCTGGCCTTGGAAACAGAGTCTGCCCTATTCTCAGACTGGAATGCCACACACATTATGCCCCAACAAATCTAGTCGTAGGAAAACTGAAGGCCTTTTTTCCCTCTTAAATTCTTCTATTCCAGCCTGAAATAGTTTGTGACCTTCTCTTTTAACTGTCCTATTGCAGGTCTGTTCAGCTAACATTGTACAGGCCAGATCCAGTCCAGCCATTCACCTTCCTCCCCTTTGACTCCTGCAATTGTTTTCTGTTATCACATACAGGATCAAAATTGACACTGCAGCCTCGTGAAGAGACAGTATTAACACGCCATCAAGAAGCTGGGTAGCTGAGTGTGTTATTAGCACATTTGCCAGTGCTTTCATGAATCCAACTTTTACATGGATAAATTCTCTAAGACATCACCTCTGAAAGAGCAAAATTAGAAAAATCAATCAAAGGTGAATGGTGTAGGCTTTGGTCTCAACTTGGGATAGTGTCTTTTATACCCCAAACACAGCCACACATCACAGAGGACCCTAGCAATGCCAATGAATGTTCACAACATACCTTGCTGTTTTACTGCCTCTGTTTATCACTATTCTGCAGAGTTTCTGCTGTGTGGCTGACAAGCACAAATCTCTTCAGTGCTGTGCTGTTTTTTACCTTGGTTTCCCTTCTAGTTCGTACAGTTTCCATTCAGCACTACTCAATTAATTCTGTTTTGGATTTGCCTTTATAAAGGAAATTGTGAAATATATGTATATGTCTCTCTGTGTCTAGATAGTTCCCCCTTATGTGATGGTCAGTTGCTAGTGAATGGATCCCCAGGGAAGAAAAAAAAATATTTGCTCAAGTACAATGTAATATGCCATAACTGGGTAATGTGAGCGGAAACGTAGGCTTCCTTTGGCGTTCTGGATTAAGGCAGCAATAATGTGCAGTTCCTGCTTTTTCTGGAGCTCTGTAGCTGACAGGGTGCACTGCACTGTGTATGTACAAGGTGATAAGGACTCAAAAAGGTATGACTTGCTTGGGCTGTTCAGAGAGGAACATTCAGAGAATGTAAAGGACCTTTTAGACATAAGTAATCAAAAGAGTCTGTACGCAGCAATACATAGCTTGTGAAGGTATGAAGTATCCTACCAGACAAAACAAATTCACATTTGAGCAAGCAATTGCCTCGTGTTAATAATTTATTAGTACAGTATAAGGTTATGTATCCTCAAAGTGCAGTGGTATTGGGGAAAAAATATAGATGAATTGTCTGAGTGGAATGTAGATCTTCAGATGAGTAGCTATGAAACTTTTTTTCCCAGTAGAGTTCTTAAGGCCCACATTTCAAACATTAGGGCCCGATTTGCATACAGTGCTTTGCAGCTGTAAGTAATAAGTTTTCTTTAATTCCCACAACTGTTTACAAATATAATTTGTATTTAAGAGTTCTTGGTGTTCACTTAGATCAACAACGTGAATCATTTTGACTGTGGTCTTCATAAAGCCTACAAAAAATTATGGCTACAATAAGGCATTTTTGATAATGCACATCTGCAAAATATCTGAGACAGTAACAATTTAGCACAATTAAAATACAGCCTTATGTTTCCTTGCACATGAAAAACTTAAGAGAACATTGCCACTCATTTTTTTAATTAGGATATTCTATAGTTTCATTAATCACTGGCAGTTCTGGAGTGATGAAACTTCTTTCCACACCTGGGACTTGCAATGAGAAGCCTTCGTGTAGTGAACCATAACATCTTCCTTTGGAAATGTGGGACTCCAGGGGGAGCCTGATTTGAGAAAACATTCTGTATTTGGTCAAAAAGCTGGACTAGGAGGAGGTAGTGCTGTTACAGGAATCCTACATTGTTTCATCTCCGCTGTTTGTGGAGGGCTGTGCTCATTTGGTGTTCTTGTCTGCTCTGTAACCATTAGCCGTGATTGTTACATTGAAAGGAACATAATTAACAGCTGGATGCAAAACAAGTGTAGAAAATTGCTGCAAAATCAGATCACGAGCTTTCCTGCCTTCTCTTGTGCAGTGTTGTACTTGCTGTTTGAGAGCTTGAATAAGATAGCTGTCACTTGCTGAATTCTGTGGCCGGTTGTATGAAATTTGGTCAACATGGTAGTGCTTCCAGGCAAGGGTCTAAATAGAACATGTGGGAAACAAAGTAGTTTTCGGCTTTGTTGTACAAAACGCTTCCAGATTGTGTGAATTTCCCTCCCAGGGGCTGTTGAAAGCCAGATGCTGAACTGAAATGTGTCAGAGTTTAAGGAGGTGGGGAGAAAAAGAAAACAGAAGCTCCGGGCTTTGTAACTGGGTGGGTGAGAAGCACGGTTAGTTACTGGTTATTTGTTAGAAGCAGTTAGTACAAGTGACAACTGGCTCTGCTGTCCTCTGGCAGGATCTGCTCACGTGCCGTCCCAGCCATCCAGGTAGTTAAGTGATGTCTGCTGGTTGTCCTAGTGCCGCCTGCTACAGATGGCTGTCTAGTAGAGCATGCGGTTTTCCTTGTCTGTAAAACCTCCCTGTGCTCAGCCCCATTAAAACACCAGCCCTTTCAGTGTTTATCTTTCTGAAAAGTGAGGCCTGGGTGGCAACACTGTTACTCCTTATCTGCTGTTATCCTTATATAGGCTTAATAATCAAAGGTAAATGTTGCTCGAGTTCTTTGTCTGGGCCATTGTCGGTGGCAGTCTCTGGTTGGTGATCCAGCAAACACACTCATATAGGGAAGATTCTTTGGCTGCTATGAAGCCTGCCTGAATTTTTGAGCAGCTCAGAAAATAGAGCTTCCTCGAAATCCTTTCTGTAGTTGTTGCATTTTACCTCACTGCGTTAAAATGAAATCTGTAATGGCACAGTTGCAATCAATAACCCTTGGCTTTCCTCTAAATGGGAGATGAGGCAGGGCCCTTTGTAATGCAGCTGGAGATGATGTGGAGGATGATGCCAGCTGCTCCTGCAGCCTGGTGGTCCAACAGGTGAATGATGTTTTCAGGCCAGAATTGTGGAAAGTAGCTCCATAGGAATCAGTGAGAATATTATTTTTGAAGCAGTGGTAGACTCTGCATAGTTTCTCACTGATTTTTTTCCTCTCTAGTGACTTGTACTACATGCACAGTCAGGTAGTTCATTGTTATCAGAGGACTTCAGGCTGCATTTCTGGGTGCTGACAGGTCTACTCACAATATACAACATACTTTTTGTGGAAGATTTTGGAGGTGTGGATAGAGCTGCCAGCAGGGAGGTGACGTTCATCCCTGTGGAGATGGCCCACCAAAAGCCAGTGAAGTACTTCAGTTCAGGACGAGCCCTGCTCTGAAAACGAGTGTGGTACCAAGGCCGCCTACATTGTTTTTGCCAACAGTTAAACAGCTTTGAGGAGCTTGGAGTTCTGTGGGATTTCAGGTGTACAGTTTTCTCCAATTATGTTTGTGGCTTCTTACTGGCATGCTGGAGCTTCTGGGGCAGAAATAAAGCAGCTCTGGATACACTTCGCTCTTTGTAAGCCCTTGTTTCCACATCTGGCTGGCCATCTTGGGCCAGAAGATGTGGGCCTAAGTGTTTTCTTGGTAGTTTTATTAGTTATGTGAATAAAATCTTCCAGTTGACCTCGAGTTTGGGAGATACGGGTGTTCAGTGATTAACTAATTATCCTTGAAATAACTTTCTATTGTAAATAATAAAAACCCAGACCATTTTGTTAAAGCTCTCTTCTCCAAATAACACAGATACTAAAAATAGCTGATAATTGGAAAGGCGATACTAGGTTTAGCTTAGTCTCTTGGAGAACTAGCAGTTTCCTTGAGTTGACAGTAGAAATTATAGGGGAGTCCATAGACCCTGCACAGACATGTGCACATGATTGATTTTAAAGACAGCAAACAGTTGGCCTCAGTGGAATAAAAAAAGACACACATGATCTAGAGCTCCCCTGAACTTGGGAAAAAATTAAGAACAAAAAAATAATTCTTTAGGATGTTCAGTGGACAGAAGAGCGGTTCCTGTCCCATGGGAAGCAGGCTGCCTACAAGCATGCTCAGTGCAGATCTGGGACACAGGGTACTGAAGATGAAGCTAAGACCAAGTGGGAGATTGGTAATTACCTGTCTGTGCACCAACAGAAGTTAAAATTGCCTGTCTCCAGTTTGAGCTGCCTGATGACACTCGTACCTGTGGCAGGACAGCACTGAGCAGTTCATCTGGGGACAGCAGGTTCCACGCTGGTGCTGGCAGGTTCTTCTTCAGACAAGGAATGCACTGTTTAACTAATGCAGGGCCATAATAATAGCAAAGGAAAGAAAAAAAAAAAGTGGGTGTGAAAACAGATGGAAGAAAAAGCTCTGCTTCTTTTATTGTTTGTAGTCTGTAAACAGCAAGCTGTCATATTAAAGGAAAAGGAAAAAAAATCATTTGGCCTTTTAGATTGTGAAGATGCAGCTGTCACATAAACATATGTCCTGCTGCCCTCGTAGCCTTTTTCTGCAGAAAATTGTTCCCATCCAAACACTAAAGAGACAGAGGCAGAACTTGTCCTATTACATCCTGTGCACTTCAGTGAAATGTGCATTTAGGAACCTAAATAATTAGTAGACGGCATCAGCTCCCTTTCTTTGAGAAGGAAAAAAACAAACTATATTAAAAGAATGAAGCTTCAGAGTGATGCTAAAACAGGCTCGTGCCATGTAGATGTGAGTCTGTCTGTGTGAGCTGTTGACACAGACGGCTCACCCAGTTCCTCAGCACTTTTATGTCCTCTTCAGAGTCTCCAGCTCATTCTAACAGTAGGTCCAGGTCTGCCCTGCAGGAACAGTCCACCAGCACTTCCAAACACAGTCCGTATGTTCTATATGTCCATGGTATATGGGCTCAAAAATTTAGCTAGGGTTCAGCCTTGAGTACAAGCACACCGTGATCGTGTTTTGTTCATATGGAGGAAAGTTCCAGAAGACAAACCTGTATAAATATGTTGTAGTAAACATGTAGCTGTAACGCACAGTAAGCTTTCTGGATGTGAAGCAAGTTAGAAAATGAGGGTTGGATCAAGAACCGTAGGATGTATTGATGCAGGTGAAAATGAAATTGTTTTCCAGTTCCAGGATCTCGGTTAAAATATACCTGTGTTGTTCTGTTACTGCTTGAATGTAAAATGTCTGTGATACCATCACCTGGCAGTGCCACAGATCCAAAGTAGCAGTGGTACTGGGATCTTCATTTGCACCAATCCTGTGACTTAAGTCATAATACAAAGCAGATACTGTATTCCGAATATGTGGGATCTTGGGTCATCAGTAAGACTGTTGTAGACATAAGGTCTTGTTAAACTTCTGTGATATAATGAAAAGATTTAAGTATCTGAATGCTTGAAAAAACATACTGATACTATCAGGAGACTGAAATTTGGGGAAATCATTTATATATTTTTTTTACTATCCCTTTATTTCATTAGTTTTCTTATAATGACTTTAAGCCATCTGGATAGATTATTTATTCTTTTTTTTCTATTGGTTAAGCAGAAGCATTTTTACTGTGAAGAGGTAAACACCTCATCTGAATCAAGAAGAATTTCTCAGAAAACAGATGTGATTATGGGAAAATGGTTTTACTGTTTTGGGAAAAAACTATTTATTCTGTTTATTGGCAAGAGAGTTCAGACAATTCTAAGTATCAATCAAAGAAAAATATAGTAAAAGGGAAGAGATCTAATCTTTTGTGACACACCAAAGAGATGAGCAGTGAGTTGATCAATGAGGTGCTCAATGGAAATCAAAGGAATAATCAGCCCTAGTCAGGAATATGGACTGAGCTTCATTCTTAAGATTTTAGCATCCCTAGTAGCTGGATGCCTGTTGTCTGTGCAGGTCTCTTTTACGTTTTCCTTCTCAGAAGATGCAATTTGAAATAGTTCTGAAGGCCGGATGTCTTGTTCCTCTGGGCGACGATTGCCCTTGCTTTTGGCAGTGCCAGATCACTGTCTTCTAATAACTACGATTGTCTGTGCTAAATACAGCAATTAGTAGATGTAAATGCAAACAGAACGCACTGTATCCTGTCTTCTCAAGTTACCCTGTGGGAGGGTAATGTGTAGGAATATGCACGTGCTCAAATGAGATCAGTTACAGCGTTGCTAGCAAGATTTCGGCTTTTTTCTCACCTCTTCTTTTCTCAGCGTTGACTAATTTCTCCAACTTTTTGTTGCACTTTGAAGCTAGCAGAAAGCAATAGATGCACAAGAAAATTGTCCACAACAAAATGTGTGCAAGTGTCTACCTACTTTTAGACTGCAAAATACTATATTGATATTTATTATATTTATTTTATTATTCATTGCTGATTTTCCAGGTCATCTTTGCTTAGATTGTAAAGTGCATCAGATCTGCCTTCTAATTTCCAGCACTATTTGCTGAGGCTATACTCTGAAAATAAAGCTATGTTTTTCCTGCTTCATATAACATCACTGGTAATAAAGATTTTTGATTTCCAGAATAGCTGGCAATTCAAGCTGATTATACAAGAGGCAGAGGTGAATGTGGAGCAGTGTTGTGCAGCTATGTTGACTTTGCAGTGGCAGCATTTGTACAAGTTGTGTAGAGGAGCTCTTTTTGAGGGAGAGGAGATGTCAGTGCACCAAAAAGAGATGCCTCTGGTTGACCGGGATAACAATTCAGTCCCACGCTGAGGTCTGTATGGCTGGGAAAGAACACTTGTGTGGCTGATTTGCATCGAGGAGTGCATGAAGAGGGATGAGAGGGACTTGGTCTTGCATCTCCCAGAGTGTGGATCCTGCAGTTTTCCCCTTCCTGCATGCAATGTGAGTGTGAGGAGAGCAGCACACTCGGACCGGCCATTTCTGCTGGAGCTGAGGAGGGTCTGTAGCAGATGGAACAGATTTTCTTCAAGAGCAAATTCAGATTTTACAGTCTTCGTCCTACTGCTTGAGGTTGGAGCAAGACTGTCAGCAGTACATTCACTAGGATGTTGTTTCCAACATCCAACATGTTTTTTCTTTAGTGTGGTGTTGTTACATACAGTAATGCATACAGCATTCATTGAACCTGAGACAGGTACAAGAGCACGTAAAGACAAAGTGCTAAGAAACCCAGCAGCAGATTACTACCTGACAAAGTCAGTTTTTTAACCAAAGTAACACACTAAGATTTGGATGGCTATTGTGCATTGTACAGAAGCAATCCATGCCAATAAGGGCTGCAGAATGAGAAGTCTGGGATACCAGAAAGGATTTGTTTTCAGTGGAGATGGCCTGAGAAGACTGCTGAATCTGAGCTTTTAGTTGAGCCAAATAATACAGTGTTGCTGTTCAGATCCAAACTCCTGTTTACACAGATCTGTGGACTCTGAGGTGGATTGAACAAAAGCATTGGCTTTTATCCCAGCTCTGCAATGAAAAACTGCAGTGGTTGGGGTTGTGTTTGAGTGGCTCATTTGGCAGAACTAGCCGTACAACATGCTGTTTTGCTTCATATACATATCGGAGAGCTGAAATATTCAAATGACTACTTAGGTGTCTGTTTGCCATGTGTTTAAATAAATACCCAATTTGCAAAATTTGCAGTAATGGTGCATGAAAATTAGATGTGCAGATGCATGTACTTTTGACCCAAAGCTTGTCTGCCTATTACAGATCAGGTCATTTAGCTGGTAAATTCTATTAGTTAATCAGGCAGTTATGCAGGACCCCATCACTCACACATCGAGTGTGGAAAAACATGGTGTCACTCTAAGTTCCCAAGAGTCAGAGAAGCAGTTGTATGCAAGTCCATTAGTATGGAGCATTTTATGCAACTCAAACTGTTGATAGTATTTTCAGAGGTGAAGTGTAAGAAAAGTGCTTATTTGTTTTAGTACCTTTTTATAAGGAATCTGTGCTTATTGCAGATGGGCAAATTACACACCTTAATGTTTTTCTTTTTGTATTTTTTTATTTTCAGGAAACAAAAATCAACTGTGTCCGGCTGGCAACAAAAGGTATGTGGGTCTCTTTTTCCTGCAAAGCACAATGCCATTAACATAAAAGCTGCAGTGGTGACACAACTTGATTACAGTTACTATTTAAGAAAGAAGCCTTTTTTTTTTTTTTTAAAGGAAGATATTGAAGACAGAACATCAGTTTCCAGAGCCACTTCACTATATGTGTAGACCCTGTTATTTTTGAAGACAGGATATTTCTCCCTGTCTGTGGTTCCTCCTTTCTCTTATTCTATCGATAGCTTTCTTGCCTGAGGACTGTTCCTAATATTGGCAGAATGTGACTGAAAAAGCTTCCGATTAATTTTGTTCTCTCCGTAACTGCATAAAGTAGATAAGTAAAAGGAGATCTTACGTAAGCCTGACTCTTAATAGGTTTTGAAAATCCTGACCTTGAACACAGCAGGGCACAATTCTTCTATCACACCATTTTCGTGGTACAATTCAGCAAACTCGTAGAGAACATTCCTTATTTTCATTGCATTAAGTTCAGAATAGACCTGGCGTTATCACTGAGCAAACCAGATACAAAAGATTTGGCAATACGTTGTTAAGATGCAATGCTTTGATCCCCAGATTGCTTCACAGGGTGCAGCTCTTGGGGGACCAATGATGACCATGTCTGGGTTACTTCTTGGAGTTTAGAGTTGCTTTTAAGGACTCTGCTAAGGACTCCAGAATCACCCCAGGGGATACTTTGTTAGCAAAGGTGTCAGTAAAGCAATTTACTTGTAACACAAACAGAGTAGCTGTAAAAAGACTTACTCAACGCGTATCTAGTCTCAAAATGAGTTTTAAGGAAATGATAGGGTAATTGCCGTGGGCCGTGCTAGAGGGAGCTCTCCAGTTCCAAAACTCAGGAATGCATCTTGTGCTCTTGCTGCTTTGTTGTAATGTGGAATAAGTCCACTGCTGGCTGTGGAGTATTTCTAGAGTTGAAAAAATTTGCAGGAACCCATGACCCTTTTTCTTAAAGAGGCACCACCCTATTCCCCCCACCCCCCTCCATTGTTCCATTCCTTTCAGTCTTGTGGCTGGATTAATTCATTTTTGGAAATCTATAGTTTCTTCCACTTTAGTGGTTCCTATTTTGGAGTTGGTGGATGAATATTGTCATGCTAACAGGAAAGATATTTGCTCTATGATTGTTGTTCAAAATGAAAAAAAAGTCTATGTAGCTTGAAAAGTTCCATTCTTATGTGATCTTTTGATTTACACTGTCTGATTTGGGTACTTCAGAAAAGACTCACATAAGTGTTTGACCCTGAGCTGACTTCTGCTAACATTTAATTTTCATTAACCTGTTAGGTCACCAAGAAGAGTCAGCAAGCTACCTTATTCTGTTGTTTCTGAATGCTGGCTCCTCTTAAAAAGTGATCTCTTACTAATGTTAATTTGATAAGAGAAATAAGAGAGATGGGTAGAGGCTGAGGACGCCTAGAGCTTTTTGGTGATCTTATTCTTTAGGATTTTTCTTGATTGGCATGAGTGGGAAAGGACAAAAAATTGTGGTAGCACAAGTGTTTATTACCATCTCAATGGATATGGCTTTTGATTTATAGGCACGTCTTGTTTCTTTATACATGGAGTGTGGAAGTTTCTGCGGAAGTCTCCGCACTCCTTGTCCTCGCTCTGTGAGTTGTAACTTTGTATTTCTCAATGCCTGACCATTAACAAGGACACTGGAATGTAGCTGTGGATGATTTTATGCTAGTTTTGGCTTTCCAAATGTACAGTACTGGCTGCAGTGCACAAGCAACATAGCACAAGTGAATTTATAGCCTTAATAATTTAACAGTCCATTAACGGTCCATTGCTGGCACCTGTGATGTATGGGCAGCTGAACAGTAACTAAACAATGGTTCTGTGGATTTTCCATAGTTTAAGATTTTTATATGTCATGGGGCTGAATTCCGTCCTTACATTAGCTCCATAGGAACAGAAGGACTCGGCCACTCTACATCCAAGCCCCTGAAGAGGGCTTTTGTATCTGCCCTGTCTCCATTGGGGTGGCAATAGACAGAGGCACTCAAAACTGTAATTACATTGTGACATGACCAAAGGCTAGCAGTTGGGATGTTCTAGCTGACCCACTGTGTCTGTGTTGTCTTCTGTCTATTCATTAGATTGATTATCTTTAACGGCATTGCCCTGTATTTGCCTTTATTTGCATCATCATCTTTCTGAAGATAGAATGAGCGACCCTGTAGTCTCCCTTGAACAAAATGGTCAGAGCTGCTAGCAAAGATACCACTGTGGTGTCTTTAGTAAGAGGCAAGGAGAATAAATGTTTTGGAGTTAGGCTGAAATTAGCTGGGCTGATCTCAGCATTGACAGCTCTAAGGCTCCACTTGGAGTTTGCACAAGAGAAAAAGCATAGTTTGTTTTGCAAATTGACAGAAGAAAATAGATACATACTACTGGTGACAGGCTAAAAGTTCATTCCTGGCTATTGGCCTAATTTTTTTCCATTCCTCGTTATTTGACACTCCAGTAGCTCCATTAATGTTAGTGAAATGAGTACTGATTTACACCAATAACGGGAAGATTAGAATCAAGTAATGTTTAAGCAAGGCAAGTGTTCTCTTGAAGTACTGGATTAACAAGGGCACTAAACATGAGTGTGGGAGTAATTAAGCAATAAAATGTGTTAGGCAGTGTGGTACTGGGGGATTATAACACTCTTGGGTGTTGCTGCAAGGCACCTGCTCAGAAGCTGAGTACCTTTAATTACTTGAGAAGTGCATGAGGCTGTTCTGTTGTCGCTACTTCAGCAGGCTGGGAGGCAATTTGCTTTGTATGTCCTATTGCCTCAAGACCAATAAAATGAATTTAGACAGCTCTTTAAAAAAGTGTTCTAGTCCATTAAAGAGTTTTGGACATTTCCCACTTTGCCTTCCTCCTCTTTTGTGTTGCTGAGATCTCAATTTCACCATGAAGTAGACTGTTCAGATCAACCCCTTTTCATCTCAGCTCTACGCAGGAGCTACTTCTCATCTGTCTTGCGGTGCCCTCTTCCACATATTTTCCGTGCATGCTGCTCCTGTTTAAATTAACTTGATCCTTGTGGTCCCAAGAAAGATCTCATGGATCTTTGCCTATTGGCTTAACTGTCAGGGTGGGTTTCAGCATTTCAGAGCACGAGGTCATGACACCGGTAGTGCACCCTCCAAGTCAGAGCTAGTAGATACCCAGGTGGGCAAGTACATCTATTGAGCACATTTCCTTCCTTCTGGCATCTCAATACAAGAGTTGGCTGGTGGCAGTGGAAAGGGCCAGTGGCAGAGACTTGTCATCAGCCTTTGCTGTGGTGACATTTGTCAATCTATCAGAAAGCTCTGGGTGTTTGTCTAGTCTATGTAGCCATTTCGTGTTTTGCCAGCATGTTTTAAATCCCCAAGCGTGATTAACCTTTTGTATCTACATATGCATGTATTTTCAGTTTCACTGGTCTCAGATTTCTGACCACTTCCAGCCATAAACATCTCTCCTCAGACGGGCTGCTTCTGTTTTTAAATTACTGGAGTAATGTCATCTTTCATAGCATTAGTCACTTGGATGCATATCATTAGCATAAAACACTCTTTAAAAATAAGTTTATAATTAAATTCCAATTTATCAGCTCTCTGCCATACAATTTTCATTCAACCAGTTTGTTTCTTAATGTTGCCATTTGGTTTCCTTGATGGCATTTGTTTTAATATGTCCCATTCTTTCTGAAATAACTTACTTGTTCTCCCTGTTTTAAAACAACATATTTATATTGACACTCTATTAGAGAAAATTGCAACCTCTTACCAGAGAGAGCGATTACCTCTTGTATTCTTAAAGTGCATTAAATTACTTTCACAGTGTAATTGAAACCGAGGCAGAGGGCTCATTAATGGTTCCTTATCTCTTGATACTTATTTCTTCTCTTCTTGAAATGTGAGTTCTTGCAAATGAAAGAACAGAACTTTAATAACCATTATGAGGTACCTTTCTATTTTTTTGCCCCGCCCCCCCCCCTTTTTTTTTTTCTTGTGCATGCTGCCTGGGAGCGGTTTTGCTTGTTCTTAGCAGTAATAGGTAGGCAACAGGTGACCACGTGAAACCCGCCCAGCCTCTTGAGCACAGGTGATTGTCAGCTCAGGAAAAGGAAGACTGCCGAAACTTCCAGAAGGCTGAGCAGTTTCGTGACTGCTCATTTCATATTCTGTTTGCATGGGAAAATGCTTTTACAGTTACTCAAATTACAATATAAAGGGGGCTCTCTTTTACATAGCACTTCTCTTGCATTGATGTGAATATACACCTTAGCAGAGGGTCAGCTGGAGACCCAAGCAACACTTGAATCTTCACACGAGCATTAGAGCGTGATTGAAGAGGCACATGGATTCCTTGCTGGCCCTCTGCAGAGGCTGAACATCTCCCTGAGCATACATGGAGATGATCTTGCATTTGTGCATCAAAGTAGCTACTGCGTTTTCTGGGGCTGATGCTTACACCTAGGCTTAAACAGCTGAGTCCTGCTGTTGGAAGAGATGATGACAGGAAAATGAAGGCTTGATTCTGTAAGTCCTTTTTATACAAACTTCTGCAGGAATCAGAGACCTTGTGGAATCGAACCTCAGCAGGATGGTATAAAGCTCATACACAGGTCACTAATGGAGAAGCTCAGAGCTTCTCAAGCGCTTTGTAGTTTGAACTTGACAGTCTGTGTGTTGTAAACTTGCCTTGTAGTGTATAACACTGGAACTGGTACCACTGCTTCACTCCAGAAAATTTCGATCTAGAGAGAAATCCATCAGCTTGTGGAAATAGTTTCTACTGCTTTAACTTGATATGCGCAGGATGACATACTGGGACATTACAGAGTTGTGTGTGATTAATGCAAAGGGATAGGAAAGGAGGTTCAGTTTTTCAATTTTGGGATGGATTAAATTTTTGTAGGAACGTTTCTCTTCCAGTGCTGCATGGTTATCACTATATATATATGACTTTCTTACCCAACAATTTCTTTAAGTACACATAAGGGTAGCTGTGATGATACTGGAGCAAAAAGGTGCTGGAATTACTGTGAAGTTCAAATGCTTTTAAGATTGAGATAACTGGTCCTGCTCTTTTTGTAGTGGATTAACACTGGAAAAGGGGGACTGTCTCGAAGATGAGTGTGTATTAATCTTGAGACCTTGGAAACGAACCTGGGTCTGAAAGGTGACCAATGAAATCATAGTGGAAAAAAAAGTGCAAAAAATTGGAAAATTTAGGGAGAAAAAAAATTCCTACCATATACAATTTTTCTGTAAATTGAAGTTGTTTCTTTAGCAGCTTTTGTTCCCTCAGATTTGTTCAAGAGGGCTCAATTTTTTTCTGAAATATATTCTAGTTTTGTAGACAGATAATATATTTTTAAACAGATGTAATCCCACTTCAAATCTGTTTGTTATTGCATTTGTCTTTTGATACAATGGAATATTATTCCTTTGACAGGTTTATTCTGTTTTGTGCTATTTATTTCAGAGGATTTCATCATACTTTTTAAGTTGGAGGCATGTAAACATTTTTTTTCTTTTCCCCTGAATAAGTCTCAGCCTTCTGAAAGTTATTTTTTACCAGAAGTTCATGTATCACTCTAATTAATTGTTAATAACAAGTTGCTCTTACTGAAAAATAGTCCCCTCTGGGAAGACAAATCAAACTTCCTGGCATTTGGATGCCCATCCAACTAGTGAGCATCTTTGTTTTCATCAAATTTGGTATCAAGATTGACCTAGAGGGATTTAAAATGTCTGTTCTGGGGGCATCCTTAACCCAGGGAACTAATGAACCAACTTTGAATTAGTGAAGAAGCTGGTGCAGAACTGGATGAGGCCACAAGTGAGCTGAGTCTGGTAACCTCAGCCCAGTTTCTAGAGGTCATTGTCTATTCCTGAGCTCTGCTGCACTGACAGACCCTAATCTAGGTTTCCACAATTAAAATAAGCTGTGGGAGGGGAGAGGCTGCGAGATAGGCACAGTGTTTAAGGTAAGATTTGGGATTGATTAGCAACAACAGACCGTGGAAAATATCACCTCTGTAATTCAAAGCATCCACTGCTGGGAGATACTCTGGGTTGTTCCAGAAAAGAAGAGCCTTCAGAAAAAGCAGAATAAAATTGATTATTGTAGCAGGAGCCAAGTCCTCCTGGAGTCAGCGCAGGCATGGATTTACCTGCAGTGCCGTGGGGGCTGTTGTCCCCTTTCATCAGGACTGCCTGGTGTGAAAGGATGATGTTAGCCGTGTGTTGTGGTTGTGGCTGGTCGGTTGGCAATCAAACGTTTGCAGCTGGACCAGTAGCCAGGCAAAAGAAGAGAAAAAGGTGTTGAAAATGAGGAGAAAAAGCTGGTCGTTAAAGCCGGAAGAGAAGGTCAAATCAGTAAACAATGGATGAGGACTTGCTTGTGAGATTGAGGTATTTTTTTTCCTCTCTTCTGCTTGAAGGTTTGAAGAAGAGCTGTCTGCGCGTCCCCTGAAGCCTTCTGGACGGGGTGGAGGAGGGGGCAGCGGCGTGTGGAGGGGCAGGAGCAGCGTGGTTCTGTTTTAGAGGACGATGGTGTTGCGTGCTCCCATCAGCTTAGTTGGGTAGTCAGTATTTCTTCTGTGTTTCCCTGTATGTGGAGAAGCTTTTGAAGCATTTGAAACGTGACGTGAACAGCAGCTGTACTGTGGATCACTTAAAAAGATTTTCATGAACAATTATTGTTGTCAGTGTCTTTAAATAGCATTTTCAAAGGCACAACAAACCCGAGGCTATTACAATTAGATTATGCCTCTGTTTCCTTAAATAGATTTCTCAGTAAGCCCATATTCAGAATCAAGTTATTATTAATGCAGTAGCTTCTCCGTTTCTTCCAGGAATGGGACATTCAAAAAACAATATGGTAGCATCAGGATAGGTGACAATGTCACAGGAGAGGTAGGTGTGGAACAGACCATTTCTTAATACCACTGTAGAGGGAAAAAGAAAATCTTCATTCAAGACATGTCTGAAAGTGCTTGCTTCAACTCAGCAAAGTACAGAAAGTTTCCCAGTATTTCATGCAGCACACGTAGAGTGCGTATATGCAGACTCCCTAATGCATTGGCCACATGACACCCTTTTTACTGTAAAATGGTGAGTATCCTCCTTTGCATGCTGCTCAGTCAGCTTGCGGGTGAAGTCTTATCGGCACAGGTTTTGTAGGCCACTGTGGTGCTTAAAACACCTTTGACCACCCGGGCTCGGAGGTGGCCTGATTTCAGTATTCATTATATACCTACCTCAGGACTTTGCTCACTGTTTTTGTAATTTCTGCAGCTGATCTGGCTGTGGATTTTTAGTGATAACCATGATGAGAGCAGAATAGGTGCTTAATGGGAACTGGCTGGTGCAAAGGTTAATTAGTTGTTATTCATAGAGTGTGATGTCTGTTATACATCCATGGCGTTGTCATGCACTGTAATGTTTTTGCCTGTATCAGTCAAAGGATTGATCTCTCTCTGTGTATATAAGACCATATAAAAATTAAGTCACATCTGTAAATTTGGACTTTTGGAAATTTTGCTTTTTTTTTTTTTTCCATTTTTATAATTGAAAGCTGTTTTTTAAATAGCTCTGCAAAATTGGAGAGTTAAAATGGAAATATGCTATTACCTTTTGAACCATCACATCGCTTGTAGACATCACAACGGCTGCTCTTTATCCAAGCTCTTCTTTCAAGTAAATGTAATAACCTTTCTCATTCTTCGGGCCATACATCTGCCTTTAGCACAAATTAAGTGCTGCTGTTCTGAAGAGAGAGGAAGAAAAACAGGAGGAGAGAAGAAAAGCTTTTGTGGTGGATTTGCCTGGAATCTCCAGAATCAATTATTCTCTTACTGCTCTTTTTTAATTCTCATTCAGTTTAGTAACACTAATCTTCATTCCTCGCTGTGTGTTTACCCTCATCCTCCTACAGATTCAACCTGTATGCCTGATAATCCCTCATACAAATTCTGGTCTGTCCTTCTCTCCAGGACTGCTTTGTTTTGCCACTGTCTCCACTTAGAATATGGGTAAGAGCTTTTGGCTCTCATCATTCTTTCCACTCCTTTTGACCTTTTTTTTTAAAGAGATGAGAATGTCTCACTGTACTCTTAAGCCAGAGCGAGTAGGCCTGTGCTGTTTGCAGTCTTCAATAACTAGAGGTGGAAAATTGGCGTAGTGACGTGATGTCTAGTGATAGTGTTGGTGGCATTCCTTTTTAATGAGTTGCAACAATCAAAGACATAGCCAAAGTGGAATCTGTCCTACCGAGCTTATCAGCCATCTTACTTTGTTCCCTTGGGATACACAGAAGCACCGGCATCGTGCGTAACTTCTTTAGTCCCCATGCTCTGGTACACTGCTGGAGATTGCAGACTGGTCTGCCTGACACAACCCATGAGTGAGGCAGCCAAAGCAGAGGGCTAGCTAGCAGTTACTCTGTGTCGAGATAGGAAATGATGCCCTTCCACCTTTATCTCAGTGTTATTGTTACAGTTAGCTGTCTACCCTTGTATTTGGTTATCTGAGGTTGTATTTTGGAGGTGTAGATATAATCTGGATCTGAAAACATGTCTACATGCAGAGATGCTTTAATCATTTGTAGGCAACTTGCGTATAAAAGGAAAGGAAAGAAAAAGAAAAGGAAAGCATGTTTACAAGTGATTTGAGAATAACTGTCTTTTGAAAATCAGCCTCTAGGTTTATTAGGAAATTTTACATTCAGCATGCTGCCAAGCCATTATGTGCTGCAAAGAAATTGCTCTGATTAATTGAGCTGCTCATTTGAACTCATGACTTTTAACCCATTATTTTTCATTAATTTTTCTGGGTTAATTATTGCTTTGAAGTAATTTTTCTGATTAGTTTTTGTTTCAAGAGTGACTTTCTACCCAGAGGAGTTATATTCTTTGGTGCTGCGATTTTGAGACCAAATCTAGGCTTTGCTAGGCTTACTTGTCCCTCCAGCATTTACACTTGCACTGCCCTGTTTGTTTGTTTGGTTTTTTTTACCCCCAGGTGTTTGACCCAGCTGTCCTGTGCCATTTCGTTTGCTTTCTCTTCTACTCTTGTTGTGGTCTCAGATACTTCTCTCCTACGCAGTGGCAGTGCTAGTGATTATTGTGGTACCACTTCCATTGCAGGACTTTGTTCTTTGTGCCTCACCAGTTGGAAATTGGACATAAATACCATTTTTTTCTCCTGCCTATGGCTCTTTTGAATTCTTTTCCCTGCCAGTTATGCTTTTAATGCAACATTGTAATTGCTGCTTTAAATAACGTTTCAAATTGCAGTTTGTGAAATAAGCTTTATAGAGGAAGCTTGTCTTATCAGTCCTGCTTAGCTATATGCACTTAATAATCATTCTTTCCTAGATGTTCTTAGTATGCCACCTCTGCAGAGAAGATCACTTTATATCTTGTGGCTTATTGTTTTCAAATAATATATCTGTCCCCTAACTTGCTAGGTGAAAGATTGCCACGATGTCTTCTTTCACTTAGCTGCCATTTCTGTTTTTCCTTTTTTTCTTCTCCTGTCTGTGGGTGGTTGTGTGATGGAATTGTCACAGGGTGTTGGTCCAGAAATGGCAGTCCTCAGCTCTGCTTTGTGATACCAAATGCATATCCTTAATCTTTCCAGATCTGTAAAGTAGATGGCATAATTTATTACTTACCTTGCAAGAACATTAAGAGGATTTAAAGTAGGTATGAATATCACTCTAGAAATGTATAATGCTGCAAATAAATACTCGTTGGTAAGTGGAAGGTTTTTCACTTTCCAGTATAGAAGGGCATAGTCTCCTCTTCAGCTAGGAGGCAAAACTTGATTTTAGGCTATTGGAATCACTTGCAAGCCATCTTCCAGCTCAAAGTAGCTAAGCATGTCAACTCGTCTTCCTTGCAGACAGAAACACTTTCAGCTGAGGAAATCTTCTGGAAGGTCTAACTCTGGAATACAAATGGCAACCCTCTCCACTGGAAATCATTTTGGATTTCAAAGTTCTTGTCCTTATCAGCCACATCAGTGCCAGCTTTAACCATGATCTGAAGCAAGGGTGAATTTAAAAGACTGTGAAAGCCCCAAGTAGCTGGCACAGCATCAAACCAGTTTTTCAGTAGTTGCACCTTGCTGAAATATTCTGGGATTTGGGTATCTATGCAACCACAACAGGATAGCTGGATTAGGTGCTGGGTGCCTGTGAGCGGATTACTGAGTGGATTACTGAAGCTATCACTGCTTGATGAACCATAAACCTGACTTCTGGCTGATGAGGTGAGCGACTGTGAAGAATGCATTTGCCCCTGCTCTGCTGTCGTTGCATCTCTGCAGTGTCACAAGCAGTATCTCCCATGAATACATGGCTTGTACTGTGTTCTGTCTGCAAGATGCTAGATCTCTGTATGGGAATCCTGAAAGGGCTGAAAAAACAAAGCAAAATAGATCAGTGGGGAAGGACTAAGATCTTCAAATAGCTATGAACATATAGTGGAGTGCTGGGTGAATGATGATGCCTATGAAAGTCAGATTCACACCACTGGCCAAGCTTATAGGACAGTGCATTTTGTATAGTATGTAAATGTACATAAAAAGTATGTAAACGTATATCCCTGAAAGTAGTAACCTGGCCTATTAGGTAATGCACAGACAGGGAGTCAAGGGACCTGTTGTCTTCACTTCCCTGGCTCTGTCTTCTGTCATTTGCCTTCCCTATTAAGAAAGTAAGCTTAGAGCAGAAAATTCTCCTACTTTGTGTTAGTGCACTGTAATGGGGTCCTGACCTTAGTGGGGGCCTCTGGGTGCCCCTGAAATACACACAGTAATAACAGTGGTGACCTGTTCCATATCCTATTATACCAGTGTCCAGCTTCAGTTATGAGGAACTTTATCCTAGGAAATGTGGTGGAAGTTACCACTGGAAACTGGTTATAGGGTGGGTTTTTTTCCCCTTTGGGTGTAAGCAGTATATAAACATTGCTTTTCAGAAAGAAAAGTGTATTTAAAGACATTTTTATGAAACAGAGCAGTTTTTATGGGCTTCTGTGCTCAGATTTCAGGTCTGCATGCATGCCTGTAAAAGAGAGAAGTAAAACTGAATTCTAAACTATTACTGTCAGGAGCAGCAGAAGTCATCTGCAACTGCGGTAACAGCTCATAGACCTCCTACTCCCAGAACAGAAATGTTTTCCTTGCCTACAGCTGGTGGTGGTGCAGGTGGGAGTACAAGCAAGGTTTAGGCATCTACAAGAAAATTGTGCTGGAATGGCAGGAAAACAGTGGACATCTGTGGGATTGCTTCTTTGCAAAGATTTAGGAACTGGGGCTCAGGAATTTACTTACACTGTCATTATCAATTCCTAGGCGCTATCAGCTAAGACAACTTACAAATGGTTGGACTAGTAGCCTAAAGGAATCCTTGGCCTTTGCCAAGGGAAATAGAAAGAGTTATGTAGATGATTCAAGTGAATCAGTCACTACACAGTGTGTAGGTGTCAGGATGTATAATGAGCCTTTATTCGCTTTCTAGAGCTGCAGTAGTCTACAATGGGAAGAGAAATATCAAATAGGAATACACTCACCACACATTGGCTGTAGTAATAAGCAACAGCATGGCAGAATCAAACCAATGCAGGGAATTAGAAGATGGAGTTGACAGCACATTCTGATTTTTTAAAAATTTTTATTTATTTATTTTTATTATTTTTTTATTTTATTTTTTAACATGGCTCACAATTCATGAGGTCATTCAGATGGTACAAAATGGATTGGTCTGACTGTGCTGTTTGTGGTAGAAAGCCATTCTCCAACACCTAGCATTTAGGGTCATAGGAGTAACTGCAACTCAAGTGAAGGGTAATTTGGAGTACTACTTAGTTGCACATCAAACAGAGCTTCAGCTGTTTTCAGGGTAAAAATTGTACCTTTATCATTTATTCTGTTATGTGATAGTGTCAGGATTGCCTGTGTGATGACATATAGCTCAATTCTTGGACAGATTTGTTCTAAGAGATGTCAAACAACAATGGTAATATGCGGCTGATAGGCTATTTTATTTTCATGCTCAGGAGTCCCTTTAATGTGTTTTAGATACGCACACAGAAGTTACTGGTGAACTCTTAACTGAGTGGGAAAATTGGTGGACACAGCAGAGCAGTACAGTTGTCAGGGACAAAAAGCTGAAAATTACATGTGTGCTTCAAACAGCAAAGAAAACTTTTGCTTTGTAAATATTGTGTTTTCCTGCGGCAAACTAGATTAACAGCTTAGCTTTAGGAAAACTGAAGTCATACCTTTATCACTGCATGTGGTGCATTTTCTTGTTTTGCATTTACTGTGTCATTGTTCCATATTTACTCTTCAAGATGAGAGGAGCATATAATACTTTATTCAGGATCTGATCTTCATCCAAGGAAGTCCATCAGCTTAGGCACTACTCAGAACACATTGGAAAGTCCTATATTATATGACTTGATCACGGTCACCGTTAGGACTCATCTTTGCAGACAGAGATCTTTTAAACCACACACAGATTAAGAAGTGGCAAACAGGCAAAAGAATAACGCAGTGAGGCTTCCTACTGTCTCAGCAAAATATGGGCTCAATTGAATATCCTTCCCACAAGTAACTGACTGCATGAACAGAAGTGATTCAGCTTTTCTGGAAGGTCAGCAACACAGAGTTGTGAAAAAAGCAAAACTTTACTGTCTTCTGGTGACAGCACTCTGTTTTCACCTTTTATTGCCTTTTCTTACCATATTTGAACCGTAGAGGAAGACCTGGCTGACTCTAACAGCAAAGGTGAAGCCTGAGATAAGATTGTGATCTCATGTAACATGAATTCATTTAACTCCATCAGATGCAAATGTAGTATTTTTAGTAGTACTTAAGTATATTAGAAATGTAATAAAAATAGGCTAAATTAGTCTTTAGACTAGCCACAACTCAAACCTTGCAGGGCTTTTGAATCAAGCTCTGAGGTTTAAGCTATATCTGGAAATAATCTGTGCAGCAAGTGGTGATGTCAGCAAAGCTAAGGTATATAAATGAGCACGATGTGGGTAGTCCTAGCAGCAGGGCAGAGGGTGGCATTCTGCAAAGCCCTCAGTTATTGCAGGGGCTAAAGACCCTTGAAGTCAGATCATAAGTAGAAGAGTAAATGCTTTGCAAATAATGTTTCTAAATACATTTTATTTTCAGTTGTGTAGGATGTACTGTTTAAAAAAATTGAGGTAGAAATTATGTTGCCTTGCCTGGGCCACAGAAGAACTCATGCGTGGAATACGTTCGATGATGCGGAGGGTGCTCTGCTGGTTGGATTAATGCCTGCTACGTGCATAATTGTAATTGTATGTTTATACAAGCCAGACCTTCAGTATAGTGAGAAATACAAACGTGTTCTGATTTTAGAAGAAGAAAAATTTCTGCAAATAGTGGTACGGAATGTATGACTGCAAACTTTTACATTTGCTATTTTGATGAGTAAGGATTGCAACTTCACTTAAGCTGCTTGGGATGACAATTATAATTGCTATTAATCCTCCTGCTGCTGGGTGTATGCTGAATGCATCAGAACATTAAATTCCTGGACACAGTATAAAATTGTAAAATATTAGTCAGTTGCATCACATTGGGATTTTACACCCTACTACTGCTCTGAAATATCTGGCGTTAGCCGTTATTAAAGGCAGAAAGTTAGGTTAGAAGGTCTATCGCAATTTAATTGCAAATTTGTTCTAAGACTTTCAAATGAATATGAAAACTATCTCATTGCAAGATTTTTTTTTTTACAAGATCTATTATCTTCTCCTTCCTCTCCCTCCATCTTTTAAGGAGCTTCTACCCAGAATTCCAATGCAGTGGAACCAGAAAAACAAGTTGACAGCACAGTGAAAATGGCTGGAGTTATAGCTGGTCTTCTGATGTTTGTTATTATCCTCTTAGGAGCAATGCTTACCATCAAGAGAAGGTAAGTTTCTGCTTTGCTTCCATGTTGAACCTTCTGGCTAGAGTGCTGCTATTTCAATAAGAACAACAAATTTGGCAGACATAAATCATCCATTTGTGTTACAGGGGGCAGCAGTAAATATATATTTCTATAATACTACCACTAAGAAGTTATAGTCACAGAAGAGATGCCTGTTCTGCCAGATACTTTATCAGCAACAAAAGAATGGTTGTTACTCTGGGGAGTTAACGATCTAAGAGAAGGGACAGCAGATGAAAGCGCACGGCCAAGTACAAATACATAAAGAGGCAATAGAAGCAGGCGTATGAGCCCCTGCACGCAGCACGGTGGTCTAAAAGAAGAGAACAATTTTCCTAACATCCAAGAAAAGTAGTGTCTTAAAACAATGTGATCAGGGGGTCTTGTACCCAAGTGAGTCTTAATGAGACACATTTCCAAGCAGCAGTTCCTTTGCAACCAGTGTTCAGCTGGAATATTACGTGTTTGAAAGGATTAAAAGTCTTTGCAAGAGTTAACTTTAGTTTATTATGGGGATGAAACTTTAAAGAATCATGTATGGTAATGAAATTCATTCAACCAGTTCATTTCATGTGATTTTCTTTGGACCATTTGCACTTATACTTTCAAGAAGGCCATTGTATCTGCTACTATTGGAAGAGCTCCACATTTACAGTGTAATGCACTGATTCAGCAAACCACTTAGGCAAGAGATTTTCTTAAGAAAAGGATGCATTTTGTATGTATTTTTACCAATTATATTTCTGAAGTGGATTCTACTTTTCAACAGTAATTTGATTCTAAATGAAACGTGAGCTAGCTAGCCTTGGCAGCCCATTGCCTAGGGAGCAAGTAGTATTACATGTGAGAACTTCGATGATTTTACTTGGTCTGTTGCAAGGAGGGAGGCTTGGCAATGCAAAACTGTTCCTTTGAGATCTCTTATCTCTATGACAAAAACATTTTAGTCACACAAAAATAGCAGCAGGTAAATCTAGATATGATCTCCTCTATAATAATCCGGAGCACACATGCAAATAGGATAACTTCATGCTACAGGTGCTGGAGTGGAGGGCTGGTATTCCAAAGGACCTGGGGAGGCTGGAGAAATGGACTGATGGGAACCTCGTGAAGTTTAGCAAAAGCAAAGTCCTACATCGGGGCTGGAGTAATCCCACACAACAGTACAGGCTGGGGTGACTGGAAAGCACGTTTGCAGAAAAGGGCCTGGAGGTCTTGGCTGACAAGTGCGCAACACAAGTCAGCAGTGTGCCCTTGGAGGCAGCACACTGCATCCTGGGCAGTGCTAGCAAGAGGGTAGCCAGCAGGTTGAGGCAAGACATTGTTCCCTTGTTTGCTGCTGGTGAGATTGCTGTGGGCGTACTGTGTGTGGTCTGGGGAACCTCAGTACACGAAAGGCTCTGACATACTAGAGCAAGTCCAGAGGAGGGTTACCAAAGTGGCTGGGAGCTGGAGAATCTCCGTCCTTGGAGAAATTCAAAATTCGACTTGGACAAAGCCGTGAGGAACTTGCTGTAAGTGAAACTGGTTTAAGCCGGAGGTTGGACTGGATTACCTTTGAGTAGCCTTTCCAAATGATGCGATTCTGTGATTTTGCAAAACCAATCACACACATGCTGACTTCTGTGAATTCCTATTGAATTAGATGAAGGAGTGGATAATCTGGATTTTGAATCCAATTTTTATTGTGTGCAAACACTTCAGATTTTGTGGACAAATGTGCATGTGTTTTGTGGTCATAACTACTGTGCTTTTACAGTATGGATAGCTCTGATTCCGGTCTCCCAGGAGCTTCTGAGTTCATAAGCAGAAAAAATCAGATGTCTCCAATTAAAAACAAAGAAACAAAACCAGAAAAATGGTTTCAGCAAAAATTGACCTGGGTTTCTGGTTTGTTTAATGGCCAGCTCTCATCCATTCCTGTTACCTTCCTAAACACTCTTTAAGAAAAGCTTTTATTTACAGCTTGAAAGGTAAAACGTGTAAGGAGAGCTGTCATGATGTCCGGAGTAGTGCCACGTCTGAACACCCTGGTGTGTTTCACAAGCTATTAAGAGTTGATAACATCTTTCATTTCTGTCCCACAATGTGTTATTATTGTAAATCATGTATATTGCTGGGCAGAAAACAAATGATGATTTTTCATGTCAACCAGGAATTCATTATTTAAGGACACTCTTTCTTGTGGTGCAGCCTGCCAAGAGCTCAGTCAGAGAGGTGAGGATACTCCTGTGAGCCCCCACACTCCCCCCTTCGGAATGCAGATAGGCAAAATCACTGCGGTCTGCATCTCTGCCTGCTTGCTGTCATTTGCAAAGTTACGCACTGGAATATGGACTATTATAAGAAATAACTTGGCTCATAGACTTTAAAACCTTTTCCCATTTAGAAGCTATAACAGTGCATGGAGAGGTTTTGGAGGCTCGCGCTCCCTAGGTCTGCATAGCGTGCTTCCAGCATCGCTGACAAACCTGCTGATTGTATCACTTCTGGGTTTCCCTCGAATGGGCACCACCAGTCATGTCAAATTGAGGCTTGGAGCTGCATGTGGACAAGTGTTCCCTGAAGATGAACTCAAGCCTGCCAGGCTCCTTTTGTTTGTAACCTGATGTGGATTGGGACCAGATTTTGTAAAAGGAAAGGCCGCTTTGGACCACAGATTAATCTGAATTTCTAGGGGAACACAACTGAGAACTTGTACTTCTCTGAGAGAACAGCTTAACAACAAAACAAAATTGTTCTCTTTCTATTTCACAAAGAGAAATGTTAGGAGCGTAAGCTCTGGCATTCGATTTTTGCATTAACCTTACTTTGAAAGAGATCCCCTTTTCAGGTCACTGAGGCTAATGCCTCTGTGTATAAGAGTGTTGTCCTGCAAGGCAACAATGCAGAAAAATAATTTAATTAGACAAACGTAAGACATTTTCTTCAAATGGAGCTGGAAAATATCACAGTGGCATTTGTTCATGGTCCAGGACATTATAGTTCATTGGTAATAGACAAGGTCATGGATTTCCTAAATGAAGCGTTCAGCTAACCAGTACAAAGAGAAACGGAAGGGGAGAGATTAGAAGAGGAGGAAGCTCTAAGAGAAGAAGGAAACTGGTTTGAGATTAGGTTTGGACAGATCATCAGAAACTGCTTTTTGTTTCTGTGAGACACCTCAAATCAGCATACTTTTCGAACCTTTCATATGTAATGCCATAGCAAATGTTGCCCAGTTGCTCATAGTTTCAGTAGAACATATTTCAAAATCTCTAGCAACTGGGAAATTTCTGGGGGCTGCCAGTATTTTATGAGGTTTAGTCAGATATGTGAAGCTAAATTAAGCCAGCTAGAGCGCTTATACAATGGAAAATTTGGGTTTGATTTTGCACACGTTATCTGAAGTGTTTTAGCTGAACCCTAGGATCACCTGAAGTCTGCTACAATGTGTTTGCATGTGTGTGTAACTATGTTGAAAATCTGTGTGTGTATATAAAGTTCTTTTTTAAATGTGGCCATCTTACAGTATTTAAAATCAAAATCATGAACTGAATTTGTTTTCCTGGATTTGGGGACCCACTAGCTATGCGAGTTACATGTTTGCAGCTCCAGTATCATCATGTGTATATGGGCATACGCATTCCTGCAATGTAATTTAGCCTGTTAATTTTCAGCACGCGAGCTGGTGATCATTGGACCACATAAGGCAGTACTGCTTTCTTTCATGAACAGATACATACAGAATCACAGAACGTCTTGAAATACCTTATTTTTGTTGTATCAAGATATTGCTAATACTCTAAGGAGCTTGTTTGTTTGTACTTAATATTAGTTAAACTTATTTGTGCAAGAGAGAATACAGGACTGGTTAGTAAAAATATACTGAAACAAGAAAAACAAGGCATTTGTAAACTTTTTTTCTGGAGGAAATACCCTTTGACTTTGCACCCCAGAAGGATTAGATTCTGGTCAATTCTGATCTCATCTGGACAGCTTTAACTCCTCTGTAATCGTGACTTGCATTTCCCTGGAGGAAAGAATGTGACACTTTTCAGGCTTGTGCGTTTGAGTGGACAGAGCCTCTACTGACCCCTTTAAGTGTAAGACTGAATAAATTGGATCAGACAGCCTGTCACGGGTAAATAAGTTCTTTAAAGTGCTGTTGGTAGCAAAAAAGGAGATTTGGAGCTATGTAGGGTCTAGGATTAGTTCCTTTTATGAAAGTTCAGCTCCTTATTCTGGATTAGGATTTAGGTTGCTATGTTAAACTAATTAAATAAAACTCAAGAGCCTCTTGAGCAGAACATACCCAAGCTATAGGGTAGAATTATTATAGGGATATTTGCACATTCAGAGACCCCTGTCCCTTCTGCGTCCTTGCTGAAGACAGATGATAGGCAGGGACTTCAGGTTGTGTCGTATATTCTACAATCAAGTCATGTTTTTAGTGATCCATAATCATGACCAATTTTAACACTTAGTTTTGAAATGTTCCATACAAGTCCATATCTTAGGTTGCATATCATGGGAGAATTTGAGCTAAAATGGCATGTCCAGTTCCAAAATATAATCCTCCTCTTGTTTGCCTTCCTCTATTTCCTGTCCTTATGGAATAAGTCTTTCATAGCTTTCCTCTGCAGCCTTGAGGGATATGCAGCTTTTTAATGAGAACTGAGTCTCGTGTGATCGCATGTGTCCAGTGGCTGAGGTGTGAGAAAAGCAGAAAGTACAGCAAGGTGTTAGACAGAAAGATTGCAGTTGGTCGTGCTGTGTAAAACCTGACATTGGCATGGCAGAGGAGTTTAAGTAAGGAATATTTTTGGGTGTGTAGGGGGTTCAGTTGTGTGGGCTCTCATTTTCCAAATCCTGGTGATTTTCCCTTTGTTTAGAATTTCAGAGGAACTCAGAATTTCACAATGTAGCTCAGTGGCAATCACTACACCATTACTGATGCATTGCTATCACATGTAGAATTTCTGTGTTTCAGGGGATTCTTGCATTAGGTTGTAAATATATTCAGGTGTATCTTGGACTCAGTCATTCAAATAAGTTGGGATTTATCAGGAATCTGACCTGAATTTCAGGTTTTTAGCAAGGGCCGCCGCCAGACAAAATCTGTCATTTCAGAGTAATCCTCTCGTACATCTGTAGTCAGCTGTTTTTTCCCAGGGGAAATCTCTTGATGGGGCAACAGACTGTAAATGTATGAGGAAATGGGGCAGGTAGTATTTTTAACAAGAAGAGAAGTGCCAGTTGTGCAAGTCATTATATGCTCGGTAAGTGCATGGCAAAGAGGGTGGCTGTGCACAGAGAATAACCCTGCTGAATCTGGTTTCCATGTGTGCTTATGAAAGTTGTATTCAGAGCAACCGTAAAAGCGAACACTTGAATTCAGCATCTATACTTGTAAGCATTTCCTAGTATTGGTAGTCCCTTGAAGTCCCTTCGAGGATGGAACTTTAAAATTATGTAAAGGGTTGAATTTTGTGTTCTACTGTTTTTCCCTGTCTTGACCATCACTGCCGCTTTTGAGGCTACCTTGTGCCTTGCTGTTAAACTGTAATAATGTGTGCTATATCTGTTGCGCAACAGCATTTTCAGAGAAGCTCTACAACAGTTATAAAAGGGAAGACATCACCTCTTAAGTTATAACTGGTTGGCAGGACTCATCTTGTGTTGCTGTATAAAAATGTTCTGAAGTTTATTGTAGAAAAACTGTAATAGAAAACATTTAATCACAGTGATGTAGAAAGCTAATACATAACCCCAGTGATCACCTATAAATATGTAGTGGTGCTTGAATCGTTAATGAACTATTTGCATTTTAGAGTTTGAAGTTTGGTTTATTATTGCACAATTTGTTCATTGTCTGAACATTCTGAAATTGAGGTGTTTTTACATTGCCACTTTCCTATTTGTTATTTATATTGATAGCTCTTACATAATCCTTTCCATTCCAAAAATCTCAAAGCACTTTACAAGCAAAGGTAAGTCTCATTGTCTATGTTACTGACATGGCAAAGTTGAGGAAGAAAGCGGTGAAGGGATTTATTCAAGGTGTGACGCAAGTCAGTAGCAAAAGCACACCCGTGTGTTCTGTCTTCAGTTCGGTATCCATTCCTTGTGAACATACAGCTCCTGAATAAAGTGTAAGAGAAAAGTAGCTTGGTACCAGTGGCAGCACAAATACTTTGTATTTTTTATAAAAACAAACAAACAAACCTGAAAAACCCTAGAGGTCGTATAAATCTAATTATGTGTCTGTCTTTCTTTTTCCTCTTTTGGATATTTTGTTCATCTGGCTGGCCGTCGATATTTAGAAGAAATGCATACTCCTACTCCTATTACTTGTAAGTACCTAGGTGGGGATGATGCATCTTGAGCATGCTCACTGCGGTAATTTCGTGCTTTGTTGTATTCTTTTCCTTTACCACTTTTTTAACCATTTCATTTTATCTTGTCTTTCCAGCAGCTTGTGTTTTATTTTTTCTCTTTCACACTTGCATATTTTCCCTGTTTCACCATTTCACCTATAACTATGCCTGCAAACACACAAATGTCCGTAGATCTGTCAGTTATGATTTACAGTTGTTCAAGTGTTAGTGAACAAATACAGAATGGCCCAACTGCACCTTTTTCAATTGTCTGCTATATTTAGCCAGACTGCATGGAAATTCACACCTGAACGGCCTTGTTGGGAATTTCTCAGCCATGGATATAAGTGTTTTAAAAATGTAACATTTCTGGCAATTAGGACTGGACATTATCTCAGCAAATATCCCTGTTCCTGGAGCTGCCAGGTTCTGAGTGTCAGTTTGGACCGGTGGATGAGGAAGCAGTTCAGATTTTCAGATCTAAATCACCTGTCCTGTCCTAATGACAGCACTGCTTAATTAGGGCAGTTAAGGCACATGAAAATGCTTCACACACCAGTACTTTCTGGAGCCATCTGTTGCCTAAAGGTTGAGGGTCTGGAAAGTAATCAGGGCCAAGCTGTTTCTGCCATGATAACAGTTGTTTGAGGATCAGGAGGAGGGGAGGACTGGATCAATGATCTGAAGGAGGAGTCTTGAAGAATTGAGTTGGATGCGTTTGCTGTCACCAGGGAATTGGGAGGGATGAAGCAGGCAACTGTTACTGCTCGGAGAAACAGGTCTCCTCTCCATCTCTCACAACCAGCAGCCACATGGCCCTCAAAAGCAGCAACCTGCCTGACTTTCTAGTGCTCAGGTGTAGCCAAAGTTGTCGAATGGGCCACGTCTGCTTTGCTAGTTCCTCCGAGCCTGGCAGCTTCCTCCTTTGCCTGTTTCTACAGTTCGTCTTTGTCATGATCTTGTGACTTTATCCTGTGGACACACCTGGAAGTTGTTCAGTAGGTCAGTGAAATGGATGTATTTACATTCTGCCATTTTAGTGGAAGTTAACTTCTTTTTTCGTGAGAGTTTAATTTATATCCTAAGCACAGGGCAAACTAGTTGAGTATTAGGATCCCTGTTCACCTGTTGGAGTGATTTTGCTTCTTGATGACCTATCAGAAAATAATTGAAAGAGGAACCTTCACCACTGGCTAAGTTTGTAAGGAACCAAAAGACACCCTAGTGACACTTTGCCCAGTTACGTAACTGTAAATGTGGAGTAACTCCATTTTCTCTCAACTTTACACTAGTTCACCAAGAGTAGAATTTGATCATACATAGAAAGATTTCAGCAGAGGTTTAACAGTTTTAAAGTAGAAGACAGTTTTAGCATGTAGGTGCTACCAGCTAGTTGCATTTATTGCTACAGCCTTTCCTCTTCTGCCCGTTTCCCACGAACATCGAAAAAGTTCCACCTGCACTGTTTTACTGTTCTTGTTTCCTTACAACCAGTCAGCACCATGGCCTGAAAAATGCAGTCCCCATTTTACCATTATGGTTTTGTCTTCTTCTTGCAGGCAGTATGTGGTCAGAATGTTCCCTGCTTTAATTATATTTTGAGATTTGTGCAATTAAGAACATGAATCAACTTCTGAGCCCTATATGACCCCTTTTTACAACTGCACCACAATGTTGCTTTGTCAGCTGAGGATTACTCTGCTGCAGAGAAAGTAAGGGTAGCAGTCTCTTTGCTGTCTTCCAGTGGCTTCTGCGGATCAGTATGCTAGTACTTTTTTTCTCGGGGAACAGGAGTGTGACTCAGGAGAAGTGAAGAGACAAACCTCTGCAGGTCACCTGAGCCTGAGGTTGCAGTGAACTTCAGCAGTAGCAGAAGCAAGTAGTGATGGGCAGCAAAGATTTAATAAAGCAGATGTGCACCATGCAGCATATCACAGTAGAGGAAAGCCAGAGGTGTCACCAGGCAACCTTATGGGTTCATAGCACCCCACTGAAGCACTGAATGGAGATTTGAGCTCAGGATGCAGAAATCATATAACTGTATCTCTAGCACTGCACCTGAAAGTTTTGTAGAGAGCTTATTCTTAGCTCTGTACTTATGATGTCCCAGGTTCTACATCAAGCATGAGCTCTGCTAGCTGGAACTTCTCTATGGTAGAGGTAACACACAAATAGCCATCACACAATAAATACTTCCAGCATGAAGTTGTGCGTGGCAGCATTTTGTTTTAGATTGACATTTGGCCTGTACCCTGATCTGGCAAAACCAGACTCTATTTTTTTTCCCAAACAACCATCAGCATATGAAGGACATTCCAATAAGTCAGGGAAGAAAGCAGGAGAATCCATCCAGGAGCATATGATGAAGTTTTATTGAGTTTCATGTTTCAAGTTGCACATGAAATAGGGTGTTTTATTATGATTGCAGATGAAGATCTTGAATTGCTAAGGATTGTGTAGTTCTTAGTAATTTCTATCAGCTTTTGCTACAGCCTCTTATGAACAGAGAGGTTTGATTTAAGTTTATTGAAGTATTGTGAAAATAAGAGCAGCAATATGTGTGTATATATATAGGTAGATTTTTTTTAATAGAATTGGTTTCCATGCTATGACCTTGTCCTGAAGCAAAATTGAATTGCATGAGTTACCAGTATTGAAAAGCAGGTTCTCAAATGGATCTACTGGCAGACCTTTAAATACAACCGTATGGACTACATCACTTATTTTTAGTTTCAGTTTCTGGACTTCAAATTTGTGCTTCTTGGAGTAATTCTCATCTGCTTTCAGATAATTCCTTTTACCCCTTTGTCATCTGCTGCACTGGCATTTCTTCTTGTTACAAGGGACCAAAATCTCCAACCCTAACTCTTCTAAACAGTTCTTAATGACGTATCTATCAAAGCCACTGACGTTTGAAGTACCTGCTGCTTCAGTAAAAATGAGTCAAAAGCTCCTTGTGGCTATTTTGTGCATATTGGGTAAATAGTTATGGGAGTCGTGTATGGCAACACTTCATTAAAAGCTTCCTACAACATATGGGAACAGATGTTATTGAGGCTGAAAGAGAAGGCCATAAAGATCTTTAACATGTATGAAGTGGAAATGCAAACCCAGAGTGCCCCTGTTCCTCACTTGGTAAGTCATCAAGCAAGGTTGACATCATTTTGTGTACTTCAATTTACCCATCATTAGAAGTTAGTTGCAGACACTTTGAGATCCTTGGACAGAACTTGCTGTACCAATGGAGCTGGTTAAGTCCTCCAGGTTTTGTGATGGGAAGAGAGAGATGCAGAATTGCGAGTTCTGTCCTGATGTGCTTGTTGCATCACTGTCACTACGATGAGGCATGAGCCTTTTCAGAGGAGTACTCTGAAGTACTCTGTATTTACACCAGTACAAATACTGCCTAAGTTTTCTACAGAATTGCTAGCTCTGACACATTGCATGCAAGTTTAAGGCATTGTAAGATACGATGTACTATATAAGATAGCAGCCCATCCACCTCTGAGTTTTTCTTTTCTTAGATGAAGCAGTAAAACATAGGCAACACTGCATCTGCTTTAAAGGAGGTTTTGCATTTAATGACAGACAGCTCTTTTACAACAGTATCTTCCACTGCAGCAAGGCTTTATCAAGGCTTTATTATTTCTTCACCAGAAAATGAAGTGGAAATGTTTTATTTTCTGTGTGGTTGTTTTTGTTTGTTTGTTTGTCCCCGTGTGTTCCCCCCGTCTCCCCCCCGCTGGGCTGGGCAATGGTTGCAGACTGAAATTTAATCAAGAGTGCTATCAGACCAGAGGAGAAGTGTTTCTGGAAATGAATAGATTCATGTATGTGTTACAAGCACTATATTTAATGTTACCTATGAGAAAAGGGCACTCAATGGCCAATAAATTGCTTTCCTTTGTCCCTGATCTGGCCAGAATACTGAGGACCCTATTGCACTGCAGGAAGTCCCTTCAACTCCCATTGTAATTTCATACAAACTTTAATTGTGGTGGTGTTTTCAGCTAGAAGTTCCTCTTCATGGGAGAGATTCTATCCAAGTTATCAAGCTGAATTTATACTTGCATTTTCTGAAATAACAGGGTTTGTGCTGAATTTATTTCCACCGCCTGTGGGACATTTGAAAAGAAATAAAACATTGATTTTATTTATGAGCATGCCTTTGTGTAAGTAGACACATGCCTAAATATCTCCATATATTTCCGTGGATGGTGGGATCTGCCTGCACAGGTCATCTTGCTAAATCAGGATGTTAAGAAGAAACTGTTTTTCTCATTAGATACTGGAAGAACAGAGTCATGAATTGTTGGCTGTGTCAGTCTAATTAAAGCAAATTTAAAAAGAAAATTCAGAAAGTATGTGAGAGTTTATTAAAAACCGTGTCTGTGAGGTGAGTGCAAACCTCAGCTTTGCAGAGGGCTGTGCTTGCTGACTTTTTAGATCAATATATTCTTCTACTGCATGGCTCTTCTGTGCACCTGCCTTGTCCAAAGTTGATGTTGTGAGTAAATGTCCTCCCCAAACAGTGATTAATTTGCTCAAGTAAAGCTTAGAGAGCGTAGCCCTCCATTTTTCCTGACACTGAGTTTGTATATAGAGAGTACAAAATGTTCAGAGCATCTTTTGACTTACACCTACATTACAGCACTTTCTCATGTCAAGTACTGTTTGCTTTGTAAGCAGCAGTAGTGCAGACGGATCCTCACTCCTTCTGTAGCCTTTTCTTTGGTGAATTCCTTTCTGCTCCTGCAGTAACCCGCACTGAGTTTGGCTTCTCCATGGCATGCACTAAAGAAGTGCAAGCAAAGCTGTCTCTGTGCTTGCCAGTAAGTGGAGGGATTGCCCTTACAGAGGCTCTGAGAAGCAGTAAGATGCCTATGGACTTAGGGCAGAGGCTATTTCTTGGTTCTGCTGAGGTTACAGGATGCAGAAAGGGAGTATGCCATGCACTGTGGTTTTAAGCAGGAAGATCGCAGTGCAGAGTGCAGGAACAGGGAGGAGATACCCACCTGCCAGGGGTCTGCACCGCTTTAGCTCTGTCATTCCCATTGTGCTGTGCTTACAGGCCTCCAGTGACTGAGATTTCACAGTCTACCTGCCCAACCTTTCTGAGTGATGACTAGTTTCGGCAGTATATAGTTTTCCCAAAGTCTAAAATGAACTACCTTTCCTGTAATTTAACCCCACTGCTTTTTTCCCAGCCCCTGTAGACTGGAAGGAGAGCTTCCCTTTGGTGTCCTCTCACAGATTTGAAGTTATATCAACTCTATTTCATCATCTTTGCTGTAGATGGAAGAACCATACTTCTTTTGGCCTTTGCTTGTAGGTCGTATTTTCTAGATTTACCTTTCTTGTTCTGCCTTTGTATATGTCCCTTTGGTACACATTGTTTTGAAGTGCAGAACTGGATGCTATACTGCAGCAGAGGCTTTACCACTCCTAGATCAGAGCAAAAGGATTACCTGGGTCCTGCAGACCGTAGTGTCATGTATAATTCCAACCTTATTTTTGCACCAATATGAAACTGTTCTTTCAAGTTGAGTGTGTGATCTAGGGGACGGAGATCCTTTTCAGTAGATCTGCTGTTTAACCAGTGCTCCCAACTGGGTATTTGCATGGTCGGTCTCTGCCTTACATTTGTGCAGATTTCGTAATAAATGTGTGTACTCCTAGCAGGCTGCTGCACACAAATATCTAATAGGAATTGTATTTTGTAGCTTTCTTAAATTGATTATTGGGAATGAGGGCAATATGCAATTTTTGTCTGTAGGAGGAAATTTCATGTTTAACTTACATACTCTATACCTAATGTCTAAATTACCTGTGCATGCAAATCTACATTATAGTATATATAATCCATCCTTGTGAAACATCTAAAATTAAATCTGTCAGCGTACGTGTACCAGAGCTTTTTAGGAGTGGCAGTTACAGATTTAACATTCACGCATGTAAAATTGATATAAAAATTTAGAGAAGAGCTGCTTTTAAAAATATAATCCTTGAAGTTTACCCAAGCCTCTGCAAAACTGCAGTCTGATCCTGTGAATTCTTCTAAACTGAAAATATTTTCACAGGAAATACTTTCACTCAAATCCTTGAGTTTTCTGATTAATGCCCATGATAATGTAAATGCTTTTTACTTGATACTAAGTTTGTATTCCTGGACTGTTAAACTAGAAGCTCTGCAATTTTAATATAGTGTTTCAGCGTTTTACATATATTCTCTGATGAATAGAAGTTTCAAAAATAGCTAAATCAAATCTCCATCATATTTTTTTTTCCTAGATTTGCACTTCGTTTAGGTTCACTACTAATAGCTCTTGTCCTTGCTTTAGTTGGGTCAGCTTCAACTGCCTGATTATGCAGCTGGTTTCATTTTTTTATTCTGCTTTGAGCATCTTTCTGTCTCATCACTCCTTTGTGTGTATAGTGCCCATAAACATCATCTCTTCATTTACAAACCCTCTTGAACTGAAAAGGGCAACCCAGTAAACCCCATCCATGGATTCTTGTTTTCTTCTTGGCACATTTTCCTTACACTTAAATGTAAAAGAGCCATTAATATCGCCTTATTCACATTTTGACATTTCAGTCTCTTCACCCTACGTTGATTGTATCAGACTCTTCTTCCAAGTATCTGCCCGGTCCTTTATATCTTCCCCTTTTCAACTGCATAATGCATGAGACAGAAAGTGTCTTCTCAGTGCCTGGTGACAGACTGTGCTGGTTACATGCTCGAGGCAGCCTGCAGCTGGCCTGTGATTGACACTAATGCACTGATAGCAGTTTCCTTGGGATGTTGCCGTTGTTGTGTTTAGGGGAAGCTGGTCAGTAAGGAGAGCAGGAGCCGTGTCACTGATGCAGCTTGTCAGTAATTCACAGAGATCTCTTGAAGTGCCCTATTTTTGGAAACAGCATTTTCAGATAACTGCTTTTCCAATTCCAAAGACGTTTTGACATGCTGGCAAATAAACCTCCACCTAGCCATGGGTTTAAGTCGCATCCCTAATGTTTCTAGAAAGTGCTAGTCATTTGATTTTATAATCCTTTCTATGAATTATAAAGATGGTAAGGACCAAATAGGCTTAGTCCTGTGCTGCCACTCTATCCAGACACGTAACTGAGACAGAAAAGGCACATTTAGAAACCGAGAGCCCCTTGATGTGTCTGGCAAGCTTAGCTCTGAAATCCTCAAAAGAGATCTGTCTTCCTTTTCCCTCTAAATTTAGATGAAGAATTTTTACATTCTTGGAACAGAGAGGGAGAAAGGTGGAAACTGGTAACACCATGTCGAAAGCAAATTGTAGCGCTGTCAGATGCCAAACAGTTTTCCGTGTGGCTTCTTCTGTGCACTTCTCTCTGAACCTGCGTCAGCTTCAGCTGGTCCACCCGTGAGCAGCCTGCGCAGAGAGGCTGCAGTTTGTGTGTGCGAGTTAGGTCGAGAACTTTAAACTCATGTCACCTTTTCTTTTTAGGCATTCAAGCCAATGTTTTAGGGGCCTCTCTGTCTTCTACAGGACCAGGTAGAACTGCTTTGCATAGGGCTTTTGTAAGCAGGCCTTTGGGGACTCATGGGCTTGGGTTTGGGGTGATTTTTTTCCTGTGTAGAACATGCAGAAATGTTGCTTGTCCACTGAAAGAGAAAAGGAGCTTGCCAGCTCCAGCTCTTTGTAGCTTATTGGCATTTCTGAAAAGAAACCAAGCAATGGGACTTAGAGGTAATTACTGCCGCAAATAATTTAATCTGGATTTAATAAGGAAGTCACCCTTTTTGACTCGCTATTTTTAAACATCAGTAGTGGTAGTGTGTAATGGCTCACCCCAGCAGTCCAGAGTGCTTGTTATTAAGGACTTCTGCATTTTGGATTAGTGCTTCCCACTGAGAGATTTTCATTCCTGTTGCCAAAGAATTCACGTAGCCACGTATGATTAGCAAATCTAAAGGATTAAAATAACCGCATCGCAGGGTTAATACACTCCAAGACTATTGTTACCTCAGGTACCACAGCACAAAAAAAGGGGGCTCACGCAGCTGTAGCTCATAGTTAATCAATCTGGCTGTGCTAGCATTGCTGTATACTGGAAGCAAAGCTTTTAACATCATTGAACGCCAGCTTTTTGCTTCATCATTCAAAGCCAGTTCCTCTGTTTGCATCTTCATCTACAGAAGTGGATACATCATGGAGATTGTGAGATCTAAATATGCACTCTATAATTATGTACCCATTCTGAATAGCTGTGGGTTTGAATTGAAAGCATGAACCATACAAGACTGAACCTCAACTGGCTGAGCAGATGAGAGGGATGTATTTGTTCAAGTTTGCAGCAGACATTGGGCATTTCTCCACAAATTTGTGCTCTCCTGGTCTGGATTATGCAGCTTGCCTTAAGATAGTCATTTCCCACAGACACGGGCAAAGGTTTTAGTTCTCTTTGACCCTTCCTTGCAAATGAATGTAGCTGGCCCAGCTACCCCACCTCACGAAGGGCTGGGGCTCAGCTGTGTGCTTGAACTTGCTTGTAAATGCTGCTCTGACATGTGCTGTGAATAAATAAAGCCTGTTGAAATATGTTGCAAGGAATATCCTTTTAGGGGTCTAATGAAGTTTAAAAGATGGGTAGTACTTACCGTAAGCATGTCATTTCAGTGAAGAAAAACCTCTTTGCAAAATGATTTAGTTTTTTTCTTTGAGTTAGGAGGAAAAAGAGAAAACTAAAGCTCCTACTTAGAGTAATCTGTTTTTCTCCCTTTTATTTTATTTTCTTATCTACGGAAACCATGTAAGCAAAGTTCTTTGCTGGTTCTAGGGATATGTGTGATATTTTTTCAAGGTGTGGGTTGTAGAATGTCACACATTCATTTTTAAACAGTTTTGCTCTCTGATATGAATGAAGCACAGGGCAGTCAAATGTCAATGAAAGCTTGGCAGCTCACTTTTCCTGCTTGTCTCCATTTCCCTATTATTAGCTTTGTTTGCAAAAGAGGAGCCTCTTATATTCTTGACTTTGTTACTGTTTTTGGAGCTGGCACCGTTTCTACTTTCACCAGTGTTTTTGAGGTCTCCTCAAAATAAGAAAAGACCCAGTTTCCCAGAACAGAGGCATATCTGGACATAGTCATTTTTTAAATTACTTCAGCCTTTAACTTGCCCCACTCTTCCCTGACTGTTGATCCTTGGTGCAGCTTGGATGTTTGTCAAAATCAAGTAGAGGCTGCTGTCCTCACTGCCCTGCTCAGGGACAAGGCAAGACTCCTGCTCCAGCTGCCAGGTTGCACAGCGTCAGGTCACACTCTTCACCAGAGCCTTCAAAGAAAGTCCCAGGTGCAGGTGGCCCCGTGGGACGGATGCAGACATCCCAAGTACCTCCTAGTGAGCTGTTCTGATCACCGCCCTCGCCCGGTGCCCTCTGCTCTTCCTGGAGCAGATGTCACCTGCTCTGGGGGCTTTCCTTATGCCACCCTTTTCAATGGCGATGTAGCGCTCCTACTGCTGGGGTGATGCAGGTTGTGCACGATAAGTTACTGGGAGGGACAGCTAGGCTTGCAGACTGGCATCACTGTTTGTTGTACTCCACAACAGTTATATTAAAAAGCTGTGGGCTTTCCTCTCGTGTGGTTTGCCACATGCCCTGCATGTCTGTCCAAGTGGGATAATTATGATTTTTGAGATATTTTTTCACTGTTTTGTTTTTAATGAGGGAAAACTGACCTTGATTTCTCCCCTCTTCAAAACACCCTAAAGGAAGCTAGCCAAGAAGCAGAAGGAAACTCAGACCAGCACTCAGAGAGAGATGGGTCCCGTGGCTGCTTCAGACAAGACCTCTACCAAACTCAGTGCTGTTCACAATGAAGAAGCTTTCTCTTCCAGCTGCCAAGATGTTAATGGATTCAGTAAGTTTAACTTGCTTGCAATGGATATGTCCCCTTTGGAGAGCTCTAGGTTCTTGAAAGGACCTATTCCTATGGGCACAATACTGAGGAGCTGGGAATGACAGTGAGAGGGTTCATTGCGAAAGCTCGCTAGAAATCAGTTGTCTGAAATGTCTCTGACACTGCCCCTATTTTAACTCTCAGATGGGTGGAGAGCATTCCTTCTCACTCTAAATCTACCAAGAATAATTTATAAAGTCTGTTTTGATAACTACAGCAGACATTCAGAAAGACACATGTTCATTTGTTCTTCAGAAATAGTTTTTCCTTTGTGAGTAGAAGAGTCAAACTGAATTACTTAGCTGACTTCTAGGGTGGAAATAACATTTTCTGTATGAAATTGTTACAAACGAAAGCATGGTCTCATGGTTAGTGAACTGAAATGGAAAGACAGCGTTTCTTCTTTTGTCTGTGTTCTCAGTTTATTCTTCACACAACTTCCATAGAACTAATTGTAGCTAATATTTGTAAAACACTCAGACCAGTGTAGCTGGAAGACTCCTGTGGGCAAAGCACCACAAAGTTACACTTTAGCCTTGCTAGATCCAGATTGAGTGCATGGTGGATTGCATGGTGGATTTGTAAACTTTTTCATATTAAATAAATTTTAACTTAGACACTATGGGGATGTCACTCCTTCTTTTGACACAGCCTATAGTTTGAAGAGGGACCAGCTCTACAAACAAAATATGTACTAGAAGTCTTTTGTCATTTTTAAACATCTTTACTGAAGTGTTTTTCCCCTAATTACTAACAAGGAATTGCCTATGATGAAAAGTGTTTTTTATCATTGAAACCTTTCTTTGTAATCTCAGATCGATCGGGACAGGCTGAGTGAATTTTTCTTTTCCCTCTGTAGGTCATGTCAAATTCCATCTGCATGTGTTGCTACTGTCACTCTGTGTAACTTACCTGTGAGATGGATAAATAGGTGTTTGGGACCGTCAAGGCTAGCAGTGAACACTTCTCTCTGATACTAAATTGACTTGAGACAAGATCTAATTTTCTCAGGTGCTGAGTAGCTATATCTCCTAAAGAAGACAGCAAGAGTTGTCAGTAGCTCATATCTTTGAAAGATAGGATAGCAGAGGCAAGCATTGTAACAGACAGCCTAGGAAAAGCAAAGGTAGCTTGTTTGAAATATATGGGGAAAGCGAAGTTTTTCACGCTTTCTTCAGAACTTGGATTTTTGAATTTTTTTTTCCCCCAGAAAATGAGAGAAAAGATGAGCCTATAATATGACCTCATTCTTTTTCTTGATATTTTGAGAGGCTAATTAAAACAACTGAGTCATTTACTTGAAATGGCAACTACAGAAAACATGTATCTAATTTTGTAAAAAAGCATACCTTCAGGTTTTCTTTTTTCTTTCTTTTTTTTTTTTAATTCAGTAAGTCCTGTGCTTGTCTGACATCACTGCAGGTTTTATTACCACCTTCCTCTGTAACACAGCCTGTAATACAGTCATGGGCCAATTCTTTTCTTTTTTTCCTCTTCATATCCATGAGAAATAATTACCAGTAAGCCTTCATGATTTCTCCACATTTTTTTTTCTGCCAAGTCCAGGATGCTGAGGTGTTGGAGGTAAGTTCTCTTCTGTGCAGTAGTGTGCACATGCTGATGCAGGAATTTTATGGGTTTGGCACTGGCAATATAGTTAGGGGAAAAAAAAAAGAGTAAAAGCCTTTCTTTTCAAAAAATTGCCTTAATGGAGTTTAATACTTGAGAGTTTCTATACGGGCCTACTGTAACTTTTGAATAAGGTAATAGGATTACTTTATAACCTTCCTGCTAACTAGTAGAGTTTTACAGGGGGTTATTCACTGTAGCTTTTGAAATCAGCTCTCTCTCTCAAATTCCCTCTTAAATTTTCCTTTTGCCTCACAACAGAAAATAGTGTTTGTGAATATCTCATGACAGGGAGTCATCCTCTCCATCTTGACCACAGTTATGGGAATCCGAGTTGGCTGTAACGGTGACATGAAAATACCCCCATGCTTTACTGTTAGTAGAAATGCTTATTAGAGCATTATTAGCTCTCATCAGCTTATGAGAGGCCAGCACACTGCAGTAGGAGCATGCAGTCCTGTTGGCCACGTGCAGCTCTGAATTTTGTCACTTGACAGAGGTGTTAGTTATAAAATGTAATTCTGTCCTGGAAGATCTATAGCATCTGGGCAATCCCAAGCACAGATACAGGCTGGGTGAAGAATGCATTGAAAGCAGCCCTGAGGAGGAGCTGGGGGTGCTGGTAGATGAAAGCTCAACATGAGCTGGCAATGGGCGCTTGCAGCCCAGAAAGCCAACCGTGTCCTGGGCTGCACCAAAAGAAGCATGGCCAGCAGGGCGAGGGAGGGGATTCTCTCCATCTGCTCCGCTCTTCTGAGACCCCACCTGCAGGGCTGCATTCAGCTCTGGGGCCCCCAGCACAAGAAGGACACAGACCTGTTGGAGCGGGTCCGCAGGAGGCCATGAGGATGCGCAGAGGCTGGAGCACCTCTCCTGTGAAAAGGAGCTGGGGATGTTCAGCCTGGAGAAGAGAAGGCTCCGGGGAGACCTTATAGCAGCCTTCCTGTACCTAAAGGAGGCCTACAAGAAAGCTGGAGAGGGACTTTTTACAAGGGCATGTAGTGATAGGGCAAGGGGTAATGGCTTTAAACTAAAAGAGGGCAGGTTTAGATTAGATAAACATAAGAAATTCTTTACTATGAGGGTGGTGAGGCACCAGAAGAGAAGCTGTGGATGCCCTATCTCTGGAAGTGCTCAAGGCCAGGCTGGATGGGTCTTTGAGCAACCTGGGATGGTGGGAGGTGTCCCTGCCCATGGCAGGGGTTGGAACGAGAAGGGCTTTGAGGTCTCTTCCAACCCAAACCGTTCTGTGATCTGTGCTGGAGCAGGGAGACCTCAGGTCTTGGTGAAAAGTGCAACAGAAATGGGCCCTTTTCTTTCCTGGCCCAAAGTGAAGCTCTTTATCCCTCTTTCCATCCCACACTGATAGTCCTTATTCAGGCAGACTTCTTACGGGTACTTATAAGAGTTTTGACTGGAGAGATTTTATGGACTTGGCCTGTGTCTCTGCTGCAATACAGAATCAGAATAGGTATTTGCTGAAAGATAAATTAGTCCAGCGTTACTCCAGCTTGCCTAGTTTTACCTAGGGGTCATGTGAAGGTGAGTTGTTCATTTTTCTCAAATACTGTGTTTATATATGTATCCTAAATCCATTACAAATAAATGATGGTATTTGCAGTATTTGAGACTGCTGCTCAGTTTGCAGGAGGGTTTGGAAAGCAGCGTCATTTTCCTCAAAGCGGCACGGCACAGTCACGTGCAGGCACTGACTCAGTGCAGCGTTATTGTGAAGCGAGGTGACAAATGCGAGACAAGGTGGACCTAAAATTATCCTCCAGCATCTGTGCGCTGACCGGAAGGGTGTGCGAGGGGTTGTTATTGCACATAAATTTTGTGCAATTTGGCAGCCCATCTGTGTGATGGGAGAAGCAGTAGTATATCATCTCAGCAACGATGTGCTAATATGTCCTGCACAGAGGAGCTGCTCTTCTGGCTTTGCAATGATGAAATGCCATGGGTAGGGCTGCAGATAACAGAGACCAGGCAGGGCTTCTCCAGGGAGAACGCTACATCACCAGCATCGCTGTCGCAACATCCGTGGGAGCTTACTGTCAGGAACTATTTGATTCTGAGGATTTGATCTCTTAAAGTCCAGCCAGTTTTGCTAGAGACTGGTTATTAGGGTGTGCTTAACTTTTTGTGCTAACAAACATCTCTGTTTGGGAGGAGACTGCTTTCCAAATGATCTAAGGGAGTGACACTGACACAGATTAGGTAGGTTACTTAATGTTACTGGCAGAGGCAGAGTGTGAAGACAGCGTTTGGGAAGCTGCAGGGAGCTGAGATTTGCATTAGTGAGCACCGTTGTATAGTTACCAAGTTACTGGGCTCTTGCTAGCAGAAACAAGGAGATAAGAGGAGGACATAGGTGAGTGGCACTCAGGTTGTTAATGATCATCGTTAACCAAGAACCACCTAAATTCACAACTCTCCATGTCCTGCATCCTTATGCGATGAAGGAAATGCAAAGGTCTTACAGATTTGCTGTAAGTCAAAACAAACAGTTGCATCAAGATCTAATTGTTATTGCAACCCCATAGAGAATTTTCACTCTCAAGTAGGATGCCTGCTAAACGCAGCCCAAGGACCCGTAGGATCATGACCATAATATGTTTTCTTTAGCCAAAAATTCTAAAATAAAGAGTAATAAAGCCAAATTTCATCAAAAAAAAAAAAGTTTCTTTAAGTCAAAATACCAAAATCTCTTTTATTATCTTTCATGCTGGTTTGGAATGTTTGCAGGGTTGGTTTCTTTACAAAATCCTTAAAAAAATAGGGAGAATCATTTCCAGAATAGGGAGGAACTTCCACTGTTCTGCATGACTAGAGGGAACTGTATGGCCTCCTGTGCTGCTCCAGAGAGTGTAGAGAGAATTTTAAATGAAGTCTTAATCTCTGCCCTGACGTGAAATCCTCTCTGGAAGTGTCTCCTGTGGTTTGCACAGGCTAGTGCTGGTGGGAGCCTCTGGCGAGGTAGCGGCGCTGCGAGTGCATCTCTCGTCACACAAGCCACTACCTGTCAGGGAGCTCATTCTGAAAATGAGCTCTGAAAGTCTGAATTCACCTCCCTGTCTCACAAGTGTTGTTCAGTTCAGAAACCTCAGCTGGTAACATTTTTAATCAAATTCACTGAAGTAAGTAAGGTTTTTGCCTTCAGATTCCCAAGTAATTTATAGTTAGCAATTCCTGGAAAGGCAGTGTGGCCCATGAGTTATTTATACTCCCAAATTCCAGAAGATTCGAGTACTGCTCCAAGTCCTGACTGTTGACTTGCTCTGTGACCCCAGGCAACCAAGTGACTCTTTATAGGCCTTATGTTACACATCTGCAGAAGCAGCCATGTTCCAAGTACGATATGGAGAGGGTCTGATTTAGGCTAACAAACATGGGAGAAAGTGTAAGAGGTCCCACGTGAGAGAGGTGTTATGGGCTGAAGGCAGACTAAGCCATGAGAAATTTGATTATCTTAATGTGTTTTCAAGTGGTCTGAGTCTGAAAATATGGCAGAAGAATGCAAAACTAGAGCGAGTTTATTTACTGGATGATTTTAAACTGTTTGGGAGGTAATTCTGTAGACCTTACGAAACTTCCTAGACTAGTGACTTCTTCTGTTCACCCCAGAGAAGAACTTGAAATTTGTAAGTGGTGTTTTTTTCTAGAGATACAAAAATTGCTTCTTTGATGATGTATACTTTTATCTACTTTTGTTGGATTATGGAATAGTTTTTCCTGTGTTATCTGTTGTCATCTTTCTGGCATACTGAGATTTGTATTAGCTTGTTTCCCAACATTTTGAGGAGGAGATAAATATCTGTAAGTTTAAGAGTGAATGCAGAATGGTAACAGAAGAATATACATTCAGAAATGATGGGTTATCATAAGAATATACATGTATGCTATTGTAGATATAAACCAACCTCATAAATTTGCTAGCAAGAGAAGAATCTACTGTGAAGATGATGTGGAGCCCTGCCTCTTTTCTATAAATATTTGATTAATATGGGAATAATTTGTGGATTTTTGACCAGAAAAAGCTAATGCTTTAATGGGAGAAAGCAAGGATGCTTGTTCTGCTAAAAGACCCCATCTCATAGGGGAAAATATTATAGGATTTGCTATGAAGTGTTCTGGGTTGAAAAACAATTCGCTTGTTATCTTATATGGTTTTTACAAAATATTTGCTACCCTACCTGTGTATTTTTGTGGTACTAGTGTACATTATGTTTGAGCAGGCTTATTTTACTGTTAATAATGTGTTTGATTCTCTGTAGTTTGTATTTTGGGTGTTGTTTTTAAGGATCTTTCTCCTAGATGTTCCTTCGGTTTAAAAAAAAAAAAAGAGGTATACAGAATATAGTCCTATATGTGTATCCTGTGTAGGAACACATTGATTTACGATAACTATATTTGGGGTCTGGAGTGCTTATATTAAAGAAAATCCATCATGATGACATTGTAATAAATGTAATATGCATGTTGAGATGAAAAATATAATTCATTTTGATAAGCCTTATATATTCCATATTACTGTGTTCTTTGAGGAACATTCTTCCTGTTCTTTCTCTCTCTTAATATATGTCTAAAGTCTTTTCCTTATGTCTTTCCTACCTAGCATCACCCTCTCCTTGTTCATTTTCTGTCCAAAGCAAAACCCTTCAGAGCAAATCTTTGTTGAATTCCTACTACTCAGGTACTAGTGCCAGACTTTTTTTTTCATTTCTAAATTTTGTTTGCTTTTGTACATTTCCCAATATGACCTATAGACTGATTCTTCTGAGTGTTAGATACAGCTAACCTTGTTTTCATTTTTTGTAACTTTTTTTTTCCTATTGATCTTCTGTTGATTTTCAATGACCCGTGTGGTGTGGGTGAACGGAATTCCGTCTCAAAGTATCATCAGACACTGTTCCATCGACCACGCTGTTAGGTAAGAAGCCAGGTATGCCGTACTGCACTTCATTGGAGAGAGAACACGCTCACTGTTTGAAAATAACTTAGAGAATGATGTAAAGTGGCTGGGCTCCAAAATCATAATTAATCCTGTGATCATGTATTCTGTTAATTGGAAAGCCTTTTGTTTCCCTCATGCTTTGTTATTGTTATTAATTAATTTTTTTAAAAAAAGAAAACAGTTCAAAGTAATAAGAATTTATTTGGAGAAATCAGAGGCTGGGTTTGGGCAAATGGCCCCACCTCATTCTGCTTATGCTGAGAGTTAAATGCTAAATAATCAAGCAGTGTGGTATAGGTTTGAGAGGATAATAAAAAGGCAGGTTCTGAGAGGTGGAGGCTGTGCTGTGGCTGCTGGTAAGTTTAGAGGGAGATGTTAGCATCCACCATCTCTGAAAATTCTCTACTTGTTCAGGAGATAAAGCATCCAGTATGCAGCTCTTAGCTTTGGGATTTTTAAAAATAATATGTTTTTACATTAAGTTAACAGAGAGAGCAAAATTGGCAGAAACAGTAAGCTGATAAAAGAAGTTATTCAGAAACTTATTGGAGGTATACCCTTGAAAGTGAGTAATAACAACCTACAACTTCAGGCTCTCCCTGGAGGATGGTGCCTGTGTGTGGAATTTGAAGAAGGCAATTCCTCTGCTATGAATCAGAAAGATGATGTGTAGTTGATCAGAATCTAACCAGTGGTATTTATCAGACCTGTCATTTTGGATTATCTACAGTAAATGTTCACTTCCAGACACAGTAATCTACCATGTCTGCTTTAAACATTACTCTGAGCACGCTGAAGGCCCACAGTTAGACCAGGAAGAAATTACAACCAAGCACTTAAGTGCTTTGGCTTACAGACTAACAGCCAGGGCAGAGAGGCTCGGAGTGTCTGCCACAATACATGCATTTATCCTGCTGTATACCAACACGGCCGATGGCAATGAATGAGCCCTCTTCTGAAGCGCTGGAGAAGGAGTCGTCTTTTCCGGAAGGTTTGTTCTTGTTTCCCAGAGACTCAGTGCTGTCAACAGAGAATTCTAAAGGTAGATTAATCTTTTGGCTATAGTTTACAAATAGGGCCCAGACCTACAGTTTGCTGGAAGATGTCAAACTACTCTCATCCCAGTACTTGGCATCTGTGAAAATGGGAACCCTCATTTGAGGGATATGTTTTCACCCCTGTGCCCCAACAGTGAACTGAACGCTTCTTAATCTGATGCTCGAGGAGTGATAGATTCAACTATTCCTCTTACAGGGAAAAGCAAAAGCCAAAAAAACTCCCAAAGCGTTCAAAACCCCAAATATTGGAGAGGAGGAGGAAAAAAAAAAAAAAAAAGAATTAAAATAGTCTTGTGTTTATGTATTCAAAACTCTTTCAAACTTACCGTCTGCTAACCACTATCTCTGACCTGAGAAAGGATTAATATCCCCGTTTTACACACAGGAAGTTAAGCACAGAGCACTTCTAAGATGTGATTTACACAGACTGGTCACCCCCTAGCTGCACCTGAATTTAACAGCCGGAGGTGCTGTGAAACAGCCTGTAGCATTGAAGAAATTTCTATCTTGTGACTTGAAGACAGGTGAAAACCCTGACATTCTGGCTTCTCAGACAGATTCACCAGACATTGCATGATGCTGTATGAGAAAAATAAGTTTAATTTTTGACGTTTATGAATATTCATTCCTGGGAAGGAAAAAGAGATCTTAAAAAGGGCATCAGTCATCCCACCACCAGTGTCTGTCTTTGGGCACTAACTGCAGTTTAGTGCTGTTTGTTCCCTTCTGTTATGCCTTCTGCTAATAAATGTTCACTATCTGCAATAGTTGATGACTCTCTAGGCTTGGCTGTGACATGATTTGTTGATAGTAAGATACAGGGGATTTTTTTTTTTTTTTTTTTTTTGCCTCTACCCTGTCCTGTGCTTGATTAATACTTTTTTATGTAGTACATGTTTTTAGCTCTGTAATTTTATCTTATGGCTGTAGACAACTCTGGATTTAATGGTTTTCACAAGCATCTTTGCTAGGGAAGTGAATATTTAGTACTAACAAGTAAAGGAGGTAATTTCCGTGTTTTTAATATTTCAGTAAGGCACATGTCGTACCACTAATGTAAAGTCTGAAGGGGAGATAGTACCACAGAAGAGGTTGTTTCTGGAGAAAATGTGCGTGGCCGGTAGCTCTCAAAGATATTCAGCAAATATCATCAGGGCAGGCTCTTCACGGGGAGCCAGCATGCCTTTTCCTTGCATCCATTAACATCTGGCAGCGTGTAAGGACATTCACCCTTGTTCTCAATTCCCTTACTCAAGAGTATCCAGATAATAAGAGTCCGTGCCCTCCAGAGAGGATGAGGACTGTAATGCCTCCTAGTTGCAGGTAGGTGGAACAAGCAGGGAAAGGTCACTGTTGTGATGTGTTGCACAAAACATGGCTTGCATTTAGAAAGACAAGAAATTTGCTCTGAATTTCACTATGCTGTAGCTTGGGTGGGCTTTTGCCCATGCATACCCAATCTGCTCTGGATTTACCCACAACCTAATGTTTGAAGAGCTGAAAAGACACTAGGGAGCTGATATTGCTGCATTAGCAAGTCTCGCCATTACTGGCTTTATAAATTGCAGGATGAGTTATTTTATGCATTGAAAACTTGAAAATCAATGGCTTGATCTGTTCAATTGTATCTGTAGCCTTCCGGTCCATATCAGTCTCTAAGGGGCTGTGGGGAGAGGCTGTCACATCTGCTGGCTGTGCTAATGTTGACGTGCAACGGAGGAGCGTGCCATTGAGGGCTCTGGCTTGAGCTGAATTTCCCTTAGGTTTCTTTCTGTCTGCATATGATCATGTGGCTTGGAAAATTTTTCCAGTCTTTAGTGGCTTCTGGTTTTCTGTGCTGTTTTGAAGTTGCCAGTAGCTTTTCAGCTAATGAATTGCTCTGTAAGGTAAGCAGATCTGACAGACTCTTTTCACTTAGGAGTCAGATTTGGCTTGGTGAGGTCCACACATCTGAAGAGCTGCACAGTTGTATGTGTATCCAGTAGTTCCGAGTTTCAGCCCATATCACCAAAGCATCTTCCTTGCATCTATAACAGCATTTTCTTCTATGCTGATAGAGAAAAAAAAAATTCAATAGTTCTTGTAAGATTAGAATACACTTTTGTAAGTATTTACCAAATGATTCTTAAAAATCTCTAAAATCTAGAGAAAATTACTTTTTTCCAGCCATGTGGATTCTTTCACAGCCCGTGAAACAAATGATGCATCCTCCACTCTGTCAAAACCTGGTATCAGAAGGCTTTTTGTTATGGAACTTGCCTTTTATAGCTCAATTGATATCATTAGACAAATGATGTTTTGACTTTGGTTTGCCATAACACTGTTTGTATTGTATGTAGCATTTTATAGCTGGATATTTACCGTATAACAAAGCCTTGATGCACTCAAAAAGCAAATTAATTTTACCAGGTACCACCATATCCCTAGTGGAAGGGGAAGAGACATTAGCCATCCTGTAGTCAACCTTGGAAGATGTCACATAATCACCAGCCCTTACTCTACTAGAGAGAGATTGGATATGTGTAATTAAATCTGTCATAAACACCACTCAAAATATAATTTATTTTATGCAAAGGATGTCTTACTGTGTTCCACACTTGCCAAGGCTAAGAGAAGAAAAATATAAGCAGAGATGATAGACCTGTCATTTCAGTAACAGGTGGAATTTGTGCATATTAAAGCAAAAGTTTTCAAAGAAACTTCCATACGTATTCAAGATCACACATCAGCGGAGCATTGCTTTCAGTTGTTTGAGGCATAGGTTAATTTTCTAATCTGAAGGCAACATCATAATATGTGTCTAGATATCTGTCTCTCAGACTACCAAAACTAGGTTTATGAAACAAGGTAGTATCTATAAAAGAATCGAAAGTTTCAGTCCCAAGGGCCACTCTGGATGAGCAGGACCTCTCCCTGCAGCCTTACTGGGATGTTGCACTTGGCTGGGACTCTAATTTCTCAGCTGCTCTTCACCTTATTGTTGACATCTGCAGAAAAATGTATCATTTTTTTCAATGGAGGGAGACATTTATTTTAGTTGGGTGGGCAGCAATGAAAGTATATAATAGAAGGTGGTGTAGCAGCAGGCAAGCAATACCATCTCACCCTCAGGGTTACCTAATGGGGAAAGATGCCACCTCCCTGGCCTCTACTTGGGTTTTTCTCAGCACACAGTACTCCTTTTTGTTTCTCTTGATGGGGTAGACCCTCACAGTTTACTTCGGCAAATTTATGATTATTTCTCCAGCAAAGAAGAGAGTCACAGAAGTACCGTTTCTTATAGACAGGGAGAGCCTGTGAATATTAAAAGCGTAGTCAGCGTTGTTAAGTTTGATTATCTGCAGTTACACACCTAAACAGATAAGTTGAGATGCCCGAAGAGTTTCACAATCAATCAAGCAAGTTATGTGAGAGCCTGTGAATCATTGATTTAGTGTCTTCTACAAAATTTCAGGGCATTCTGTGAACTATTAGGCTGCTAATGATAGTGCCAGCTTCCAGAAATCAGAATATCTGCATTGGCAATGGTCATCTTACTGTGGGGACAAAGCATGTTGCACTAAAAAGGGTTAACAAAGAAGCTGACAAAGTATTTTGCTGCGGCAGCTGCTAATACTAGAAAAGAGCCTGTTAGAAGCAGTGTGTTTCCAGCAACACGCAGAATATCTGTTTTGTTTACAGCTGCACAAAAAGAACTTTGGAAAATTGGAGGTGGTTCTAGGAAGGAACTGGAGCCCTGAATGCTCTCCCCTAATGAGACTTCAGAAGCTCTCAATTGATTTACTTTATCAAAGAGAAACTGGAGAAGTGATTTGATCAGTGCCTGCCTGGGTCAAGATTTCAAATACTCAGAGGGCTCTTTAATCTAACAGGAGGTATAATAAGATTCAGTGTCTGGAAACAGAAGCTAAACAAAATCAAATTGCAATTAAGAAATGTTTAGACAGCAAGAGTAATTAACCATTACCACAACTTTCAGGGTCAGGATGGAATCACCATCTCTTGAAAGATTTAGATTCAAATTTTTTCTCGACAGTGTAGTCTGACTTTGGTATGCAGTCAAATGTGGTGGTTTGTGTTCCTTTGAACAGAGTGAGGATGTATGGCTAGAAATAAGATGGGCATATGAAATATGATCCAAAAAACCTGATGCACAATTCTGTATGTTTGAGTGAATTATTTCAAGCATCTTTACAAAAAAAAAAAAAAAATCTGTTTTCTTGATTTATTCTTCTCATTGAAAACTCGTGAAAGGCACAAGAGTTCTAGAGGCACCAGCAAAGCTTTAGTGGAAGTCATGGACAGTTGGTCCTACAGCCTCGTCCACATTTGCAAGAAAATGAGGTGAATGTTTGTGAGAAGGGGACGGACAGGAGGGACTATGGAAAATTACCATGACTTACTGTCAGTGCAACAACTAAAGCAGAATATGATGGGGCTGAGGGGCTGGTATTTTTGTTGCTTTTTCCAGTAATAGCACTGCCAGAAGGTACGAGATGCCTTTTATTGCTGCAGCCTGCAGGAACAGCATAGCCTGTCTGTAAGCGTTTGAACAGTCTTGGTTGATTGTCCTGGTGAGAGATTGGTTTGCTGCTACATCCCCTCCTACCCTGCGTTTTGAATTGCTCACAAATTGCTGTGAGCAGCACATCCTGGGAGAAGGTGTAGTGCCATGCTCGAGCGCCTCATTAACCATGCTTAGGTTCAGACTCATGGTGTGATTAGGCCAGGAAGGAACAATATGTTTCTTGCATCAGGCTTTATTAGCAGAACATCTGAACACTAGACTCGCCTCATACATAGCAATTTATCTCCATAAAAGCCCCTCCAATCTTTTCCTCATGGAAGATGCTTATGGAAAGAACCGACAGCCCTCCTGAGTTGGTGCAAATACCGGGCTGTGGTTTTTTTTCCAATAGCGCACAGAGGCCACTCCAGATGCGTTTGTTACAGAACTCCAGCGGCAGTGATCTTCCTGGTGTCAGCTCTTGTGCGCTAGGGTTGAGAGCAGGATGACCCAGATTGTGTGACATGGTATTTTTTAGGAGAAACACATGGCTGGGTGAGAGGTGATGCTGCAAACCACACTACAAGAGCTGTTACTACAGTGAGTGGATTTTGTAATATTTCTGTCTGACCAAAAAGACCAGAAGCACAGTTGTTACTATAAACTTAAAGGCCAGAGTCAGACCCTTCTTTGCTGCTGAGCATCTTCTACTTCCAGATTCATAAAATGGGTGCCTAGTTTGGAGTTTATTCTGGAGAGGGGGCTGCTTTCTGGCTTTCTCGTCTCCCTAGGGTACTGCTGGGAGAAGAGAGCCAAATATACCAGGATTAAAGGATCTGAAGAAGACAGAAATTAATAATGTTGCATGAAGGAGCTGACTGATCTGAGCTACGTTTTTACAAGTAGCCTGTGCTCTGCATGTGCCCTGACTGTAGCAGCACTAGAACCACACATTAGTTTTAAGACTCCCTCTCGAACAGGGATATCGTAATGTTTTTTAATTGGGGCTGATAAAAATGTGGCATTACTTGTAGGTTCTTCAGAGAAGCCAGTTGTGAAATTGGGTTTGTATTAAACCTAATGATGGAAAATTAAGCATAGTACGTCTGTCGGAAATGGTCCGCAGTAAAAGTCTTCTCCTCTCCATTACAGGAGGTTAATAGGGAGTAGGGGAGGAAAGATGCACTGGGAGAGCGAATCCAACTAGGGGAATTAATAAGCCTTGAAATTCCCTCTGTTCAGAGTTTTCACACTGTCATTAGTTGGAGCATTAGGGGTGATTATACAAATGCTTTGGATGTTACTCTTCCTTAAATCCCAAATTTATTCACATTTTGTATGTGAGGGTTTCTTTGCTAGAGCCATAGCTCTATAAATGAGTGTCCAAGAAATGTAGCTATGTTTATGAGAAACTGGGTTTCAGAAATCCCTAAGTCCAGTAGCCTAATCTTCAGAGCAGACGATCAATTTAATGGTAATTTGTTTCAGAAGAAGCAGGATATGTTCAGCATCTCTGATAATTCAACCACCAGACTTGTTTATCTCACTAGAGATCAACTTGCCCTGTGGCAGTGCATCCACTGCTGTCATTCCTTTCTCCTTCTCGTAGTCCTATAACTTCAAGACAGAGCATATGCCTGTCTTGATATCTTCCCTCCAATAAAACAGTAAACCAGCTAAAGCATTATTTGTCACATTTTGTCATGTCATTGTTTTGCCATCTGCTGAAAAGGCAATCTAATGCCCTTATCTGTCTGCTCCTGCCCCATTTTGCAGTGAGGGACAGAGCAGAGATCCTGAGTGCTTGTGATCAAAACTTCATGGTGATTTCTCAAGGATAGCACCGCGGCCGTATTTCTGTTTCTAAAATTCACCCTGAAATTGCAACTTGATTTATTTATTCTTTATCCCTTCTAAAACATGACTGTAGTATTGCTGACAAGGGATAGTGTTTAGGCTCCTTTTCAGTAAGCTTTCCGTATGAAATGAGCCTTGTGTGTCCTGTGTATGTGATCTTCAACTTTTTTTTTTTTTTTTTTGAGCGGTTGGAGGAAGACATATTTTCTCTTTGCTAATAGGCTGGTTTTGGGTAAAACCAGATAGAATTGATGCAGGATGTTAAGGCTGAAGAACCCAAGCACATCAGGAAGCACTTCTGTATTATGTTGGTAACAGAGCACGAGCACAGGTTGCCTAGAGAGGTTGTGGAGTCTCCTTCTTGGAGATCTTCAAAAGCCACCTGGACGTGGCCATGCTTGAGCAGGAGGTTAGACCAGATGGACCCCAGAGGCCCCTTCCAACCTCATCCATCCTGTGGTTCTGTGATCTTAGATACCTGTAGTCATGGAACGCACACACACACACACACACACACACAAAAACAATGGTTTATTTGGCTAACTATAAATCTGATCAATTCTGGTAGACAAAAACCTAAATTTTTATTTAATCTGAGTTTCTTGAGTTAAAAATAGAAGTTTTAGTAGTCAACTGATTATTTATGTTCTTTTCTGTTAGTTCAACGGGAGTATTTTGTTGTGTCTTTGGAGTTTTGCAGGGGGTATAAGAGGTTACAATTCCATCTACATAGTGGTAGAGATTTTTAAAATACTTATTTCAAAAAGGAATGTTTTATGTTAAGTTTGCATATCTGAATTTTAAGATTGTGCATACGAGGTAACTGTTTTTGTGCTCTTTTATTCTTTCTCATAGCATTACATCTTTGCAATTGACATAAATTTTAGGCATGAATTTGCAGAGCAGTTTAATTTGCCTCTGACATCCTTTGTGGCTTATTTGAAATGCTAATAATTTGTTTGCTATTAACTTGGACCCCTTTCACTTATCTCATATTGTACACCCCTAATCTCGCTTGAATATCTTGCTCATCTGTATGTATCTTTTGGTCCTGTTCTTTGCAGGTTTGTGAAGAAAGGTATGTAATTCGAGTGGAGTCGTTACGCAGAACTCACACTTATAAATTTGCTGTTTCACTATACGTGCTATATGCTTGTTGTGTCTGATAGGCTGTTTGTTCCGTTCCCATCTCTGGGTTTGTCTCCTTGACTCAAAAAATATTTGAATGCGAGTTAGTGTTTCTGGGCAGCTGTAGGCAAGTGTGTGTTTCTTACTTATTTCTTTACTGTCTTTTGCCTACACCAGCCCATGGGGTGGTGGAGAAACAAATAAATGAGGAGGAATGAGAGTGGAAATCACGGATAGGTGAAAGCTTGTTTTGCCTCCCTGTCTTTAAAACAGACAGTAGCCATGGAGAGATGACCCAGCCAACCCTGACTATCCAGACCCACCCGTACCGGAGCTGCGAGCCGGTGGAAATGTCCTACCCCCGGGGGCAGTTCCAGCCAGCCATCCGAGTGGCCGACTTGCTGCAGCACATCACCCAGATGAAGCGAGGACAGGGCTATGGATTTAAAGAGGAGTATGAGGTGAGAGGAACCTTCACTCACGTGAATAAGTAGAGAAGTGGCAGTCACAAAGGATAGATGCTTGGGAGGGGAGGATAACTATTTTGAAGAGCTTCCTTTCCTTAATTCACTTACCCTCTTAATCCTTTCCTTCCTCTGTCTTTCCTTCCTCTGTCTTATTTCTGCTTATAAGGCTAGGATTTTATGGCACTAGAAATCTTTGGTGGCTCTCTGGTCCAGAGAAAACGTGTTTACTACAGTGGTAAGAGAATGACATTGTGTTCATGTGCCCTCTCTCCAATAAATAGCAGATAGTAAATATTTAACAGGTGCTGAACTCAATGAAGGATTTAGAGTCCCGTAGCCCTTGCTTATTGGTGTGCTTTAGTTGACAATAGTGCAAGATAGGCTTTAAGAACAGGAAGGTTTTTTGCTTTTGCTTTTTGGAAGCCCTGAATACTCTGTAGCAATTGATCAAATATTAACTCACAGCTTAATGACCTGCGAGCAGAATTGTAAAGGCAAAGGCAGCAGCCTTGTGTAGCTTAAATGAAGATGGATTTTTCCAGTATGCTCAAACCTCTGGCTCGGAGTATATTCACCTGACCTACTCTTGCGACTGTGTGAAGAGAGGGACAAGGAGTAAGCTGCAGATGTGAAAGCAGCCCTTCCACCCCCCAGCCAAAAAAAAAAAAAAGGTGGAGTGACCAGGAATGTAATCCAAATGACAAGAAAGAATGTGGCACTGGGGAGGAGTTGGAAGACAAATATACATTTAGAGGAGAGAGAACAGAAGAGGGAAATAGCACCAAACATATGTGAGACTTTGCTGTAGCAAGCGATAATTATAATGAATGTAGTAAGCTTGTGGGAAGGCAATAAGTAATTAATATGCATTGTGGCATTAAAACTACTTAAAAATAACATAACAGCTGTGAAAAATAAGTTACTTAATGAAAACAGCTCACTTTTCCACCCTGCAAGTTAGAGTCCATGGCGTTTATATCATTGATGCTGGGGTTTGCTGTAATTGAGAGGCGATCTTTTCCTGGTTGTCACCAGGGAGTATTTTTTTTTAATCAGACAGCATCAAAGACTGTCATAACAAATGTTTCTGGTAACAGTATGTTAACCAGGGCTAGTCACTAATGCCCCACAATCAAGGATGCTAATTAAAGTATCAATACAAAGAGCTTGGTTTGCTATTGAAAAAGGGTAGTAATTCTCTTAGGAGATTTACTTTGCCCCCGCTTGACCTCCACTTCCGTGAATAGGACCCAAAACTACATTCAGCTCAATTACAGATGCCCTAAGATCTTGTTCTTGATGTTCAAGAAGAAAACAGGTGCTGGCATATATGTAATTTTCTGGCACTGGCATTGGTAATTATCAAAATAACACATTAGCATGAAAAATGTCAATGCAACTTTCAGCTCCACAAGTTCTGCGTTTCCCAGAAAGTGCTATCTACATACGTATATAATGATGATGACATTACATACATTTGCATAATTCCTTTCTTTACAAGAAATAGCCTGGAGAATGCCACAAGCTCTTAAATCACTTGTGCTGTTCTACCCTTCAATCAGAGGCAATTGCCCTAAGTGGCAGTCCTTTAGATGGTGGAATTTGGTTTTCAGAGCATGGCACACAGGTAGCACTTTGGCTCCAAGCAGCTTTCAGCCACCAACAGCAATACTGCAAATTGCAGGGAGGATGTCGAGGAGTGTTGTAGATCCTGGAAGGTAGGAAGGGTAGTTTTAAGTTGGCTGAAATCTTGAGGAATGCGAAGCTGGAAAACCTGCTTTGCTGAACATTTTGCAAAATGGTTGATAAGATCTTAAAAAAAAAAAAAAAAAAAGGCTTGAAATTTTTTTTTACGTCTCTTAAAATCTGTTTTCATACACTAATATCAGTTTCATCTGCATATGTTTTTTCTTCTAAGAAGCTGGTTTTCTATTTACGTTGCAGATTGATAGCATAAATAAGAGCCTATTTAGTGACATGTTGCCAAATAATTTTACTCTCGTGAAAAATCACTTTGAACAGAGTGTATCAGTCATACATGACAATCTCTTGTCTGTGTACATTCCCATTTCCACTGAGGAACCAGGGAAGTGCATTCAGGATTTGTTTGATACACCTTCAGCTGCAGAACACCAGGGCACAGGGAACATGTTTTACTGAGGGCATCTTGAAAAATTTTTCATGTGCTTGCATCTTACCTCTAACTCCACAACTGAGGTAAAACCAGGGTGTGGCTGTGTGAGTGGTGTCACTGCTTGTGTGAACTGGCTGATAACTGTGTGCGGGTGAACGTGGGAACCTGTCAGCGCTTGCAGTGCGCGCATTATTTTGGGTCTGCCTGCTGCACCTGAGGCCAAAGTGACTGCTGTTTGTGTTTAGCAATAAAACGTGTGGACCACGAGAGAAAAATATATCACTGACACTGGAGGTAGATGGCACTGTTTGGGATTAAGCATGGCCATAAACATTTACACGGGACTTGTTTAGCTGTCACCTGTTCCTTTTTCAGAACATATCAGCCCTGATTTGTTGTGAGCCACTAGACTGGTCCAATAGCTGTACTGCGAGCACCAATTACTGGCTGCAGAGATAATAAGCTTAAGTATCCAAACTCATTTTCAAATATGATTTAGGATGTCGTGAAGGTACATTTCTCTTACTGCATTACTGAGACTGCTTAGTTATTTTGGATTTTGTGGCTCCTTCCTCAGGAGTCTTGGTATTGCCAGTCTTCAACAGATTGAAGTCACCTCTGGATTTTAACCCATTCATTTCTGGCTGGCTACACAGCCTTTATCTGGTCAAAAGAATAGACCCGGCAGTTCAGGCTATGATGTGACATTACAAAATGTTTGGCAGCAGGATTGTCACTATATATGCTGTGCTTGGACTATGTTGGCTTAAGGTGTTGTGTGGCCTTGCTATGTACCAGACTGGGGAGCTGAACTAGCTGAAATTTTTCTTCTCAGATTTTTTTGGTTGTGTTTTTTTCTTTTTCTTTTTTTTTTTTTTCATCCTGGGTCACAGCAGAGTCATGGGAAGAGTTTTGCCACCACCGCTGAGAACATAGTGGCTGCAGGGAGAGGTTCAGGACTATGTGGCAGGCTTTGAGATGAGCAGCAAGGCTTTTAATTGGTAGTGTTGCCTTTGGCAAGAATACTGCAGCATTGGGGTACATCAGTACAAATGAATGATTCAGGTTTTTCGTACTTAAATGAAAAACAAACTGCAAACTAGCTAAATGCATCCACTGTAAACTTATATGGGCTTGCACTAAGCATCAGTTGAATGTGTTACGTTTGGGCCATGGTGCTTGGAAATTTTGATTGAGATAAAGCTAATTTTTAGAGATCTGGCCCTGTAATTTCAGATAAAAATTAGATCAATTTAGTTTAAAAAGCATCAGTATAGCGTAAATTCCACTACTGAGATACTTCAGTATGAGTTTTACCAAACTCCTCTAAAAGAAAAAAAGAAAGAAAAGCTTAAAAATTAAGCCCAGATTTTTGAACACCAACATTTTGCAGTTAACAAATCGAACAAAGAAGAATTGGGAGTGTTTCCTGTAGAAGCATCAAACGTGGGTCAAATACTGATACCTGAGAGATCTATCCTGGTTTGCCATTACTGTTACAGCGAAAGAAACAGAAATATTCCTTTTTTGAGATCGTGGAAATACGTATTGTACAAACCCAAACTCAAGAAACAAAACATTAGGAATGCTCCTTTTTTTCTGGATGTGAGTGAATTGTAATTGATATTTTTGCATTTGTATTTCTAACACAGTTTTGATTCTCAGTCCTGCGTTTTTAGTGATCTCATGACCAGAACCACCTCACCAACCAGAACCACCCTTCATCTCTTCAGAGATGGATAGTTTCATGCAAAGCAGAGATTTCTTTGGTTTTGAATGAGGTGAAAAATCCCATGTTCTTAAATCTTTGGAGGCTATCTCAGGTAAATATAAAAACATGAACTTCAATGGAGAATTTCATGTTCAAATCACCTGAAAGGACAGGGTTAGTTAAGAAGGGATTTATTGGACCTGAATGTATTTTCTTTGGCCAAGATTGCCTCCCCCATGTGAAAGTGATGAGAGAAATTTTTTTTTTCCCTTTTCAGATGGCTATGATTAATATCTAATGACTGTTGCCATTCTCTGGTCAATCTGTTGTAATTTGATATTAGTAGAAAAAGAAGGCACCTTTTTCCTTAGTCTTTGAAGATGAAACTGAACCTTCCTCACCTCTTTTCTTTTACTTGGGGATTTTTTTTGTTGTGTGTGGGTTTGTTGGTTTTTTGTGTGTGTGTGTGTGTGTGTGTGTGTGTGTGTGTGTGTGTTCAGGAGATGAGCTGCTATTTGGAAACAGCTGTCTGTAAAGGAAATATATGTGTGATCAAAGCCCTCACCAATTATGGAGTTATTACTCTTTCTCCTGGGCTTTTGAATAGGAGCTTGCTGTCCCTGTCTTTTGTCAGCAAGGCTCGTGGCAGTGCTGCAGTGCCTGACATTTTCTGTCCTGGAACCCCTCTGGGGGAAATTCATAACGATCTGGTCTGCCAAGGGGGTTGCTCATATTAAGTTTAATTGTAATGCCAGTGTTGTAGATCCTAATAATTGTGTCTGTCTGCTGTTGCATTCAGGCACTATAATAGACCTGGGTGGCTTGTGAAGATGCATATAAATTCATTTTCCAGTACAGCTGTGTCAAACTACCTGCTGCTAGCTAAGGCAGATATGATTCCCCAATGAGTGCAGTATAAAAACTCGGTAATTCCCTAGGGACCATAAATAATACAATTTGTAATGTAGCTGTTGTTTTTAGTCATACACGCTCATGTTAGGGAGTAGATTGTGGAGGAGGAAGATCTATAGAGAAAACTCAGTGCAAGCCGTGCTTTTCCTCACCTGTGTGTTCAGCACAAATCAAGGCTGGGTTAGCTACAGCTGCTGCCAATTGTTTGCAGCTCGTGGCTTTCAGTTCCAGTTGTGATGCCAGCCATGCCCAGCCGGCCGGTGCTGCTGCTGCTCCAGCTGAGCACTGCTGTGACGGCTGCCTTCCTCCGCCGGTGCTGACGTCCCCGGCAGCCCTGAGACAGGGAGAGAGGTCATCCTGCTTATGGGCAGCCCAGGCCATCTTCCAAGGAAGGCATCCTCCATCCGCCGGCCAGACCCTGTCACAGCTGCTGTTTTCCTGGCTCTGCCTTTAAAATCTGTCCTGGACATGTGTCAAGGGGAAAGTGGCTCGTTTGCTTGTGTTCAGAAGGGTTACAGGACCAAGCTGTGTGGTAAGGCAGCACTGTCTGCTGCTGGTTTCCTTACCCTATCCTTTCTCAACCAAAAGGGCAAATCTGGGGAAAATGACCATTTATTTTCATAGTTCATGAGTACGTTTTGCCTCCTTTTGCCTCTCTTCTTTAGACATAATCTAAAAATCTGAGCTCTTTGTTTTTCCTCAGAGAAAGACAGCTAGCGATTTGTATTACGTCACCCCATCACTAACACAGAAATAGTTTAACCCACTGTATGTGCTCAGCTGAAAGCCTGAGCCCTGTGTTTCTGCCATCTGGGTTTTCTTAGCAGGGCATGTATGTGAAATCTCCACAAACCCTGTTCTGCAGGAGAAATGAGGTTAACCTGTGACTGTGCAGCCAGAAACAAATTCTCCTGATCCTTTTAGTTGTGAACTAGCAGGAGGAAAATGATTCTCAGCTAGCAGAAGCCAAGAGATACAAATGGTGTGCACCAACCTCTGCTTTTTGCGATAGTAGATGTGCACTTTCCTCAAGAACAGCTGTTTGGTTAGTTGACTACTGAATTATGCAGTGCCTTTATTTTTGCCCTCCTCCATCATCTTAATCCACCTGAAGGCATTGGCCGGATTTTTATAAACACTCCCCTATTGTTTATTTTGCAGGCACTACCGGAGGGGCAGACAGCATCCTGGGATACAGCCAAGGAAGATGAAAACCGCAATAAGAATAGATATGGAAACATTATCTCCTGTAGGTGTTAATTCACATTACACTGAGCTTTCTGTGTGATTTTGTAAGCATCTTGTGGAAACAGGGTGTGCTTGAGAACCTCACTAAAAGCTGGTTTACATTGCCAAGCAGTCACTTGATCAATCTGATTGTTACATGCTGTGTTTATTTCTAGGATTTTTTTTGTTAATTTTATGTTTTTTCGTTGGTCTTTGTAAAGTCACTACATGACTTCACCTTTTTTAATACTTTTTTAATCTACCTTACTTTGTATTTAATGTCTGTAATTTAAGGACTAAGTCTTTTTTGCCAGATTTTCACGGGGGATGATGATGCCCATTTTCTATGGATTTTTACTACATAACCTGGATCTTTCAGTGCCACAAGTGGGAGTGCAAAAGGAGATGTGGATATGTCAAGTTTTTAGATATAGAACAGAGATCAAGTGTTCTCCTTCCTTGTGGTCAGTAACCAGTGGAGCAGCTGCTACTTGTCTCCAGAGAGCTGGTTTGATGACTAGGACAAGCTTAGCTTCTGCTTCAGAATCACAGTAAGGCAGTTGAAAATGCACTGAAAGCTTCTTAGTTTTACTTCTTTCAGTAACGAATTACTGATGGTGTTATATTAATACATTGGATATTAATACATTGCAGGACTGCAGGACAGGGAAGGACTTCATAAAACCACTTAGGTCAGTTTTAGTTTCCAAGTCAGGATTAGCTCCACCTCTGTCATTTTTCTCTGATCTTTGTGAAGCCTTTTCCTAAAGATCTCCAAAGTTAAGCTTTCCAAAAGCTCTCCAGGCAGCATACCCCAGTGTTTCATTATTCCATATAATGACAGGGACATATGAGGAGAGGTATGATAAATCATCCTTTTTAAGGGTTGCTGAGCAGCATCAAATTAGAGAAGCCAGGCCTGAGACCATCAGAACAAGAAATAGAACGTGAATGGTTATGCCATAGTTTTATGTGACTGGATAAATCTATGGAACGCTAGGCAAGCGCAATTAAGTCACACAGAGTGATATATTTAGTAGTGTATTTTTTCTCAGGTTAAGTATATACTTCCTGTAGTACAAACAACTTTACTAAAGAAGTGAAAAAAAAACCTTGGTCACAAAGAAATCTCTCATATCTTAACTTTCCTCTCTTTCTTCTAAGACTTGAAAAAAAATGATTCATGTAATGGTTTTGAGGGAATGGCATAGAACAAATCAGGGACCTTATACTAAAGGTGAAGAAGTCTGGAAATGAAGATGAGAAGTTTGTGAGCCTTGATCTGGTCCCACTTCTGCTGCTGGCTTTCTGCATTGGTTGTGTCACCACTTCCCATCAGTCTTTGTTTCTCCATGTGGAAAATGGAAGTGATACTACTAGAGTGTTACCATTAGTGTGGAAATCACCTCCCTTATCTTCAGCTGCCTGAAAGCTCAGCCTGTATAAGCTTCCTGTGTTGCTAGTGGAAAAGAGAGATACCTCCAGAGAGAGGTTCAATTTGCCTGTCTAGACAATTGGCTTAGATCAAATTAGTCTGAGATGAATCATCCAGCTATAACACCTATGCATTTGTTTGAAGGTGGAAGTGCCGTAATATGATATATGGAAGGAAACATGAAAGACTGTGTTTCTCTGCAGGATTTTGCGGAAGCAGTTGACATAATGTCATAATGGAGGTGAAAAGAGGCAAGACTGTGCAAGTGCCACCATTTAATTTATGTTGAAAGTGGTCACAAGGAAAACATTGAACTCCAAGTAAAACATGAGAAGAAATTAAGGAAGCAAAATCAAGGAAGATAAATGGGTTATTATCCAAAGGGAAGGTGTTCACAAAAATTAATTGTTGTCTAATAAAGAGTGATGTTAGCCTTTTGATATAAATACAGTAGGAATATAGATAGGAGGTTATGCACTTGAATAAGGAAATGCAAAATGTAATCAGAGCTAAGAAAGAAGTGTCTGCACAGTACCAAACATCAGGAAAGCTCAGGTTTGAGAGCTTGTTGTTGTTGGGGAAAAAAATAAGAAGGAGATTGAGAGGATGGAAAGGCATGGTAAGGAAAACAAAGGTAGTGAAAGAGAGGAGGGATGAAAAAGAGTTGAAGGTAAATAACAAGGCTGGGTGGGTTTTCTTCGCTTCAAATATATAGGAAATAAAGACTTTGAGGAGGAGACAGTAACTTGTAAAAGACAGCAGGGAGAATTTAGGAACATGCCATAAAGAGTGATGAAGTAAAATGGATTGAAGTATTTGCTTCACTTTGAAGATGCTGGGGAGAAGGAAGAAAGGATACCCAAGGAAGGGGCATGACATTCATCAGATGTTTTGTAAAACCGGTGGGAAATTGTCAGTGATGTCTTTGGCTAAGCCTTGAGTCAGACCCTACTGATGGATGATGTTAGGCAGCTTTCCTGAGTAAACGCAATGACGGGATCCAGACTAGAGAATTGACAGCAGAGCTGAAAATAGCAGGAGAGCAGTTCCCTCCAGGTGGATCATGAAAACGAGTTGTGCTCGGGGGGTACAAACTGTGCAGAAGCCTGAGCAGAGGAGAGGAGGCGGAAAACGATTACACCCTTAGCTGCTTCATTGTGCTAGAACTGCAGTTACTGGTAAAACCCAGAGCATGCACTGATTGCTCTTACCGGTGTATTTGGTAAAACGCTGCAGATGTCAGTTAGCATTATTTAGCCACAGTCGCCTTTTCATCAGTCCTGGAACAACATATCACGTGGGTTTGGGGGAGTGAATTGAAAAGTCAGGGTTTGATCTAACTTTTGTAACTGCTTCAGAGACTTCTGTTAAAATGTGGGTTTATACACTGTAGTAACAGGTAGCATTGCTCAGTGATTCACAGCAGATTAAATCTTCTCTTTACCACCTCCTGGGTAGTAGTACACTTACAGGGCTGTTTTTCTCAGCTCAGCTCACCACTTTCCCAACACCATATTAACAGTGTGCCTCTCCGTGAAAGCCTAGATCTTCCTGCTGGCCCCAACATCTGCAGTTTGTACATTTGCAGACCAAAACTGCAGGTGTGTCAGTTCATGGGGAGGAGATGCAGGAGAACTCTAAGCTCTTCCATACTTCAAACCCTGGCTTTTCAGGGTTCCCTTCAGTCTGCTACAGTGGTGTGATTATAGAGAAAAGGGAAAGCTAAGGAGTGGGCTTGGTGTCTGTATGACCACAGAGATCCATTGCTGATGGTGGAAAGATGGTTTTCACCTGCTAACTGTAATTGCACAGATTTGCTATGCTTGAGGGAGCTGCCCTACTTGAACTTTTTGTTATATCTACAGGGTCCATGATCTGAGCACCTGCGCTTTAGGTTAAAAACTGAAGACTTTTTCTTTGCAGACCAACTTAGGGGGCAAGGGTAGGTAGTGGATGCATTTATGTACTGAAGCTAAATGATTTAAATTTGCTTTGGGGCCTAGATATTAAGACTTTCAAAGTGCATCAGCAAGCAATGGTTAGGGGAGAGATGTTGTACTTGCTAGTTGAGCTGAACCCATTACATAGAAGAGAAAACATCCAAAAAGCTATATGGGACTTTTGCTTCTCTTCTATTTCTCCCCATCTTCTTCAAATTTAGAGTAAAAACTCTCAGGTGAGAGCTGAGGAAATAAGGACGTAGGGTTGTGTTTTGCTGTAACTTACAGGAGAGCACCATCTTTCTCTTTTGTTTTATCCCTGTTCTGAGTGTGTTACTACAGGAGAAGCTTAGCACTCACAGGGATGCTCGTACCCGTGCTACTTTAGACAGTTCTCCCATCTGCAGTGGAGCTCTACCATCTTCCTGCCATGATTTTAACATTTTCCGATGGTCCATTAAAACTATTGAGTTGGTAACAAAAGACAGTAGAGAAACTTGCTTCGTTTTCTTCCTGCTCCAACTACCATATGCTTTGGCCTGGAAGACTGCAAAATTAATCAGAATTTTGTGGTGGAACTGACACACATCAGAGAAAGATTAACAGAGTTCCCAGCTGAAGCACAGGTAGATTGGACTTCTTGCCCATGAACAAGGCTAACGCATAAAAACCAACAACAAAATGTCAGTTTTGGAATTAGAACGTATATCTTCCAAATATTTTTATCTCATGGTTTCTTCTGTAGTGCCTAAACTCTTGCTTGTCTGTGCAATGTCCACGTTATGTGATCCTAGGAGGGTGGGATGTATCCCACCTTCCTGTTATCCTGTTCTCAAGGCACAGTCCAGGATCACTGGGGATGGGTTTGGAGGACTGTGTGCCCTGAGAGGGCAAATCATCCTTTCTTACCAGAACTGTGTTGATTCATTTCAAAAGATGTCTGCCTTTCTCCATCAGTTATGTGGGGAACCTTGACAGCCAATTTAGACTAGCTGCATAATATTTAGATGGCGAAAGTTGCATGAGATTAATCCAGTGGTAGTGTCAAAATGGTATGTGGAAATATTGCAGTGATGTTTCAAATGATCACTAATGGGAATTTTGACAGAAGTATGAAACAATAACGTTTTTGTGCTAAAATGGGAGTGCAATGGTTTTCAGTGAAATTCTTGTTTTTGAAACCAGTTTTAAGACCAATTTTCAGTCAAAGTATTCTTCATACAAATTTAGAGTTCTGCTAACTTACATATGAACTATAGCCAGCAGGGAGAAATAAAATCATATATACACTTGTAAAACTCCTACAATTTTTTGCAGCCCTGAATATTACAGACGTAATTTTTCTTGTTTCTCTCCATTTTTAAAGTTTCTTATAATGCATTTGTAGCACATGGTGATTTTATGATGTCTGATGAATGTACAGAAGAGTTGAAAAACACTTTCATTTCAATGTGCCAAATATGTTGTCTCCTTGGCTAGTGCAGTCCAGTGGAAAGATGGAGAATCAGGAATACATTCTAGCCATTGGGAGCAGATATAATGAAGATGCGTGCCATTCTTTAAAAAGCCCTTTAAACTCTGTAAATGAAAATCTAAGTATAAGACCGTTAGTATTGCTGTTAATAGCATAATAAGTTGCATTTTTTGTCCCTCTCCATTAAAAATAAAAATAAAAACAAAAAAAAGCAAAGTTTTGGAAAGAAAGTGATTTACAAGACAAGTTCATTAACTTTTATTGAGAATGGTCTCCTAAACTTAAAAACTTATGATTAAAGTTATCATTAATATTTTGTGTGCTTACACGTAATATACATACACCATTTTTCTACTGCACTGTTTACACTCCTAAGAGAAATAAATCTCCCACAAGTATTGATCTAATTTTTGTAAAATATGCAATGACATATTGTGGATTCTGTCCTCCTGAAGCAAAGCTCAGCTAAAAGTGTTTTTCTTTTGTGCTCAAAATATTAGACGACCTAAACCTGCATCTCTCTTTTTTTTTTAATTGTTCCTTTTCAATGGTCATTTCTTGATCCTTTCCTGGTCTTTACAGATAGAATAACCGTATTTGGCTCAGATGAACAGAAGAAACACTTTTTAATACCTGCAGAGCACCTTTTATTTGTCCATAACTGTTTTAAATGCATAGACCAATTCTACAGTCCATCTCAGGTCTTTCACAGCCAGTTTGCTTGGGGAAGTATTCATCTCGTCCGTTTTAAGTTTCTACTGGAGGAGTGTCTCAAAGAGCTGAAATGTAATTTGTGAGTTTGGCTCTATTAAATGAAGAGCGGTAAGTTCTTCCTTAAGGGCTGTTCAGATCACTTCAGCCACATGCTGTATGTAGACAGTGTCTTGGTCCCACTTAAAAATCAACTTGCGATTCTTTTCACCTGTCATTAGGGTCATTTTTGGTCTCATGACTTTTCAGTTATATTACTGCAATAAGCTAAGACTTTCATAACATTATTACACTGTGGCATCACAAGAAGGATTAGTAAATGTTCCCCTCACAACCATTAGCTCTAGAGACTTCTTTGCTTTTGTTCTGTGTGATTCTTAACTAGCTTAGTTTCCTGCCTTGAATTGCAAGTGTGAAATTGTCTACAGGAGACTTTGTGTATTTCATCAAGATGTCCAGCTTAATCAGCTCGTTGTCTGTCTGTGTGAATTGCTCTAAGTATAAATTCTTTTGTTGTCTGTCTAACCACATGATTTACTGCAACTCCCAGCGTGCTTGCCTTGAGCACGAGTAATTGTCTGGAGCTGGGAGCAATATTAGCACTTGGAGAAGGATACCTACTTCATTTACAAAGTTTGTGTTTATTAATACATATATAGCAGAGCTCTTGGTGGATTCACCGGCACAACCATTTTGAATGTAAATATGGCATTTGGTAAATACAACAATGTGGCTGTATTTTCTAGGTGTGAAAATCTCACCCAAACAATGAACAGAGTATGAGAATCATTGCTTTACATGAGCAAATGAGTATTTAATATACATCCAGATCTCCGTTTTCAGAACTGTATGTACGTCTGTCTTCACAATTATTATCTGATTCTATATTTAATTAAGTCACGACTAAAACCTTTTTGACTGAGTTACTGAAGAATCACACCTCATTTTTGTGTTTTATTGTGGTGATTCTTTTTAATTGAATGTAAGTCATGCTTAGGTCCATATTTTGCAAAGTGCTTCTAAACATTAGTGCTTTACTGCCTAGGAGCTACTGTCTACATAGCTAGTAGGGAGGAAATAAACTTAATGGAATCTGTATTCTACTTCATTAAAAAACCCTTTAGGAATGAGCCCAGCATGCCTGGCTGTGACCTCTGTAACCTGGCTTGCCTTTCCCAAGCAACTGGTCCTTAGATAACGGTTCTGCGGTTGATTGCATACCAGTGCTGGGATTGCCAGACCAAACCAGATCAATGGCCGAGCTCACTGAGTATCTCCTTCAACAGAGCTCAGCATCAGCTGTTCCAGAGAAAGATCAAAATACTCCCTTGGGGGACAGTTGTGTCATAATCTGCCTGCTGGGGTAATTCCTTTCTGTGTCTGAACTGTAGAGCTTACTGGGAGAGGAAAAGATTGGTATCTGTTATTTTATTGCCTTGTCTAAACTACCTTTGAACATCCTTAAAAACATGAACATTTCTTTTTTGTTTGTTTCAAACACTGCTTAACACTTTGCCTCCCTGCCATTTCGCTGCAGTGGGTTCTGTGGGTTGTATAAAAGAACATTGCTCTAATTTCCTTTGGTATTTTCTTTCAGTTCTTTGGGTTGCCCTCTGTTTATTTTTATCCTGATTTTGACTGTTAGCTCTTGCCTTGGTTTCCGTGGATCTGAGGAATCAGGGAGGCTGTTACTTCCCAGGGTGATGATGGCTTTTGTAATGGAGATACTTCTTGCAAAGACCCCCAAACCAAGCAACGTCTGTGGTCTGTGTAAAAGCTCTATAACAAATTATAGTGATGGCAGTGAATTTATTGAACACTGAGTATGAATGAACAGTAACCTGAAGGTCTAAACATTGCATCTTAAGTACAAAAGAAAGGCTATGTAGGAACAGGAATAGCTCTGATATTCTTTCATTTTTTTGTTATTGTGAGCATTCAATTACCCACTTACAGGAATCGGTGGATAAAATACAGCACTTACAAACTTCTCTTTATTGTTACTGTCACTTTTTTCTTTCCTTCTTTCAGATGATCATTCAAGGGTGAGATTGCAGCTGCTGGATGGGGACCCTCACTCTGACTACATCAATGCCAATTACATAGACGTAAGGCTTGTGGACGTTCCCGAAGTGACAAACACTCCTGCTGACAAGTCTGCTTACCAGTTTGGTGCATCTTACGTAGGGACAGACTGCTGGTCTGATATGAATGACAGCTGAACAGCATACAGACATCATGTTGTGACAGGGAGAAAGTTCTTGGTCTCCAGTTTATTCTTTCTGACCAATCTAGACAGATGGAGATTTCCTATGTCTGACAGATCCACAAACATAAGTGGAATGTGGGCTAAATGCACAGTGTATGCGAAAATCAATATCAGCCCCTCACAATAATATTAGCAGATATCTGAGACCTACTGACTGCATGTAAAGTCGCAGTACAGAAAGCATAAGTGGATTGACTTTTTTTTTAGGCTTTGTAAAATAACATTTAAAAGCAACCTGCCTTGCACACACACAATGCTCAAATGAACATGCATTTCTTGTATGTATCTCCTAGTGCTTAGGAACGTGATACTGTTCAGAAGAGTTTCTTTAACAGAAGAAACTGAAAAATGCACTTAATAAAGTGACATACCATTGGCATTCAGCATTATCATACAGGGGCAAACCCACACCCTTCTTCTTTTTCAAACACGAAGATGCAGTTTTTTCCATGTTAGTTTTCAGAGCTGCCCATGGGTTAGTTACGGCACTTTTATTTCTTTGAATGAATAGTGAAAACTGCTCCATTCCTGTTTTCTCATTGCTGTGATGAGATCATGTGATTTTTTGTTTTTTTTTAATTTTTCAACCTGAGTGAGATACCATCACTTAAAATCTCATAGGGTGACCTAGTTGCGTATCTTCACATGTTCAATAACCAGTGTTAGTACATCATTAAGTGTACAGCAGTTGTTGGTACCTGGAACGTATAAAATGCATGCTGTTTTGCTTTGTTTAACTGTGATCTTAGACCATTGCATATTTTTATTTTTTCCAGGGGTACCACCGGCCTCGTCATTACATTGCAACTCAAGGCAAGTTCATTCTTGTATGTCTACATACTTGTAAAACCACTGCTGTTTTAAATTGATGTAAGAGTTATTTATAGGGTGACATCTTCTGTTCTGGCAACATCTGAAAACTTGGTATAGGGGCACAAAAGGGAAGGACATTGGAAGTTCCAAGATATTTAAGGCACTCAAATGCAAAATCTCAGCTACAGGAGTAAAAAATGCTACAGACTTAGAGATGGCAGTGCAACCTGTGATGTGCCCTTTGTGCATGAGATTACAACTAAAAAGGACTTTATGGAGCTTGGGTTTACCTTGTGGAGTGAAATTGCTTGAGGAAGGCAGTATGAATATGTGTGTGTGACTGATGAATTTTTGTTGGTGGGAACTAGTAGGAAGTGCATTTGAACATCAACTTCTGTAAATTAGTTGAAATTTCCTGTGCCTTGGGGCAGGGGGTGGAGGGGAGTTAACCAACACAGTTCAATACTGAGAGCTATCAATGTTAGGTGATGAGCCTTCCTACTCCTCTTCTTTGCACTAGGATGCTGTTTTCCTGCATTACTGGGCAAACTCTTTTGCCGTGACCACTTCCTCTACCATTATTTGTTCTCATTTCAGTGCATTCCTTCCTTCCCTGCAAATGTGTTGTTAACATAAATGACCCTATTCTTAAATTCCACTTCATTACTTTTTTGCTGGTTTGTCCCTATTGAAGGAGTAAAGGAACATATTAGAATAAAATTGGTGTCTGAGTTTATAAGGGTATAGAGAATGCAGCAAGGCAGAGAACGTGGAGTTTGGGCAGGATCGGGTGAAGTTTGGGTGAAGGATTTCACCTGCAGTGTAGAACAGAGGAAGGAAACAAGGTCAGAAGGAAACTCTGGTCTAATAAATCTTTTGTGAGTACTGGTTGTTGGAGCCTGAATTTTTTCTCTTTGGGAGGACTTCAGAAGAAATGGCTGATATTTCCATGGTTTCTCCTTCATAATTAGTAAATATTAAAATATGAAATGGAGGAATTTGCATTGTGTCATATGCAAATCTCAGTACAGCCTTAATTCCGGAGTGACTATAGAGTGCATCCATGTACATGATTTCCTACTGGAGCTATCTCCGCTATTTACAATACAGCTATCACCTCTGTTTCCAGCATGCTAGAACCTTAAATACCTGCTGCAAGGAAGGATGAGGTGTCTGATCTCTCAAAGAGCTGTAGGCTGTTCAGTGTCTATAACCCGGTATTGTGGAGAGATGCTCTGAAAAGGAGAGTAGGATCCTGTGGGAACAGGGCAGTGGCTGGGGAACAGCTGAAATGGGTTGTTGGCATTGAATACATGCTCTGAAGATGTCCTTTTGTCTTTTTCCTGCCCCAGGGCCAATGCAAGAGACAGTGAAGGATTTCTGGAGAATGATTTGGCAAGAAAACTCTGCAAGCGTTGTCATGGTCACCAACTTGGTGGAAGTGGGCAGGGTAAGGGTACCATTTTCCCAGCAAATACAGCCAAACCAGTGCTGGGTATAGCACTGTGTTGCTGGAACAGGCATGCTCAGCAAGTGAAATACTTTTTGCTTATTGTACTAAGGGAATGAATTAATCCACTCAGGGTTTTTTTCCTCTAAAATGCTAGATTTTGTAATACTTAGCTGCTTCTCTTCCAGACTAATAAGGATCTTGTTCCTGGTGTAAGTCTTGACTTTAGCAGAGTTATGCAAATTTATGCTAGCTGAGAAGCTGTTTCCTTTTTCAGTACAGAGGGAAAAATGTGTTTCTATAATAACTATTCTTTATCTGTATAACTTGAATACTTCTCTACCCACCAAAATCCAGAGGGGAGAGGAAGTGTGACTGGTGTTTGAACTGATCAAAAGAGCTCTTTAAATGAGGCTTCAAAGCCGAGAGTTTCTGATCATTTCAGAATATCACTGTTCCATGGTGGCGTGAGACCATGCACAGCTGGATCCTGGGACCACCCAGCAGCATTGGCCTCCTCATCACCCACAGCTTCACTCTCTTGGATTCAGGTGAACCAGAAGTTCCTGTGTAAGCACAGGACAGTTGCCAAAGGTTAGGATGGCAGCAAATGTGAATAACTCAAAGGGCACAGGCTAGCCATGGCCAGCTTTAGGGAATAAGAAGAAAACACATCTAGGGTGTGCTTTCCCTAGCATATTCTACCCAGTCCTGGTAGTGGAGTGGAGTCTCTTTGGTTTAGAGCCAGAAATCATCACTTTAAAATGGTGTCCTTCTGTTTGTCACCTTCCATTCTTTTTGTACTATAAAAACAAGATTTAAGCAATTGATTATTCACAAGTGTTAGTAAATCAGCTGCTTCACATTTGATTTCCTTTAGATCTCATGGTTGAATGCCACCTGGTTCTGTTCATTTATTGCTATTTATTCTATTTTACCTTCTACTGACACTTCAGATTGAAATAAGCTCTTCCATGTAAAAACAAACAAACAAAAAAACCAACTAAATTAATCATATTTTATATTTATAAAACCTCTTCTGATTATAACTGGAACTGGAATATGAGACCTGCTCTGTAGTAGCTAATTGTAGCTAATAGCTTTTAGGTGCCGTTCCACCCTTTCATGCTAGAGCATTTAATAAATTGATAGTCTTTGTTAGCCTATATGTCCCTTCTAGAGTTTCAGAGCCCCACCTTTTATTTCTACTGTTAGTTTTGCACATGGCTTCTACAAGTACCTAAGTTTGGAATATGTTCATGTGATCTGGAGATTTCTTCCATGAGCCTTAGCTCAGGCCCGTCATAGCTGGTAAAATGTCAAATTTGTGTCTATATCTGATAAGGGAAGCTTTAACGTCAAATAAATTTAATGCATCAGCAAGTATTGCACCGTCTCTATGAACTGAAATTCTGGGCTGCACAGAGGCAGTCTGGAATTACGGTAAGAATAGCAAGAGCACTGTTTTTTTTAAAGGTGGTGGTGGTAGTGACTGCCAGCTATTCTGTAAACCTGATATATGGTCCAGGCTTCTATGGAAATTTAAGAAAGACTGTCAAAGAAAAAAAGTTAACTGAATCCTTTTCGTTTGTATTCACTACAGAATAAACTTCTATATTTGGTAAGGGAGTTATGATCTCATTTATACATTCAGTTTTGACATGGTCAGTACGTCAGGAGAAAGTCCAATTTGTGTCTCTTAAGCTTGAAGGTGGAGTAAAATATGGGTCAGCTCTACCTCAACTTGAGCTGGTCCCTCTCAATATTTTCTTCCCCCCCCACCAGGTAAAGTGTGTTCGGTACTGGCCAGATGACACAGAGGTCTATGGCGATATTAAAGTCACACTAATTGAGACAGAACCACTGGCAGAGTATGTCATACGCACGTTTACTGTACAAAAGGTAAGGAAATCTTCAGTCAGCTGAAATTTTGTTGCAACATTCCATTTGTGATCTGAAATGTGAACTCTGGGAAGCATATCCAGAGATACGGAGGTGGGAACAGTTTATATGGGTAGGTTTCACTTCAGAAACCTAAATTTTTGAAGGATATTCCAATTTTGGACAAATGATTTTACTCAAACATCTTGATGTAGCCACTATGGTAGAATCCACAGTGCATGAAGTTTAAATGCATCCAAAAGCCAGCAGGTAGTTGACAGTATGCCAGGAATAGTAACTGTCCCATTTCACAGTGGAAAATTAGAGGTGAAGAAAAGGTATCAGTTAAATTGGATGTCAGACAGGATCCCTTTTCAATAGAAATAAAATATAATAAAGGCTCGACTATAAAAATTGTCCCCAAATCAGCAGGATTTGGACGATTTATGTTACATATAATTAGAAATCGAATGTCTAAATGTCAGAGTATTCCTGGTCTGTCCAAATTACTTTCCAAACACTCAGTAACTGGTTTTTAAAGTTTTTCAAAAATTCCTACTAAGACAACTTCAGCTTAGCCACACTGGGAATATTGTTCCAGTTTTCTAACATACCAGGTCCACGTTCCATTGATTCACTGAAAAACCTGGTAAGAAATGCTAATGCCAAAATCTGACAAGTTAGTGAACTCCACATAGGTTTTCTGTGCAATAAAATGTCGCAGCTAACTGACATTTCTGGATTACCCTTGGCAGGACATATACAGGTGGTGTCAGTTTTCACACACCAATAACTTGGCCTCACCAGACAGGCCAAGCGATGAGTCTGGGTACCAGTTTCTACCCTTTTCACCACCAGCTGTAATCTCAAACTTGAGAGTTTTTGGCAGGAGGTAGCAGAAAATCTACTATTGCCTGGGGCATATCTATTCTTTAGGTGTTCATTCCCCAGTCTGTTGCGTCAATGCCTCAGGAATGACTTGAGAGTGATGGTTCATGGAGAAATCATCAAAGGAGACTGGATAAGTGCAGCACTGGCAGGCTGGGACTGACGTCACCCTGTAATGTTCCTAATCAGCTGGTTTTGAACTCTTAAGACCGCAGGTTAGAAACAGGTGGTGGCATTTACCTTCGTAGTCCTCAGTTGTATGTTACCCACTTCATTTGTAGTTGGAGTGCATCTTAATCCTTCACCTTGAAATCTCTTCGAGTGAGAAGTGGTATAGGACATGTTCCTGCATGTAATTAGAGCTAGATGTTCGTTCAGCCCTCTGCATGAGGGAAAGGATCAGAATATGCTGATTGCAGTCTGCTGAAAGAAAAATAGAGGCTGTGTTACCTCCTCAGAAAGGCTACCATGAGATCCGAGAGATTCGGCAGTTCCACTTCACCAGCTGGCCGGACCACGGGGTTCCTTGCTATGCGACGGGCCTCCTGGGCTTTGTTCGGCAAGTGAAGTTTCTCAACCCCCCAGAAGCAGGACCAATTGTTGTGCACTGCAGGTATGCAAACTCTGTCTGAGCTTTTCCTCCATCAACTTTTTCAGCTTTTTTCCTTCTTCTTCTTGTCTGGTAATAACCAGCTACACTTTGTTTAAGAGTAAAATTTGTGGGCCTCACAGGGAAACAAAGTGGAATCCAGTTTTCTTTTCTGAAGTGGCAGCTCTGGAGCTTAGCTGGCATGAGTTGGAGATGATATAAGTAGGTCAGAGAGGACCATTCGAATGTAGAAGACTGTCTCGTGGCCTATACTCTCTTAGATGCTCATAGCAGAGCTAGGAAAATGGTGAATATCTGGGACAGCCGTCTAGTCATTGTCTACAACAAACCTCACATGGCAGTAGGGATGATGCCTACAAAAAAAACAGGGCTGCAGACAGGGAATTTTAAAGCAACTTTGCTTTTCTGTACCCATGTGCGCTGCAGTTCAGCTTTGTACCAGAGTCAGTGGTTTTATCTCAAATGTTTTTCTGTCTTCCTGGGTCTGGATGCCAGCCATATGGATTGTAGCCTTCTCAAAGCCCAGGATCTGGAGTGGGAGTTTCAGACTGAAAACCTGCCCAGTGCCTTCCAGCTAGTAAATAAGAGGCGAATGCCTGAGGAGAACGGACTGCTCGGTTTAGAGCTGTGGAAATTCAGATTGTTGATTTGCGTGCTGGCTAACTCCCCGGCTGCTGCTAGTGCTGGTGTGTGCTCTTTCAGTACTGTCTTCTTCCAGCTGAGCTTAAGGCCCTGCTGTGCAAGGCAGTGCCTGAATATGTAGGAGAGCGTCCCCGACATGAAGAACTAGCAGTCGGAGACTTAATCAGACGTCCTAATAGTGGTGGGAGAGCAGAGAGACCCAGGGCTAGCGCCAGAGCCAGGAGGAGAAACCAGCTCTCCTGACTTGGGCTCTCCTAATGCTTGTCACGTTTCTCCACAAACTTGCAGCATAGGAAAAATTTTGGGAAGGGGTTGTGCTGGATTGGATCAGTAGATTATATCATTTATGTGGATGATACATTGTGAATCAGAAGAAGGTAAGAGACTTCAGAAAGAGTTTACTGTTAGTAAGTGTTGAATGTGCGTAGAGTCCTTTGGCATTACAGTAAGAACGGTTACTATTGTAACATGCTGCAGTTAAGCAAATCCTCGTTATTATATGACTTGAAATGCAGAGGAAGACATTGCTGCAAAAAACAAGTTTGCGTTTGTAGCAGCCGCTTCTGCAGTGCTTTGGTCACAGCTCAGTGCCCCTGTTGTGGAAAGGAGATGTGGACGGAGCACCAGGCCAGAGAGCAGAGCTTGCTGTCCCAAAAATCTCACCCTGAGCAATCCACAGGCACCTGCCTCATAGTGCCGTGCTCTGTGAGCAGGAGGAGAGAGAGAATATATCGCACCATCACTTTAAAAAGGAGAATCAGCTAAATCTTTTATTTTTAAGGTTTTTTTCTTTCTTTCTTTATTTTATTTTTTTTAATTGAGCAAGTCATGAATCAGATTGATAACAAAATATGGCCAAACCTGAGGAGCTGGCAGAAGGGCATTCTTTCAGAGCTTTCAGGGTTTGAATTTGCTGCCTTGGTACTGTGACATGGGTCTGGCCTTGGAAGGAGTCTGAACCTGATTCATCGTCACCAAGAAAGCAAGGAGAAATTTTTCATCCTTCACATTTTAATGAATAAATGCCATTTCCTCTCCGTTATTTATCTGCTTTTGAATTTTAATGACTTGCTTTAAGTGGTAATTACCAAATTCTCCCTACTGATGCCCGGCTGGATATTATCACTATTCGATATTTATGAAGTGCCAGGGTCCTCTAAATATAGAAATGTTATAACTATTTGTTAAAATTCTGAAAAGCTGAGAGATAAAGAGAGAGGAAATGCCACTTATTCATTAAAATTCTGCAAATGAAAAATATCTTCTCTCTATTCAGTAGTTGATTAATCTGGTCCATTAATTTATGGTCATTCATATCTCCTTGCTTTTGGCTCTGCTGGAGTTTTCATGCAACTGAAGTTTCCCTGATTCGAGCTGAGTTTTCCTTCTTTCTTTGGCATAATGTGAAGAGACGTTCTCTTCTTTCTATCCTTCACACCTAAACAGCTTTGGATGATTTCCCAGGAGGGAAGGAGGACACAATGACAACACACTTTGCAGGAGATGGTGCAATTCTCACGCTCAGCAGGGGGTTCTAAACTGAAGGTTTTGAGTAGCCTCAGGCTCCTTTCTCTATAATTTTACAATCCACAACTTGAAATCATCCTGCTTGGGACCCAATCTCCTCCGGATTAAAAAGGGAAAAGAAATGTTTGATGCGAAGGACCAAGCCCCTTTCATCATGCCCACTTGAGTAAATGTGCATGCCTTATACAAGTCCCATGAGAAGAAAACCCTTGGGAAACCCCCTCGTTAGCCCCTCACCCCCCCCCCCCCCAGCGTTTCTTTTNCCCCCCCCCCCCCCCAACTGTATCTTTTTGCAACCTGGAGGCTGCTCTCCCACATCCTGTGTGATGAGAGACGTGCAGGTGAACTGACCTGTAAAATCCTAATAAATATTTTTGTAGAGTAATGCTTTTGTTATGTTCAGGAAAACAAAGCTTTCTTTCCTCCTTCTTGGGTCCATTTCACTTTCAAGAACTGTTACTTCATTCTCTTAAATCCTAAGCTAATTTAACTACACACAAGAATCAGCCCATTAGGGAGACGAGAGCAGCTTCCAGGAGAAGACAGCTGTGTCTGTGATAGTTATTTTCTCCTCCGTAAAGCCCTGCCTCTCCACAGTCCCTTGATCATGCAGGCCTTCATTGTCTTCTCTTTTTTTAGTGCCGGGGCCGGGAGAACAGGGTGCTTTATTGCCATCGACATCATGCTTGACATGGCAGAGAACGAAGGCGTGGTAGATATATTTAACTGTGTGCGAGAGCTGCGCTCCCAAAGGGTCAATTTGGTGCAGACAGAGGTAGGTGCCAGCAGGTCTCCTCTTACCATGTGCTGCTTTCCTGTCGGCTCCTCTGCTCAACAGGAGCCCAGCACTTCATTAAGTCAACGCTTGCCTCCTCTGTGATGAGATTATACAGAACTTTCTTTGCTAAACGTGGCCAGATGTACGCTGAATCGCATTCACAGGCAACTACTCAGGGCCTCAAGACGGGAGGGCAAATCTTGAAGTTTAGGTCTTAGCATTGCTGATGGCTTTTATTCTCACAGAAGAAAAGGTAGCTCCTGAATCCTCTCATGACTCATTCATAGATGTACTGCGGACTCAGATAGTACCCATTTTGTATCAATTGTAAGCTAAAAAAAAAAAAAAAAAGCATCCTCGATTTAAACTTTGGGTGCTGATGAAGCAAGCTGCTCCATCACATACCATTTAGCAGCTGCATAAACTCCTGTGGGACTATTATCCCACAACACAAGTTTTATGTGTGTTCTTCCCCTCCTGAGGGACAGAGCAGCAGTCTGGAACAGAGGACTTTTAACTTTACTGGACTTCTCATTTCTCGTATTTTTTTCAGGGAAATAACTTCTCCCAGAATACCAGATTCTCCTGCAGTTTTGAAAACACAGGTGGAAGAGACCTGTTAGTACAGTTATTTTTGCTGTTGTTATCATAGATCTGAAGCACAATCCATTCCAGACAATGAAGAGACCATTGCCAACAGACAGGCTTTACACCCTCATTTCCTCCTTGGCCCAACCCCATTTTGTCCCAGCATTCCTGAGACTGGTAACTTCCCATTTGACTTGTAAATTTGAAATGAATACACGAGACCTCATATTCAATGATGGATGAAATATGCTCACAAAGCTGTCACATAGCACGCTGTGTAATTTGTCTCCACATGAAACAGAGCCAAATATGCATAGCAGGCATGACTTAAGAAAAAAAAAGGTGTGATATTTCATGATCTGTGTTGAAAATATGACTTTAATATCTATCCCCTCCCATGTACAGGAGCAGTATGTATTTGTCCATGATGCCATTTTGGAGGCATGTCTCTGCGGCAACACAGCCATTCCAGTTTGTGAATTCAGATCCATATATTACAACATCAGCAGACTAGATCCACAGACCAATTCCAGCCAGATAAAAGATGAGTTTCAGGTAATTTCATATATCTGTCTCAGTCGTTGCAGTTAGCGTACTGAAGGTGTTTAACAATTTCTGTGTGTCATTTTATGATTTCCAATGTAGCAGAGAAGGGGGGACACTGAGCTGAGGTCTGATCTCGGGTAGTTTTTGTTGTGTTACTACTGGAGGCAGAGGTTTGTATTGAAGCATGAGGTTTTCAGTCTTTGGCAAGGAAAATTGCCCATCGCTTCAATAGAGCAAGGATACTAATTTCGTAGATAGCATTGTACTTCTCATTTCAGCAAACATTCAGTTGTTCATTTCCTTCTGTAATTTATGCAGAAACATTTATGCCTCAAGGTCCCTTATTAATTGTTCTTGTGGCTTGTACATTGCTTCAGAGTCTTGACAATCAATTTGTTGATGTAATTTCGTACAAAGCGAGAGTGAGCTCAGTGAGCGTTACTTTCTCTGGTGCTAAGTTTCAATGAACTGAAGCCCTCAGTTCACTCTGTACATTTTTACGAGTACCTGGTGGCCAGAACCGGAATGACATATAATTAAAATCACAAGTGCTGGAGTAGCATTGTTTGCCTGGGGCAAGTGGTGAAATGGGGACTGCTCTGTCTTGTGCTAACACCACTGCTTATCCCACCCTGATAAACTGGGGCTCGGGACACACAAGCCACCAGCCCTGTGGACTTGTGCCTCTTGCACAGCGGAGAACTTACCCTCCAGAACAGGGAACTGAATTTTCTACTCTTATTCCCAATAGATCTGTAAGTCCCTTCAGGATTTTCAACCAACACCAGTGTATGGAAAAACATAATATTGTAGGAAATTTGGAGCAAAGTGATTTTTACTGGAAAGAGAGAGACCAACCTCTGCTATTTATTAAGAGGCTGTTCTCAGTCAGCAGTGAAAAGGTGGAGATTATTTGTGGGAGATGTCCCTCCATTTCCCAGCGAAGTATCTTTTCCAGGAGGAGAATGACTTTCAGGAGCCCCAGTCTGAGTCAGATGACTCTTTTCCTCCCTCTCTATGCAAAAGGAGAATGTATTTTTATCTGAAACCTTGCAGGGAATCATCAAGGTTGATATAGTGAGATAAAGAATGTGGATCTCAACTGATGACAGTTCAATTAAAAAAAAAATCTGATTTTATCAAGTGATATCAGATCTGTAAAAGTGGTTCTGGTTCTGGACGCTTGGCACGAAGGAACCAAAGCCTAACTTCATCAAATGCTGTTATGCTATTAAAAAAAATAACACTGTTCAGTGTGCTTATTTTGTCATGATATGAAGTGAGATATGTCGCCCGTGTGCTTGTTCTTCTGAGCTGCCAGGGGCTGGCAGCTCCTTTGGGAAGGAAGTGCTCCTCTGTACCTTGCATAAGAAGTTTGTTCGCAGTCTAGTTGTAGGATGCTGTTTTTACAGGATTTTAGCTTAGAGCATTCTTCAGCCCTAATTGTCTGGATTTAATGCAGAAGGTGGTATCTTTTGCTACAATCTTTATGAACCAGTTGATCTAACTGTATGTGTTGATGCAATTTGTATTATTTAGGTCTTGCTGTCCCTCAGGTAAGACTGGATGGATTTCTTATGCACTACACATTGCCTGAACCTACAAAAGCTCATTCTGGAGAGTTTTTATAATCCGAGTAAGCACAAATACAAAGAAGTGAGGGGAAGGACATAAAATAGACAGGAGTAAATCACTAACAAGTCAGCTGCCTAATTATCTGCACTGTCAGAGATCTCAGATTTCATGTTGCTTCCCCTGCCAAACTGCCTGTTTCCCATCTCTACACAAGGGGACTTTTATGTAGAACCTCCGTAAGTTAGAACCAACTGTCTTATTTCAAATTTTACTTTTCTATAAGTACATCCCTATATATTAGATTGTTTGACCCTCCTCCTTTCTCCATTCATAACCTCCCTGTGGCAGAAGTCAATCTCTGTAAAAATTGTTGGCCCCTAAATATTTTGTGTTCATCTGTTGGTTGCAAAGGAATTCACCATATGACTGCATGGGCTTTGCTCAGGAGAGGAAAACGTGTCATGTAAAAGTAGAATGCCGTCAGATAGCCACTGATCTACCATGGCTTAAGTGACAATGTTAAGATGCGTTCACTTGGATTTGCTGTTTTTGACACCTGCTGAGTAACCTGGGACTGGTTTGTCAGGAGGCATCCAGAATGAAAACACAAAAGAAAAATTACATTTAAAGAAATACATTCTGTCAAGCTGTGGGAAAGACAGATAAGGGTAAAAGACCGACAGCAAGACCCCAGAGATAAGGTATGATGAGGTAAGGGAAGCATCCTATGTGTCTTTCCACAAGGAAAGGAACAATCTCAATAATAGAGGCAACAGATTGACTTTCCCATTTAAAAAACAAAAACACACGCACACCCCTCTTTTCTCTTAGGCTTTTTTGTGTATTGTTAAGAGAAATCAACAGTTTGAGGAATTGCCAGAGGATATGAACCCAGTCTGACCTGCTAGGCGAGCTCAGGGTACTTCTGCACAGGATCCACTCAAAGATGGAGAAGGATGTGTGTGTCCACCCTAAGATGGCAGAAAGATGAAGAGGTTTCACTCCATGACCAGGTCAAAGCTGCAACTTGTAACTGTGACAGCTATTTCCAACCTCGCTCTTTTTCATTCTCTGGGGTCCCAAAGATCTGCTGTTCTAAGTACCTTTAGAATAAACATATTGTGTAGATGGCATCCTTTTTGGAAGTGAATTCAAAGATACTCAGCCTGCTTCTCTTTCCTTTCCTTCTTCCCTCCCCCCTTTCACAGACTCTCAATATTGTGACACCGCGTGTTCGGCCAGAAGATTGCAGCATCGGTCTTTTGCCAAGGAACCACGACAAGAATCGCTGCATGGATGTGTTGCCCTTGGACCGGTGCCTGCCTTTCCTCATCTCTGTGGATGGCGAATCAAGTAACTACATCAATGCTGCACTCATGGATGTAAGCAGCACTGCACGGTCCCCGCTGATCCTAGTCTGCACTAGGTTTATTCATTCTTGGGTTTTTTTTCTGGGAGAAAGGATCCAAAGCAAAAAGCGTTTTTTTTCCCTGCAGTTTCTGAGTCTGATCTCTCCAAACTGGGCAAAGCCACATGAATTTTCTCTGTCTCACAGAAACATGTCACTTGGTAATGTGGTAAATCACAGTCTATGTCATTCTGCCTCAGACTGGTGGAAAAATTTTAACAAAGAAGCTTGTGAGCGTGCAGTCTGAGATTGTATATTAGGAAGGCAGCTGAACAAAGAAGTGGTGGGACAACTCTTCCCGCTGGTTGATGCACAAGTTGGAAGAGAAATGTTCACCAGGAGCTGCTGGGTCAGCTCTTTGGAAAGAATAGTTTGCAGCGTGGAGTAAGTGATTTATTTGAGCTACTGCAGTTAAGATTATGGAAGTACGGGGATCTGATGTGTGAAAACCTTTAGGACTGAAGGACATGAGTTAAGCTGGTGCGAATCTGTCTGAAGGCGTTTTCCCTCGCTTTGTTTATAGGCTGGAATGTCGCAGCACAGGTCATCTGTGGGGGGTGAATTATGTTGATGGTTTCTTTTCACTGTAGCACCTAACTGCCTTTGGATAGAGATGCCTGTAAAGCCGCTAATTATTGCAGTTGGAGTATGGGTAAACACAATCCGGGCTGAAGTGTCGTAATTTTTTCCCAAGCAATGTTGAATAGGGTTGGTCTTTTTTAATTTTGTCTGTTGTTTCAGTCTTTGGGGAACGGTGATACTACTGCATTTAAGAGGTTAAGTCAAATGGTCATAGAATTTATTTTAGATTTTTTCAGAAAATTGTGATGTCTTCATGGCAAATATGCCTGAGAAAACTTGTTTTTTTTTTTTTTTTCTTTCTTTAAAATGTGTTTCGTGCTTTGGCAAATCTGCAGAAGCACAATCAATTCTCTTGCTTCTTAGGGGAATGTGCTTGCACATTTTAGCCCTCATTACCTCAAAGCACTTTGCTAATACTTGTATCCTGCCACACAAAATTCCAGCTAATTAAATTTTTTTTTTTGTATAAAGGAACTTTGTACAAAGAAAGAGGAAAATCCCTTCCAGACTGATCGTTTCCCAACAGCTTTCCTTTTCCTTCTCTCTACTTCATTTCCCATCACCCTGCTCACGTGTGCACCCGCAGGAACATGGTGCAGCCACCCTGCAAAGTGGTGCAGGGCATGCACAGCACCCTGTCCTGCTCCCAGTGTGGGCCACTCAGCACTTACACCCACAGATGGCTTGTGTGGAGGAGAAGAGGCAAGCCCCCACAGCTGCCATCTTAGTGCTTTGGGTATTTATTTATTCATTTGCTTTAAATCCAAAATCTTAATCTGTTTTTTTTGTTCGTTTTGTTTTGTGTGTTTTTTTTTTAAACCAAGAATTACACATTTTGATTCAACTCTGCTTCACAGATGTACAGCACAAAGGACAGAGCGTTTGTAGGCTCATCTGAGCATTGCCTGCTGTGGTTGGAAAGCGATAGTTTTGCACTTCTATCCTTTCATTTGAAAGTGCCTCACAAACATTCATTAACACGGCCCCGCAGAGGTTAGGGCCACAGTTCTTCCCCTTCATAGTTAGGGAAATTGAGGGCAGAAGGCTTTTTTGAGGTGAAAGAATAGAAGAAGAAGTTGAATGCCAGTGGTGTGGACTCTGAACACTCCCCCACATCCTTTTAAAGGATGGCCGTGACCCGGACACGCCACCTCTCTAGCACTGTGCCACCAGGGAGCAATAGCAGGCAGGGGGCTAATCCCTCCTCTAGCTCCTGGAGTCCATTGCAGCAAAAAGGAGAGCGTTTGCTTCCAGCTGGTTTGTTTCCCAGTATTAATATTACTGTTAGTAGTAGTAATAGTAGAATTAGTATTATTTGCTGAGTCTCAAAATATAAATAATTGATTTGGGTAATCTCTGCTCTTGTGACACTTCTTTAATGAAATGTCTTCATTGGGAGTAAAAGAATCCCATTATGAGACGTTCATTCATTGCACAGCGATAACAAGGAGAGGGATATGTGATTTGTATAATCTGGTTAAATGGCTCAGATTGCCTAGCCATAGCCTCCCGGGTATAATATTCGTTTGAATAAAAGTTGATTGATTTTTCTTTTTTTTAAACTAATCTTATTCTTTTGTTAGAGCCACAAGCAACCTGCTGCCTTTATTGTAACCCAGCACCCTTTGCCCAACACCATAGCAGACTTCTGGAGGCTGGTGTTTGATTATAACTGCTCCTCCATCGTGATGCTGAATGAGATGGATGCAGCACAGGTAAGTGATTTTTCATCATCTCAGTCATGTAGCTTTATTCTCAAATCCAAAGGGTTTTAAGAGGGTTTCTGCTGCCATTTTCTTGTGGCAAATAAATAAAATAAAGGGTGGGAACTGGAATGTAGTAGGTAATGTTTTGGGGTATTAAGAAGGATAAAGGCCCAGGTCCACATGCTTGACTCTTTCTAAGGCAGCTAATTCTTACTGCGATTAACAGGGATTAGATATATAAGTATGCTGCCTTCGAGGGCATACATTTTCCTCCCAAACCCATTTCCGTTTCCCCCCAAAAATATGTGCTTCATGCTTGCCTGTTCACCCAGAATTTCCAGAAAAATAAAACCCAGAGATATGCTGAAAACATAGGAAGGATCTTTTCCCTGAGCTTTCCAATGGAATTCCATAGTACTGAGAAGTGCAGTTTGCATTGTTTTTGGAGAAGCACATTGTGCTGTGTATTTTTTTTTTCTTTCAAGTGTCATGTATAAGTTGGTTTCTTGGCTACTAAACACACTGTTACTTTCAGAAGTCGAGCTTGCAGGGGGAGGAGCTGTTGCTGTTGCTCCTGTACCAGAATTTCCAGCCACCTTGCTGATGAGTGGCAGAAGATAACAGCTTTCAAAAAGGCGTAATCATGCAATTTGTGTGAAGAGTACGTTTGGCATTGCTAATTCACCCATTACAGCACTTGTTTAACAGGAGAAGAACCCTCAAGTCGTTGGTACTTCATGGATTAATTTTTCATTTGTCTCTTTGCTGTCTTCAAAATCTTACCACACTTGAAGGCAGCAGGATTATTGGTCTCTTTTTTTGGATGGTAATTGAGAAACCAATCACCTGTTCATTGAGGGGAGCTCCCTTCAGAGTGAAAGCTATGGGATTTCATTTCTGTCTGCGGTAAGAGCTCACTCAGAAGTGGGCTCTCTTGGTGACCCGCTGAGTCTCAGCCCTCTGTGCGAGGAACTGGAGGCCCGGTGTGTTTGCCGCCTCCTGCCTCATTTACCCTGCCTGCTTCTGAGTCTTGGCACAGCATCCAGAGGCAGATTTCATCTTTTCCTTTTTTCAGACACTTTAAAGGAAAACACAGCATTTTATGGAAACCGGACATACTTTCTCACACTTTGTTCTGAGAAAGCACAAACCTATCAGCCTCAGACAGTGTTATTCTTGCCGACTATCTTTCTGCAAAAGACTTTATCTGCTTTTTTTCCCTAGAAAATTTCAGGTTTTATGAGGTAGTTTGCAGGCACAGGAAAGGAGATTTGGCAATGCATTAAGTCACTTTGACAGTTATTCTAGCATGCTGTCACCTACCTTGAGTCTGCAGCCAATGCCAAAAACACCCAGCCAGCACTGGAAGTTAAGGATAGCTTTGAAGTTTGTATCTTATGAGCTCTCAAGGCAAGGTGTGAAAGTTTGCTATCAGTTGTGAAAGTGAGATTTCTGAAAAGGAAACTTAACTGTGTTGTGACGTTACGCTTGCACTATTATTGTACAACAGTGTTGTTATTATCTAGCTGCTCATCATTGCCTAATCCAAGTGCTATACCATAAGTGCTACAAAACTGTCAGTGTATGGCTGCATGCAAATACCACGTGTGTGTGCCTAAGCGGGATGTTTTACTCATCTGCGTCAGTAGAACACAAATACAAAAATTGCTTCTGTAAAAGCTGTGGTTAAAGCTAAATATGTGGTTAATAAATAAAAATGTGGTTAAAATAAATAGGTAAGTGAGCCTTTAATCCACTATGCAGGGAAAAAGTGCAAATAAAACGATTTGTAGTTCAGAGACCATAACAGACTGTTTTAAGCACCATATAAACATATGCATTTGGGCAGATGGTCATTCATAGACCTGCTTTATATAAAGCAATTTTTAAAAATTTTGGTAAAGTTTAATCTTTCCCTTTTCCTAATGCACCTTGAGGTTCTTTCCTAAAGCCACCTGCTCTGCTCCCATCTCCTTGCCTATTGAACAAAAGCTTTGAGAGGAGATCTGTAGGCTGCTTGAAAGTCTGGATGAAAAGTAAAGACAACCTTCAAAGGAGGACTTGCTTATGTGGTCTTGGCTTGCTTCTTAATCTTGAAAAACTAACAAGGGCAAAGATGCATAAGATTGCATGAATATCCCGCCCAATTTCAATCCCATATGATCAAAGGAATAACAGGAATACCGAATTAATGCAGTACCATGCACACACTTGGCGTTATTACTGACAGTAATTAAACCTGAAAGGCTTGAGATCAGGTTCAAATGAGCATCCGGGTGTTTCAAAACTTCTCAAAAATTACCCTTGAAAATAGAAAAAGAAAAAAAAAAAAGGAAAAATACAATCTTAGCAGAAACTGCTAATGAGATCTCATGCAAAATATTTTCTTGCCATGATCTATTTCCAGATGGATTTGAAATACTTAGATTGTAATTTTGTGTGAATGGTAGGGTTTTTTTTATGCTTTGAGTTCAGTAATATCAGCATAAGCATAAGAAAAATGACTTCCAGCCTGCTTTACAAACTTCAGAGGTTCAGTTGTGGTTCACCCAGAAATTGGAGTTGCTCTGGTTGCTCTCAGAGCTAACTCATTTCCCCTCCCCTGCTCGCTGGTAGAGTCAGAATGCTAAAAAGTTTGTTGTACAGAAAAATTTCACTTTGCTTGAGTTAAGATTAATTGTGTTGCTGTGTGTACAGTTTCCTCATTAACAGCAAGTCTATGGGATTCCTATTACATTAACCTGCAGACACTGATCTTTTAATGCTCATTTTAAATCTATGTCCCATTCATTTGCCAGCCATTTTTCTCCACCCCAGAATTCAATCAGAAATTGTGTTTGTACTGAAAAAGAAAAGAAGTCAAGCTTCTAAAAAAAATTTTTTTTTTTGTCCTCACATTCTTGATATAGAGAAGTTTCGCAGAGCTAGGAGGTCTTTTCTGAGCAAATACATTCTGTAATACAAGATTGGCTGTGGATTTTGAGCTGGTTATAAATTTGAAGTGAAAGAAGAGTGATCATGCATCTTCTTGTTAATATTAAGATGCTTTCTGTTTCTTTTGGTGTTCTCACTAGCTCTGCATGCAGTACTGGCCAGAGAAGACGTCCTGTTGTTATGGCCCAATTCAAGTAGAGTTTGTTTCAGCAGACATTGATGAAGACATCATAAACCGGATATTCCGGATCTGCAACATGGCCAGGGTAAGATCAGTGAAATATCAGATTCCCTATTTATTCTCAAAAATATATTTTGGCAAGGGGGAGAGGCAGAACTGTGCCTATGGTTTAGAGATGCTGAATCTCTCACCTAGTAACAAAATTTCACTGCAGAATTTAGTAGCTACTTCCTTTAATTAACATTTAATTGCATCAGTCTACATTGGTAAAAGGCTCTTGGCTGAAAGTAGAAAGTGAATGATATGAAAATCTGTATTTAAATGGAGTGCATTTTTCTGTGTGTATTTGAGAACAATTAATCATTTAGTAGCCAATATAAACCCATCAGTATCATAGGAAGTAAACTGGGATAGTGTCAACTGCTCTCCATCTGTCACCTACTATGCACTGTCTCTGAAGACAAATGCAATGTTTACTGGCTTGACTGGACTCTCCCAGTTGCCACCATTTTCCTATAAATAAGCAACTTAAATTTCTGTAAGCAACTTTTTGTCTGTATTTCTCAGCCCTGGTATAGCTGAAAGGATAAAACAAAGTTTATCTGCGTGCTGGACCCAGGCAATGCAAGGGTCTGCTCAGGGCTGCAGGAAGAGGGTTTCAGCAGGGGATTTTTCTCTCATTAGTTGTTCCCAGATTGATTATACTGCTTTTTTTTTTTTTCCTTTTTCTTTTTTTAATCAGAAGTGGAAACAGGCTCCAGAAATTACATTTCCATACTGTTTAAAGCATCTGTCTCTGGTTGTGTGGTCAGAGCCTGTGCAGCAATTCAATTACTCCATTATGGAGTTGAACCTTGTGGTCTAACTACATGAATGGCTAAATCAGTCACCTGTTCACCACCCCATATCCCAAGCCAACAGCCTCTGAACTAGGGACAGCCTTGAAGTCCTGTAGCTAATAAAACCATGGTCCTGGGACTCCAGTGCTGAAGCCAGCTTGTCAATGCGTGGCTGGCAGGGCGGATGCTATGAACTCATGTTTCTCTGCACCCATGTGTGTTCACCACTAGCAGCTACTGCTAAAATCCTGATGAGGATCCTTTCTGCCATAGTGCCCAGAGAATTTTTTGAGGGCCTTCTTTGCCTCTAGTTCTTATGGCACACCTAATCTCCAGCACAGGCTACCAGGAAAGAATATTTGATCTATTCTTACAATTCAGTGAGACTTTTTTCTCTACTGGAAACAAAATGAGGGATACTTAGCAGCTGGTTTCTGCCTGGCTTTGTAATATCTGAGGTCACCGTTATAATCCAGAATACCGAGAAGTCCTTGTTCCCCACCATATTACACATCCAGGGTGGAGGATGTTGGCATTAATGATAACAAATTCAGAGGGGAAGGCATCTTGTAATCAGTACCCCCGGCTTCACCCTATCTCTCTGCTTCTGCCACATTCCCTTTAGCATCTTGAAAATGCTTTTTTTTTTTGTAGCCCCAGGATGGATATCGCATAGTTCAGCACTTGCAATACATTGGCTGGCCAGCATACAGGGACACCCCTCCTTCCAAACGCTCCCTCCTGAAGGTGGTCAGAAGGTTGGAGAAGTGGCAGGAGCAGTACGATGGGAGAGACGGCCGCACTGTTGTCCACTGCCTGTAAGTAGGACTGGAAAAAGTCTAACTTCACAAAATGTGTCTGAAGAATACCGATTATGTATCTGGAAATCTGGTGGCTTGCCAGACTTCAGCTGGGGAAAATGAGGTTAAATTACATTTGTAATACACTTCAAGTTGAATATTGTGCTATATTATAGCATCCTGGCCCAGAGATTTTACTGATTGTGGTGAGGAGTAGCCAAAAAGGCTCTGCTACTTTCTGCCATGACCACCTCTGACCACGGAGCCCCAGAGGAGCGAGGAGAAGCACGGCAGGGCCCGGGGCTTCGTCTTCACCACTGCCAGGGATGGGCTTAGCCCTTCCCACGACACTGCCAGCTCTCATGCTGCCCCTGCAGAGCTGTGCTTTCACAAACCCATGAACTTCCTCAACCAGGCTGGTGAATACACACCTCTGTCAATGTACATGCTGATGTGTAAGTAGTGCTTTCATCCCTTGCCTGGCTTTCATCTGTTGCCTCTTTTCTTCTGCGCCCAGGAATGGTGGGGGACGCAGTGGCACCTTCTGTGCCATCTGCAGTGTGTGTGAAATGATTCAACAGCAAAATATCATTGACGTGTTCCACATAGTGAAAACATTACGGAATAACAAGTCCAACATGGTGGAGTCACTGGTAAGCTTTTTTCCTGCACTTTACCCCACCCAGCACATGCAGGGGAACTTCAGGATAGGTACAAAATTTCATGGCTTAGCCCAGTATGAATCAAACCCAAGCATAACGTAAAGCCAGCAGAATTAAAAACATTCCCATTTTAGCATGTATGATGAATCCCTCACTCCCACTGCTTCTCTCCTTGAGCAAACAGGAAGCGGCTGCCCTGGCAGCAAGGTGAGCAGCATCTCCTACACCCAGCTGCCTCCAGGAGGTCGAACCCCAAGCTGCTGTCACCATGGCTATGGGGAGCAGGTAGAGTTTGTCCTCGTGTGTATGCATACAGCCTGGTGCTTATTGCCGTGACATGCCTTGAAACCAGGGAGGGAGAAGAGTCTGAACCCCAGACCTTGCTCCCTGCAACCAGAGAAATTAAACTGTCCTGAATTCAAACATCTCAATTGATCATACTGAATTCTTTCCTCAAAAGCAATGTGTGCAATGAGGGCACAGAGCAAATGCTGAATAGTCCATAGGGTGGCTGTGTCTTTGAGAATTTTTCTCCTCCATTGACGATAACGTCTCATAGTAATACTTGTTCAGTATCACACAGAAATACAGTTAATGTTTGCCTGGTCCTGCCAAATGGTGTAAGAAAGAGAGAGGAGGCATTTTTTGGCAGCTTGTGGAATGAGACTCCAAAGAGTTCTTCTGTATCCTGATGTCACTGACTTCTGTTCTCTCTTTCAGGAACAGTATAAATTTGTATACGAGGTTGCACTGGAATACTTGAGTTCCTTTTAGCCCAGCGGAGGGAGGGGAGCCGCCGATGTGGCAGACCCCAACCCCTGGCAGACGCTTCTCCCCTCTCCCGCATTAGAAGGCAGTAACAAGTGTGGGAAGGAAAACCTCTCCTTCCCAGAGCAAGAGACTGAGACTGCACAGACCTCGCTGGAAGAAGGAGATGATGCCTGTGTTTGCTGCTGCCTGCTTTCTATTGGAGCATCTACCGCTTCTTAAATAACCTACTGTAAAAATTAGCAAAATGGGAGACAGGCTGAAAGACTGGACTTTCTAATACCCTCTGACTTCTTCTCTCCTCTTCTGGATTGTATTTTTGCTCTCATTGCTGCAGAGTGGGGAAAGAATGAAACCCTTAGGAAATTCTCTTTTAAATGTCTCCTTTTTAAGTTATCTTTTCCTTTTTTTTTTTTTTTCTTCAAATCTCAGTCTTTAATTTTTGAATTTCATGCAGCAGTCATCTGGGAAAAATGAGATAGCCATAGGGGATCTATGACATGTTTCATTACAATTTGCCTACCTTATCTGTTTTTGTTTTATTTTCCAAATGAAAAGGGCAACACCAAAAAACAGTGGAATTGTCTTTCCATATCTGGTTCCTTTTAGTATGAAAATAGATGGTGGAGATGAGAAGTTGTTCACGGATTCACTGCCTCGGCTTCTACACATTTCCTCCCAGTTCCTGCTAGACTCCCAAGGCTGTGTGCATGAACTGGTTACATCTCTCTAGTCCATGTTCATTTCAGTGCTGGTGAAGCAATAGCATTAATGAGTTTCCCAGCCCCTAAAACCCTAAGGTTAAATATTTGCATCAAACAAATTGCATTTGTCTTGCAACTTTGGTAACTTTGTTACCATATTTTTCAAGTGTTTGCTGGGGTGCAGTGTGTCTTTGAAAAACAGGGTATAAAGTAGGTGTTATTGATCTTATACTATGTATTATTATTTTTTTATTTATTATTTGTATTGCTGTAGAACTTAGGACCCCTAGTCCTGACAAGACCCTGATGAACTAGGCACTGTGCAAACAAAGAAGGGTTCCTGCTCAAGAACTTAGAATCTGAAGGTAATCTTAAAATTGGGTTTGATCAAGATTTCCTCACTGTTTCCAAACTGCTGTACAATCAGATGTAGTTGAGTGACTTGTTCAGATTTCCAGCCCCTGCAAATTTCAAAATGGTAACCCATCCAAGCGGTAGGGAAGGTGATGTACATACACAGAAACTTGTTCTGACATGTACTAAGAAAAGTCTTCGACCGGAACAGCAACTTTCCATCTTAAACAAAACAGCTTTTGTTTTGTTCTGCAAAAATGCCTGTGCAGCTCTACTTCTTTGAAACAACCATCAGATGTGGTTTGCTGTGGTTCTGGATCTCACTCTGACTTCTTAGAAGCTAAGAAATTGCTTTTCTAAAAAAGTATGTTAAGTAGTTAATCACTGAGGTCTGCAGGATAATCTTGGAGATTTTTTTGTTTTAAATGAACAAGGACTTACAATATTCAGTATTTCAATTTAGCTGTTTATTTATCTTGAGGGTGCAGGGATACAAGGTTGCTCTGTGTGTAAATTAGATTCTGAGATATGTAGGTTTCTTCAAATATAGACTTGTGAAAAGCTAGACTGAAGGTAAGAGTTTAAGGAAACTCTACGTTCTTACCACTTTTAGTTTTCCACCCTCAGGTAAATACTCAGAGACTGTGCTGGGAGCTCTGTCATGTTAATGCCTGGCATAGAGAATGCCAGAAGTTCAAAAAATTTTAGTAATTCCATATATCAGTTCAAAAGGCACCTCTGCTTCATGGTTGTTCTTGATAATTATACCTTTGCCTTGACAATGAAGTATGAAAATTAAATCTGATAAAAGCAGCTCTTCACTCAAATATACCAGTATCTAACCAAAAAGTTATAATCTCTATCAGAACCTGCAGCAGTCTTAAGAAAGGCTGCTTGGTATTTGCAAATGGAACAGCAATAATCCTTCTTCCTGCTAAGCATCATAGGAGGGGCTTGCATAGGATGCTGAACTGCCTAGCTCATGTTCTTTCCAAGAAGCTTTGGATTCTTGGCTTCTTTCAAGTGAATATCTTGTAGATCTTAAATGTGGTAGAACCAGAGAGTCCCTTGATGTAGGTGGTGTGCCATAAAGTATTAGTGAAAACCCCCTCACAGGTGCCTCTGCTCTGTTTCAGGTTGGTCCTCTCTGTTGTCTGCAAGAAATCACCTTTAGTTCATATTGGCGCTGCAGGTAGATGTCTGGTGTTTCAGGAAATGAGCTACTTGTTTTATTTATTTTTTCTTTTGATGCTAAGCTACATAAACAATTCTGCAGAAGAATAAAAGACAAAGCAAAATTATGACAAAAATGAGAAGGAAGGCAAATTATAACTGTTTGGATTTCAAGTAGCTTGCTGTGACAGTGTAGGTCAGTGGCAGGGGAACAATTGGAAAGAGGATAGAGGGAATCCTGATCCCAGGATGGGATTTTTCAATTGCCCAGGTAAGAAGAAACTGCCAGCAAAATGTTCATGACTTCACTAACTCTAGAAGGCCAGAGGGAATCACTCCCTATGGATGCTATGTAAGTGTTAATTAGTATTTAGCATTCTGTTAATTTTAAATGGAAACTATCATACCCATAGGTCCCTTTCAGGAGTTACTGAAAGACTAGTTCGAGCACTGAGGTTAATACCCAGGATAAAGGAAATAGAGAGGTAGAAGAAATGGCAATATAACCAAGAAATGAAATGTAGGAGGTAGTTCCAGGCTTAACAGTAGCATGAAGGAAAGTGGATTAAAAAGCCAGCGGTAAGCCTATAGGAGGGATGTATGCATGGAGAGAAGGAGGTGTTGGTTGAGCAGAGCAGAATAGATCTTGTAGTGAAGTTGTTTAAGGTCTTGAGGTAGGTTTGAATGTGTTTTCATGGTAAGAAAAATGCTAGTACAGGGTCAGGTGCAAGTATCAGCTGGCCTACAGCAATGCAGTGCACTGCAAATACAAAGTGATGTTAGCATAAATTTTAGTGAAAGGTACTTAAGCTACATTTTACCTTGTATGTAGTTGCGAGAAAAAAGTTTTGTGCAAATGGTGTTGGTTTGCACAGCCCAACTGTTAGTCACAACTGATTATGTACCAGCTCAGTTCTGTATTTCAACCTTCTTCTACTGTTCAGCCTGCTATCAGTGTGGAGGGATGCTCAGCAAGCACTGCAGATGGTGTTGCTTCTAGCCCCAAACTGTTCTGTCACCATACAGTTGCACTGCTTTCAGGGGACTGCCCCAGGTCCAGTCTGTATTGGCTCAGGGGTATTTACACCGTTCGTTGCTGCACAATGCGTGTATGACGAACGTGAATTAATGCTGAAGGGAAAGAGAAAAGAAGCTCACTTTAAATAACGTTATTACTTTGAGGTTGTTTAAACCATAGAGAACAGCCTGTAGCAAAATAGGTAATGCATTTGAAGCAAGATTATGGGTGTTGGGTTTGTTTTCACTGGGAAAGAGAGAAATTGAAATAGAGGAGGCTTTCTCACTCCTGAAAGGATTAACAGTCAGGGACAAACTTTCCAACCTAAGCATTGCTTGCTGTGTTTGGGGAGCAATAATGTAAGGTAGGAAAGGTGAATTCCTCAATAACTGAATTTTAAGCTGAGAAAATAAGATAGTGACGATATTTTAATGGTCATAATGAAAACATTTATTCCCTTTCAAACATCCTGCAGGGTTGCGTGAGGGTTGTTTATTGATAGCAGAGTATTGGTCTAAAGTGTAATCTGAAATTCAGGGAACTAGAAATAAGTAAAGAAGGATGGGGGTACGATGACTATCTTATACGCAGCGTAACTGACGTCTTCAATTACTAAGGGATGTAACTGCAGTGAAGAATTCCAGTGCTATCTAGGCTGGCTGCTGGAGAAGGAAGACCCTGAGCTGTCTGCAGGAAAGAGATAGACCAAAACCCCTGCAAGATACAGTAGGTCTTGACAATCTTTTTTTAGTTTTTAATTTTTTTTTCAAAATTAAGATCTCTGCAGGAGCTACATCCTTTGCTGGCACCTTTTTTTTTTTTTCTTTCCCCCCAAAAATATAGCCTGTAAAGGAAAAAGGTATTTGACCACCCGTAAATAGACCTGAGGTACTTGTTTATTAATGTGAATAAAACAGACCATGGATGGGAGTACGGTGTCCATGTGAAGGTAGCTGAAACAGGACTGCTGGTGGCAAACAAGCAGATGGGAATTTGGTGGGTTTATTTATGTCTACTGGTTGAAATAACTGGTATTCTCTGATCAGGTAAGTCTCTGAATAGTGGTTAGTAGGAGGCATTTCAGTTCATGATTGAAATTCTTTAGCAAAGTTGCACAGAATTCTGTCTGCCTTTGCCGTGTTTTGCTCCAACGCCGGTTAGTCCCACTTAATTTATTCACATTCCAGCCATTTATGTGAGCTAGAGTTCCTTTTTTTGGTCCGCAGGCAGCAGGCAGCTAGCAATGAAAGATTTTTACATGCGCTGAAAAGCCATAGACTTCCCCCCCAAATCAAGCTGCAGTTCCTGTGTACCCCATTTCTCCTGCTCAGCCCCAGCCTATGTTGCACACACATTTGAAGAATGCCCAGGTAACTCCCAGAAAGTAGACAGATATTTTGGGAAGTGCCTGTGACCCCTAATCAGTCTGATCCATGTAACTCTGTAGGGCAGAGGAGGGAATCCCAAAGCAAAACTTTTGCCTAGAGAAGCACATATTTGTGGGTCAGTAGTTTTCTACCTTTTATTCTGGATCTGTAAGCTCCCTGTAAAAATGCCCAGTGGCAACATAGACCCCACAGTAGTAGATTTAAGCCTGTAGATGGTAGACATGTTTTTCCATTTACTTTTCACAGGTCCTTTAGCAGTAGGTTGTGGGATTTCCCCTGGGAATCTCAGGTCAGGCATCATGGGTCACTGCTCTTGATGTCTGCTAGAGTCAGAGAAAGGAGAGAGGCTCCTGCCTGCAGCAGGTGTTTCAGAGGGCGTTTAAGCCAATTGCTATCTGGAAAAGAAGGAAAGGAAAAGAAACCTCCTTTTGGAGAAAAGCAAACATTGGAGATAAAGGAAGATTACATGGAGTCCTGAAACAGGTAGGAAACTTCCACTTCTTTGTGTGTCTTATTCTTGCAGGGATCAACTTATGTCTTTCCTACTCTTCTGAGTTCATGCCAAGCTCATAAAAAAACAGGTAGTAGCACGTTTCTACCCTCCGGAGCTCTCTAGAGATGGAGCAGTCAGTGTAACAGAGGGAATAAATCCCAACGGACGAAGATAAGAGGAGATTTGCTTGAGAGGAATCGTCAAGTACAAGGTGCCTCCATCTGTCACACTTGCAGAATTATTTGCAAATGATCACAGAGCAGTGCACAGTCCTGGCATATTCCTCTGTGTGCAATACAGTGCAAATGTTGCTCTTGGAAAACTTCATTGTCCTATAATAAATTTAAACAATCAACTCTATTGCATTGTAGCACAGTTAACTTTTAGCCCTTGGAAAGGGCATCTCATAAACTTGGTATGAGCCTGCTGTATTCTCATTTGAGATTCTTCCATTTGTCTTTAGTGTACAAATGTCAGCCAGCCTTAGTTTGTTAGAAACATACATGGGACCATGTGATAAAAGGTGTTCAGTGTGACCACTGCCTTTGGGTCTGAAACTCAGTATACCTCCTTAGAAGACTGAAATGGTGGAACAGACTACTGCATCTTCCCTGCACAGACCTTTTCAGGAGCGTGAACTGAGGGAGCCAGCTAATTAAAGTCAGGTATACAGAAGTGAGTAATGAGGATTCTGTTAACCCTCCTGCATTCATATTTGTTTAGATTGCAGTCTTCTGTAGCCATACATACATGATATACTGTTTAAATGCAAGTGCCCTTTCTTTCCCTCTTCCCTAAAAGACTTGTAGCTCTTCTTTCATTGAGGGCCAACCAACAGCATAGCAAGCAAAGCCCACTTTCTGCAGTTTTGGCGAGGGCTGCTAGGAAAATCTATCATGTAGCATCTGTTTATTGACTTGGAAAAGTATTGGTCATCTTCATCCTCATACACATACTTGAAGAAAGTACAATTTGGTATAGCAGTTAAGTAAATTCATACATTTTTATACATCAAGACCAATTCCTGGTGGTACTGAGTTTGATGAAAAGACAAAAAATTTGCTGACTTCCAGTGACCTCTAGTCTATGATCTTTATTTTCTGTGTTAAAAGATTTTTAAAAGCCTCCCTTGTAAACAATAAACTACACTCAGAATATCCTACAGTTTCAAGTTGTACTAGCATAATTGTGAAAACCTGGCAGCTTCTTCTGTTTGTAAAAACAAGAGATCTAAATGAGCCTTTCCATCCTTGTCCCAGTGCATCTAACAGATTTTTCACCCTTATTCTCTGCTTGCAACGTAAGCCTTAAGAAACAAAATAATGCAGCAGACTGAATGACAGATGCTGGTGTTCCCATAGTGTTTCTAGGGAGGCAGGGGGGTGGAGAATAAAGAAAATGTTTTTCTTGTAAGTCAATTCAGCACGAGCTGTTTCTAAGCAGTATAGTCATGAACCAGTTGACAGTAATTTGTGTGGAGCAAGGAGTTGCTTGTTGTTGCAAGGTGAAGGTACACTACAGATGTACCCTTTGGGACCAGTCCTGATCTTTTCTAAATATGTTTCCAACAGAATAGGGGCCACTTTAGTGGAAGCATTTGTTGCAGAATGACAGTGTTTTAGTGAAGATTTTTTACTGAGAGATCTGATATCCTAGAACGCGACTGTTTGTGGGCCTTTGTGAGATGCTTCAAGCTTGTTGCTCTACAAAGGTTTATTTCCTTGTGTGAGTACATCATCTTTCAGTGGGGACCTCCAGGAAATCTTACATGAAGTTACGGAAAGGAGTGCATTTGCAGGGGTGGAAGCGGGAGTGTGGCCAACACTTTATAAGTTTTCATGAATTTAGCTATTCTAAAAGACTCCCCAGGATGAATGATGATGGGTTGTTTGCATTGCTAAGTGTAACTAGCTGTAACACTTCACGTGCTGGACTTCCATACACCTGCAGCAGAACTGGCATCACCACCCCCCATCACCCTTGGAGCCCTTTCTTACGTCTTCAGCACTTACGCTGCACTTCTATGCCAAACGTTGCAGCTGTATCCTTGGCACATTTAATCCATACTGACTAACCGCATTGACAAAATTCACTCCCACATTGATTTAATCTCCTTCACCTCCTTCCCCTCTGCGCCAATCCTGTTGAAATTAAAATGTACTAGCGTCACTTGTTACCAGACTTGTTACTACTTCAGACAGCAATGCTGCAGCTGCATCTGGATCAGCAGGATCCTATCCAGCTCCCTGGATGCATTCTGCCAGCAGGGAGGAATGCTGCATGAGAGCAAGTCTCTGCTGTTGCAGTTCTGCCCCCATCTCCCTTCCTTTGGCCTTTATGGATTACTGGTGAAACTCACTTGTACAGTTTGGGTGTTTGATAGATAAAGCACGTATGAAAAAAAAAAAAGGGAAAAAACCTATAAATACAAAAAATCTCAGCACTGTGCATTCAGTGTCTTTTCTTTCTAGCTTAAAAGAAGGAAGGTAAATAATGTCAAGTCAATGAATATCAGATATATTTTTTGACTGTACATTACAGTGAAGTGTAATCTTTTTTTTACAACTGCGAGTCCATCTTATTTATTCTTGTAAATGTTCCCAGACAATGTTTGTAATATGGGCTGTGTTGCAAATCCATAAAATAAATCTGTGATCTGAGATTAATGTTTTACTAAGAGACTCTTGTACTTGTGCCTTTTCTTTGCGCTTACAGGGGACAATATATTGCAAGTAATACTATTAGAAATGGCGGGGTGATGGCACGGAAAAAAACAAGACAAGCTGCTTGTCACATTGATAGGCAGCTGGCTTTACATCATGGTTATCATTCAGAAGGAACTCAACAGCAGCAAAGAGAATTCACCAAGCACTTCCATCTAGCTGAAAATTTTGACTCAGCCCTCTCAGAAAACCAGTGTATGTGAGCTAAGTACTTTTAAAAATTATAGCCTTAGAAGCATGAGTTAGAGCTAAGCATATTCTTGCAATGTTTTCCTTCTAACAGATATTGCTGTCTTGTTTCCTTGGTATTCAAGTGTTGAGTAGAGATTGCTACCGTTACTGAGACTTTTCTGGTGTTTCCTATAGACAGGTACACAAAGGTGTTTTGTGTGCAGGTGTTGCATGCCAAACTTGAACGTAGGATATGGGTGTCAGTAACAAATATTTTCACACATTTACCAGCAGGCTGCCGTCTTCTGCCCTCATTTATCAACAGCCGCGTGGCAGTGCTTGCCATCCAAGTCAGTTTATGCAAAGTAGGAGACTGTAGGCAAGAAAGCAGACAAGGCTCCAATACTCTGAAGACCACTTTATTCCCACAATACAAGCACAAGTGCATCAAGATTCACAGCTTAGCGTGTCAGAATAGGAGAGTCCTGTCTTGCTACACTATACAACCCAAACGGTAAGAACTAATCTTTTACATTTTTAATTAGCCTTACTAAAAATAAAAAATGAAAAAAATAAGGCATCTGAACAAGGATGATGTAGCTCCTGTTTTTCTTAAAGCATGGTATATCTACTTGGAAGCATATTTTAGTACTCATTTCTGTAAGTATTCACTTTTTTTCTTTTGCAAATACTTTGTTTTAATTCTTCACTGATATGAAGAAAACTCTGTAACTGCACTAGGTATCGGTGTTTGGCTCAAATATGGGTGTTCAGTCGCACACTTATTGTTATGGTGGGGAGCCAGTTAGGAGGAAAAAGTTGTTGCCAAAGTAAGCTCCTCACAGCAGTGTTAGATTGAGAGGAAACTTTACTGCTACAGTCCTGACTGTTTAACAGAGTTCATAGTGATTAATTACAGTTCATCTTGGTACTTTAGCCTGGTTTATATTTTACAGACACTTGCTATTAACAACAGGTTGCATTTATGGAAGGTAAACAGCAGAGAAAGCTCTGCCATACTGCAGGTGGTCTTATAAGGATACGCACTGAAGTACCAGCATTTAGAAACAAGTATGAATTCACCCTTCTGTCCTCTTCTTGTCTTTCCAGCATAAGACAGCAGTGTATTATGTGCAGGGGTAAGTCAGAAACCCGTGGGGTTCAAAGCGCTTCACGCCTCGCTCCGCAGTGTTACCATTGCTGACGTGCAGGGCACAAACCTGTAGAGATTTCATCCAGCTCAGTTGCTGCCTTCAAGTATCAGCTGCTACTTTTCCGTCCATCCCTGTGATAACCAATATCTTTATACTGATACTACTCTGCCTAAGCTGAAGCTCTCAGTTTCACAGGTTAAACCTTCAAATACCACACATCATGCTGAGCGGAATATGCTGCTGTTGTTTAGAAGCAGATACTAAAGATGTGACTTATCTTATTCAGGCATGGCTGTCCACATGACAGTCATCCAACTCTAGAGAGGGAACGTAGACAATTACCTTGATGGTGAGAAAAAGGCCTCTCCAGAGGGGGAATCTGCCTTGGATAGAGCCATCTAAGGCAGGTGGGTTATGCAGTCCTCTGGATGTACCTGTTTTCTCCACTGATCGAGTTAGCTAGGTGACCAATACCAACTTGGACAACTGATTTTGAGATGTCTGCAGTTAGATGAGGTGCATTCCCCTCATTACTGAATATCTGCAGGCAAGTTATGTCATAAAATGGCATAAAGAGAGAAGGAATAGATTTAATGCTTCTTGCTTATTCTTGGAAATTCTTCCTCTGAGCCATCTAGGTTGGCTCTTTCAGGTACTCCCTCTTTTTTGTCAAGTTCCCATTTGAAAAATGATAAAAACAGTTTTTTGTTTGGTTTTATTTTAAAGAAAAAAAAAGCTGTTCTGCATTAACTTTACTTTTGTACGCTGATGTATAACTTCAATTGTACAGGAAGAAGACAAAATGAAAAGACTTTTTTTTTTGTGAGCCATATCTGTGTGTGTTTGGGGGATGTCATATTTCTTACTAAAAGTGTGTTTATAACTGGCTTGTAAAAAGTATCCATTAAGTGTTAATATATGCTGAATCAATAGCTATAGAGCATTTACAGTACAGGTCAATAGGGTTACATAAAAGTCCGTAACATTTAGTGATGTGTTTAGAAACACCTATAATGTACTCTTTATGCCTCAAGCAATATAATATTTGGCACTCCTTTATTAATACCTTGTAAACGATATACTGTTGAGATAAGCTGCAACCTGATGGATTTTTCAGCAATGTGGTGAAATAGCTTTTTTATTGCATGTATAAATGGTTCCCTCTAAAACATCTGTGAGAGAAAGTCTGGCTTGCATATAAAAATTAATGAAATATGCAGAACGTTTTTCTGGAGAAGAGTAAGGCCAGAAGTTGCTAGCAGTAATCCCCTCAGTATACTCACATATAGGATGGTCCATGTAGGATCATGAGGCTGAAGAGCCTTGTACTAAATATCCCTTCTTTGAAATCTCTGAAGGTGTTCCTGGGAGTATCCTTGCACTGGCGTTTCAGGACTGAGTACACTGAGAAGGAGAGGTTACCGGTTATTGCGCGAGCCTAGTATTTAGGATATGCTTAGGTCAGCTCTCTGCTCTACCGTGGTTTTAGCATCTACTGTCAGGAAAGTTGTTTTGTTTTCCTCCAGCTGCATGATTGAAGGTTTGAACAATGTTAGGAGAGTCCAGTGATGCCACCAGTCTCATAGGCTGTCTCTGAAGTTGGCAAATTAAGGATTTGTAGGAAATGGCAGGTAGGAAAAATGCCAACAATGGTAAGTTTGTAACGGTCTTCTCTGATGCAGTACCTCATTGTGGGATACCACAAATGAAAGGTGATATCTATATAGATCTTTCTTCTGAGCAACGTTTTGAATTGTGCTTGATCTGACTCAGACTCTCTCCATCCATAGGTTCCATGTGGGGCTTCTAACCCAACGTTGGAACATGACAAGAGGATGTACAGCAGGAGTCTCTCTTCAGGATTGAGATAGTCCGGTTTTGTGTATCTTTCTTGCAAATCAGCCCGTTCTATCAGCAGAGCAGGGAAGTGATTGTGCACGCAACTGTGTGCGCGTCTTCTGTCACCTTGTCCTCCTGCTGAAAGCTGAGCACAAATATTCATCTAAAATGAGCTACTGGAAGGCGTTATTGGCAGTGTTTGCACAGCCGTGAGTGCTGACGATGAAAGAACGAGTTGTCTAGGAAAACGCTGATGACGTGCAAAGAACAAAAATTATTGTTTATTCTGGTGCCATAGGAACTATCTTGCAACAAAAAATAGGCTTTAACAAAGGAGGGTAATGAGCAACCCCAGTTCTCTGTGTTTATGTGTACACGCCATTGAGTTATAATGTCACCACGTGGCTGAATGTGTGAATGTACCTCTTGTAAGCAGCCAGTTCCCAGTGTGTTTGTATGACAAGAAGCATCGCAACATGCAGTAGTGGTTCCTGTGTTGGTTGTGGTTTAAAGGATAGATTAGCTGTGGCCTGAGTCAAAATTAATACCAAAAGCCAAAATAAGCAATTAGTTTTTGTTTCTACTTCATTTGCAAAATACGTACTGTTGTGTGTAGAAATTATGTTTGTCTTTATGGATCTGGTTTTTAGCTTACTCCACACCATTGGTAGCATCTTCTTCATGTTTGCAGACAGAAACTTCACTTAAGAAACATGCAAGTTATATAGTGCTTTGATACGTGGGGAGATTTGTTGCTTTTGGCCATGGATGTTCTCCAAACATGACTGAACCCATCTTTTGCACACAGCTGAGACCCATTGCTTCAGTCTTGTGTTGCTCAGGGATGTTTTGTGTCCAGGTGCAGAAAGATTTGAGTGCCACTATTCTTTTTTAGTAACATTTTATACTAAAGTCTAAAGCCTGCAAGCATTTTGTAATGAATGGTGGCTTTTATATACATTCACTGCTTGCTGTGTTACTGGTATATCACGCTTTTATTTTAATCTGGCTCACTCCAAGTTTCACCATCTGAAAGTGTCCTTGCTCCAGCAGGTGTTGAAAGAAAAAAACCTACCTCTAGAAATTCAAATCCCTCTTAGTGTGGATCTGCTCACATTGCAGGAGGGAGTCAGAGCTGAAGTGTGAATCGGTGGCTTGGCCCAAGCTCAAGAGTTGAGAAATGAGAAGTAAGTGTGTCTGGGGAGGAGGGGGTATCAACCCAATATTGCCTTTCCCATGGTGTCGGAGCAGGCTGCTCCCGTGGTCCTGACAACTTCCAGTGCATTTCAGGGCTAAAACAAATTTCATCCCATCCCCTCTGGGTCCCTGGGAGAAAATTCTTATTTTTCATCACCTCCAAAGGTGGCCAAGGACCTCCTGCCTGCTCCTCCCAGATGTTTGCTGGAGGTGGGGCCCCATGCAGGCTTGGGGCAGCCCCCTTGCCCCTCTCCAGCCTGCCCAGCACGTCCTGGATGCATCGCAGCCTCTTGCCATCGACTGATGTGCAGTGTCCAAGGCACATAGACTCCTTCCCCCAGCCTCACACCCTTGTTAAGCAGAACAGCTGCAAAAATATCAAGCAGAGAGCAAGTATTAGCTCAAAACTCAGTTTTGGCTGTAAGCATGCAGATAATTCTCATTCGCAGACTCCTACTGCTACTGTTGCATACATGAATCAGCTTTGCAAGTTTGGAGAATAATTTTGAAAATTGCAGCTTGGAAATGATAAGACAAGGCTAAAAAGACACTCCAGCAGCATGGAAATATAAAGCAGATACCAGCTTGCTAAAGGAGAACGGATTTCTGTCCGTCCCAGATATTGTAACAGCTTTTGGTCTGAAAGCGTGTCGAATGATGTCAGAATTTGGTATGCATCAGTCTGGGGAAAACACTGCCATTTCTTCAATGCTACTGCTTTGTCTTTTTTGACTGCTGCTTTTAAAATAATTTTCCCACTGTGGACCCGTTGTGAAACTGTGTAAGCAATGGCAAGTCTTTGCAAGCAGGGACCAGGAGGAGATCAGAGAGGAAAGCTTATTCCTGGGAATCTGCCTGGATTTTTAGGGAGATAACTCCGTCACTTCAGGATGCAATTACTTGCAATTTTCTTGCATTTTCACTGACTTTGGAGAAAAAGTGTAGGCTTAGAAGTTATCAGTCAGACATCAAGCTCTGAGGGAGTGATAAGAACATGCTGCACCCTTTGAACCTGAGAGGCAAGCTTTAAAAAAAAAAAAAAAAAAAATTGCAGATTTAACCTTTTTGGTAAATGAATTCACATGGAGTGGAAAGATCAAAATGAAATGTTTTGCTAACATGTTCCATCCAATTCGAAATGACCTAAGCAGTGAAATAATTTTCTTTTGCTTTTTCCTTACCTTGTTTGGTGGTCTTCACTGGGAAGCAATTTCCTTTGCTCATCACAGCCGCCCCAAGCTACCCACCTGCCTCACTGGTGGGTAAGGTGACGTCACTGCACAGAATGCTCCAACAGCCTGGGCTTCTGGAAAGGGAGACTCACATTCATTTGGATTAAATACTGTTTTAATTTTACTAGAATTTTGCACCTTCACTTTCAGGAAATCCAGGCTTATTTTTTCTCACAAGTTTAAATTTTGTAACTAATGAATCTTGTCTTTGTCACTTATACTGTAAGTGTATATATATGTGTGTGTATATAGATTTATATAGGGCATACATATATAGGAGTGTTTGTGTGAATGTGTGTGTATATATATGTAAATAGCTTTTATGCTGCTTCATGTAGGGTTACCTAGCAAGCGTCGAGCTGTATATGTTACCGCGGGAAGTGTTAGCCCAGGTGGATGTGTGCTGGAGTGATCCCTGCTGGAAGAGATGTGGGGTGCTGTTTCTTTTGTCATCAAAAAGGCCACAATTTCGTGTCTTTGGAATTTTCTCCCAAATCTTTCCTAACTTTGCTGTTTGTTATGACACCTCTGACCATGGCTGCTGTCTCCCTCAGCAAGTGCTATGAGGACCTGGCTGATGAGGTGACGATCATTTAGTGTTTCTTGCAACTTCACTTCTCAGTTCACTGTGGGAAATTACACAGACCTAAAACTCTTTCTGATTTCTGCTGTATCTAGTGCCCACCACCACAGGCATTTCCTTCAAGCTGAATTGAGTTAGGACTTGACCTTAATTTATATCACTCCTTTTGGGCAAATATGTATGCACTAGGAGGGGGCTGTGTTTGTTCGTCAGCATGTTGTGTGCTGAGAAGCAGAGGAGGCTACTAGGAGGTAAACAGAGAATTTAAATTTCTGAAAGCTCTCTTAAACCTGTTCAAATCTCTGTGCTGTGTAGATAAGGCCAAGCTGTTGTATGAGCTGACACAGTAGGAACAAACTTCTGGCATATACGCAGCAGTCACAGCATTAGAATTGTAAAGCACCTTTTTCTTTTTTTTAATCAAGGTAGGAGCAAGTTTGAAAGGATGATTTGTCTGGTGTGTTTGCAGTTGCAAACAAAAAATCAAGAGGGTTCAGAAAGGAGGGGAGGAGTATTAGCAAGCAGAAACAGTCTGATCGAGTGAATCTGGTTCCCTTAAATGTCATCACTACTTTACCTCAATTATCTTATAGTCTCAGGATATTACAGATTTTAATGTCCTCTAAATGAGCAAAACCCTGCTCTTCCCTGACACAGTCCTTCCTTTGAGGAAGTATTAACCTAAAATCTGCGCCTAAACTGACCTTTACCTTTCTCTTGGAGATAAAAACGTGCAATAAGGTGGAAGCAGGTGGATTTGTTTTTCTGGTTAGAGACTTGTTTGGGTTGGTATGAGCAGGTAACAGCAGGCAGCCTGGGGTTCTGCCAAAACTCCGTCAGTATAAACGTTTTGTTTCCTATGGCTCCACAGCCAAGTAGGGGTCTAACAGACTAAAAAACTTTGAAGATGCTGACTTCCACCCAAAGGAGAACAAGAGAGTATTGTAAAATTGTGACTACTTCAGGTCTGAAATATTTTGCAAACATGCACAAAGCAAACATCCCCAGGTCATGTATGTGTGATGGATGTCACTCAGCAAAACACCTGCTAGCAAGCATACTTCATCTTTTCCTTCTTCCCTGCCTGCTCCGAGACAGGTTACTTGCAAATATCTGAGTTGTGTTTGATGTGCTGCCTTTAAAATCCAAGTTCTGTAGTCTAGCCCTGGTCATAGTAATGCCGCAGGAAAAAATGTATTAATGTATTTTCTGATCACAGAAGTACTATATTAACCTGAAACTCGGGTATAGCTGTGCTGCTTGAGAAATTTAAGAGTCAAAATTTTCTGTTGTTAGAAAGACTGCCTGAAAGGTAAAGCCTGTATGTGTAAAGTCAAGTGCATTGCTCGGTGGCTGTATTCCTGAAACAAAATACTGGGATGTTCCCAGAAGGTGGAGAGAGCAGTGCAGAACCTGGAAATGCTACTAAAATGGGTGGGAATCAGGAAAGAAGAGTGAAAGGACTCAGAGCAATTCCTTCAAGAACCATGATCCACAAGCATAGTAGCAGCCCCACCACATAGAATATCTCCTTACCCTACTGCGTGCTCAGCATCAGAGCAGGCAAAAGAGAATCTGGATCCTTTGATGCCCGCATTTATGGTCTGCTGCCGATGGCCAGCAAAGCTCTTCCAGTACTGCCTGCTTCTTTAAAAGGTGGCTGTCAGCCCATGGGAGAGGGACCACGCGAGTGAGGACCGCCGGCCTGTCCTGGCAAGCTCTGTGTGTGAGAGCTAGCAACGATACTGCAGCTGCAAAGGGAGAGCAGCCCTTTGAGGGAGGTACTAAATAGGAGCATATATATTTATCTGGCTGTGGATACTTTAAAGCACAGATATGCCATGTCTAGGAGGCAATACGAAGGCTACCCTGGTGTGCCAGTGTCTGGGTCCAGCCCGTGTGCATGCTTGGTGCTGCCGGTGCCACTGTCGCTGATGGCACTGTGAGTGTTATCCAGCCTCTTGACGTCCAGAGACTCCTGTTGGTAGGGGTGAACCTCTTACCTCTGGTCTTGAACTCAGAGGGAAATCATTGAGCTAAGTAATGAAAAGGAGATGCCGATGGCTTCTTTTGTCACATCAGCAGAGAAAGAGATGTTGAACTAATGAGCATAGTTAACAACAAAACTGCTGCTTCAGGCAAAGTTTTGCTAGCTTCAGTTTTGCTCTCTTTCAGTTCAATGTACCAATTAAACTATGGCCAAAGCAGAAAATGGCATAGTTTTGTTTTTAAAGAATATAAACAATAGCATTTTAAAAATCCGGCAGTTTCCTTTTGTCTAGAAGGAACAAGGATTTTGGCTTCCTCCACGAGATGCAGCTGCCAAGAGGTGTTCTGTCCCAGCTTCATGATTCCCACAGCACGTACACCTAAGAAATATAATCCTTCTGCTATTGTCTGCCTGCTTTGTTTTTTGAATACACTTGCAATTGCAGGCATGAAAAACAATTGGAGATGGGAACATTTGTTGGCTTTAAAACTCGCTGGATGACAGCTCAGCCTGGCTTCTAGCACAAATGATCAGGGGAAGAGCTGATTCTGCCAGAGGATATGGGGTCCCACATCTGCACTGGGAGGACTCTGCTGAGCCTCATGTAGGACTGTCTTTCATTTCCTGCTGATATTAATTTACTGTGCTTGGTTAGAAATGTTAGACTCGGCACAATCTTGTTTTTCTTTTGTCCCCCGTTGCTCCAACTCTTTCCTAAATGCAAAAGGGCTCTTGGGAATAGCATCCCATTGGGCTGTCATGCTGAACAGTATCCATATCCAGACACTAATGATGGGAATTGTAGCGTTACAAGGGATCGGTGGATAAGCAAGAATGACTTTTCACAGCACAATTCTTTGCTTTAAATCATTGCAAACCTCTGAAATGCCTGTTTTCAAAATCACGTCTCCCTTTTAAAATATTGGTGTTTGATGGTATTGATGTGTATGCAATGGAAAGGAAAAGTACTGGTAAAAATCAGTTTTGAAAATCAAAGAAAGGTTTCTGCCTTTCCCGTTACTGAAAACCCAGGCTGCTTTCCTTCTGTTAGTTCCCCTGTAAGTCTATAGCTACCTATTTCCTTGGACTGCAATGTCTTCAAAGGAGTTTTATAAACCTTTGGCCCTGTCGCTATAAAAACCTTCCATGTTTTTGCCAAGTCTCCCTCAGAAAGATTACTTCTGCTTCGAAGATGCCAATAAAGGAAATTGCTTTTACAAGGAAAGAGCTGGGAAGACAACCCTAGACCCTTCATTTGGCTTTCCTCCAATCTTAAATGTATTGGAACTCGAGAGCAATCCGAAATATATGATAAAATGCACTGCGGTCCGGGCAGTGAGGTCTCTTGGGGCAGTGCTTTGTCATGTTCCGGTGCCCCTTCGCTGTTCTTCAGCTTTTGAGCAAAAGCTGCAAAAGAGAACAGCAAAACCCACCCAAGCGGCCGAGCTAGGAAGCGTTTGGCAGCGGGCTGCGGGTGACGAGCCATCCCGCCGGACGGCCGCTGGCAGCCAGCTGCTTGCAGGGATGAGAAGCCCCAGATGGCAAGCGGCAAGCCCAGACCTCGTCTCTGGTGGCCTCCTGCCATTCTCTGCTGTCACTGGAAGGAGCCTTGTTTATTTCTTTCTTTATCTGTGGGGTTTTTGCAATTTTTCCTTAAACCAAATCCCTTTTGTGTGGTCGTCTTAAGAGTAGCACATGCTGCCAGAGCACCTGGAGAATGCTGCATCGTGGCGTAAACCTGGGAAGATGAGCAGAGAGCGGGCTGTAGTCTTTATGCACAAAGAGGCATACCGGAACAACACCGGGAGACCAGTTTAAATAGAAAAAAAAGAGCAAACTTGGAAAGTGAGCGTGAGCTGTATGATCAGCCAGGCCAAGCTGAAAAATGAGGCTGTGCAAGTGAATGCACGTTCGCAGGTGCTTTTTGCCCAGATTTCCTCGATGGAGCCTGGGGACTTGAACCAGCACCAGGAGCCCCGGGGGGGTGAGAAGTGACACAGAAAGCAGCACAACCTCTGCAAGTTGCACATCCCTGCTTCTCCTCTTGCTGCTATTCCTGTTAATTTTTCGGCAAGCAAGTACCTTGCATCAGACAGGCAAGTGGCAATGTGGGAGTACTTCCATGGGCACATAAGGGAGTCTCCTGTGTGTCGTCACCACAGCCCCAACCTGATGCCAGGTGCAGGGACACGCAGGTCACCTTTGCTGCCCCACCTCCAGCAGGACCATCCTCTAAAGCTGGCTGAGCCATGGCTGGTCTGATAAACCACCCAAACACAGCCTCGGGGGTGTCAGTAGGTGAGTGAACAAGGAATCAAGTCTGCGTGTACACAGATATCTTATCCTAACCTCAGGCAGTGAAAAGTGACCTTGAAGTGGCTGGTGTCTGTTTGGGAGGGGACGCCAGAGCTGGGGCCAGGAGGCAGCTGAGATGAGTCCGTCACTGTGCAGGGAAGGGGGAAGCTTGGGCAGGAGCGTGGGGACAGTGGGAGGGTTGTTTGCTGGGGGAAGCAGACTGGCACAGCACAGTGTTAGCTCTGCTCCGTGTGTTTCCAGCTTCACATCGGTGTGAGAAATAGTTATCCCCTCTGCCCCTCCCCTGCTCAGAGGATTGGGACATATTGAATAATGTTTCTCGCCACTGAACCCACCTAATTTTACTGAGTATTTTTTAGTTTACCTTTTATTATGGAAGTGTTTGAGTATGATGGATGGCCTGATATTTTAAAATGTTTTGCAGCTATTTGACCAGAGGAAACATTTTGTTAGCAGTATTTTGTAAAGAGGCAGGGGGACTGGTAATCCCAGAAAATGGCCCACTCTGAATATACAGTGAGATGTGAGGTTTGGATGCACCCTAGCACATACAGTGCCAAAACAGAGATGTTGCTGCATTGCTTATGTGACTCCCTGTGTAGAAATAGGCAGCTTCTCTCCTCTCCCCAGGGCAGCTGCTGTGCTGGAGGCTCCTGGTGCATGGAGCCCAGCATGGCGATGCTGAGAGCTGCCAGGTCCCCTGCGGCTCCCAGGTTTCAGATCAGAGAGAAGGGGCTGCAGGAAAAACTGAGCCTGAAACGGGAGGTTGAAGTTCCAGGTAAGATGCTGGGAGCTTGCTGGATGTGTGAGCTCCTTCAGCCTGGGTAGCTTCTCTGAGCTGGTCCAGTTCCACCAGGAGATCCGGTATCCTCAGTTGTACTTCTGATGCATCCTCAGATGCACCTCTGAGAAAAACTTCTCTCCATCTTCTCTATAACCTCCCTTTAGATTCTCTATCACCTTTAAATAAATCTCTGTATAAATACTTTCTTTTCTTGTGGAGCTGACTCTTGGTGCTAGATTCTTTTTACCTTGTTATCTTCAAAATATATTCTTGTTATCAACTTGTTATGCCAAAGCTGAAGTAGTGGTTGGACATGCAGAAATATCTGCGCCCTCTTGACTTCAAAGATCTGTAGTTATCTTCTTGGTGATGGTTGGGTAGAGCTGCAGGGCTCTGCCTTTGGGGAGCTCTTCCAGAGCTCTGCACCATTGCTGCTGCATTCATCAGATCCTGTGTCTTTCTGGTCCAGGGCATAGCCACCCTCTTTTGAGGTCAGCTCAATCAAATCACTATTATTCAAGGTTTCAGAATGCAGGGACGAAGTTCTCTTCTGATAACATATTCTTCAGTGATAATGGCAACACCTTGGTTTTCCTTGTAGTTATCAAGATGCTTTTCTTTTCTGTATGCATCAAAGCAGTAATAATTTGACTTGTCTTCCCTGAGTAATGATTTTGTCTTATACTTTTCTCAGTTACATTTGTCTTCAAGGCATTGATTTCATTCCTTTTTAAATTTTTTAAAGTTCTTTCTCCTTGGACTTATTTTGTGGTGATTCTGAATGAATTATACTGGCTTTGCAATTATTTTAAGTAGACACTACTTTTACATGTAGTGCCAAAAAAAGGTAAAAACCTTAGGCTAAACTATTCTAAGTGTAACTTTCCCTGCACCCTCAGAAGGTTTTTTTGAAATACTGCTCTGTTAATAGTTTCACTGAATATATTAACCACAGTAATTGATTGTTTCCTTGTTCTGTGGGAACAGTGTTTGCTGCATATTGAATTAGTTTACGAGTGTGTGATATAGAAAGATTATGTGATTTGTCAAGAAGCTTGTGCAAAGCCCTGCTAAGAGGACACAAGTATAGGTGCAGTAGAAAACTTAATGGCCTGAAGTGAGGTGCTCTCCATGCCTAATGTTCTGCCGTGCTCAGTCACCCTGCATGGACCTTGGGGTGGGTGAGCCTCCTTGGTCTGATGTTCACACCCTGTGCTGAACCAGTGCCACCTGGTGTTGGCATGCTCTAAGCCCTGGGGCCACGAGCAGCTGATAGGAAACCTCTGTGATGCCCACTTACCAGGGCAGCATGGAGATGGCTTGGTATGTGACCTGCAGAACTTCCCCAAAAAGTAGACCCTAAACTTGATCAAGGATAGCTCAATCATTTGGAAACAAGGTGCAAGGTCCTAACCTTCCTGTATACCAGCACTCACAGGGGACACTCGGAGCTGGTGCCCTCCCTCGCCTGTTGTGGGTGGGAGCGGGTGCCCAGCCCCTCTGCTGCAGCTCCCCTCTGTGCAGGCTTATGGGCTCGGAGAGCGTAAGTGCATAAGCGAGTCTTACTGTAGATCAGATGGTCTGATTTAATTTTCCCAGATTTCTGGGTGGAGGATTGAGCCAGCAATTTAGTTTGCTAAGTCCCTGGAAATTGCTCACAGCTCTGTGCACTGCCAATCAAGACCAAGCAGAAGGGTTGCAATGAGGAGAAGGAAGGAGTGCTTCTGTCTGCATGGATTTGCCGAGCAGCTGTTGAGCTGCCTTTTGACTCGTCAGAGCAGCATATTTGCATTTGTAGCATACAGCGGATTGTGCATTAAGTCAGTGCCTACAATCAGCAGAATAACTTATTTACATAGGTTTGGTTTCCAGGAGTGTGTAGTGGTATGAATGCAGCCAGATTAGATGGTCTGGCTTGGGACTGGAGCCCTGCCTACTTGCATACAACACGCTACGTTGATTGTCAAGGTTGTTGGCTTGGATATTTGGTGTCACCAGAAGACCAGACCCCACCTTTGGGACCCAGGGCTGAATGACCTAGAGGCTGTGCATGGTTACAAGGGACCTCCTGGACTTTGAGAGTGGCTCAAGACATGTATGCAGCTCTAACCATGAGCCTTGTTAGGAGTTGTGGGAGAAATAAGAACTGTTGTGTGAGGGTACCAACTGCACTGGAGAATGTCCCCAAGCACTTCTTTTTTTTTTTTTTTTTGGTCTCCTTCATTGCTTTGTTCTTTCATCCCTTTTGTGCTTCATGTAATGGTTCTAAATGTTTCATTGTTAGCTCTGTTTAAACACAGTTTTGCACAGTGCAACCAGATGACCACAAAATCCTATCATTTGAGATGTTGTGTTCGCTGTAACAATAGCTACATCACGTAACTTGTGACAGTTGTGGTCCTAGCTGTCACATTAGGAGAGAGACAGAAATGTGGTGGGGACTGGGTTTTTATTATGGTAAAAGAAAAAGCTTTAAAAAAGTGTATGTCATGAATTCACATCCGTTTGAGAAAGTTCACAGAATTACCAGTGAAGAAAATTAACCCATTCAGACCTAGAAATGAGATATTTACAGTAAAACATGTACTTGCACCTCAAGACATCTGTGTAGGCCTCGGGGAAGCTAACATACCACTTTCAAATTCTGAAGTGTAGGTATCATGTCCAAAAAGGGCCTGATTATGGAAAATACTTCCAGAGGAAGATGGGCAAAGCCGAAGTCTGACCAATTTAAGAAATTGCTGTAGGTCCTTCCTCATATGTAGCACTGCAGAAAAATGCAATCCGCTTTCACCCTCGCTGGAAATAAGCACACGTGGACTTGCTTGGCATGGGATTCTGCATGCGCCAAAAATGAGAGAGAGCCAGAAACCCCACAGGGACTCAGAGTTCACTAATCTGCTTTCCATTTCAGATGTTCTGATACCATGGTGATGGGCAACAGCAGAAAGGCCTAAAATAGAATATAAGTGTTTTCAACAGCTTTCTCTTACTAAGTGCACTTCATACTATCATGAGAAAGTCCTCTTGAATTTTTTCCTCTTTCTCCCACTTCAAATAAATTGTCTAGTACCTAAAAGGTCATTTTGAAGAACTTTGCTTTTCTATAAATTACTGGATTTTGTAAAAACACTGAATATAAGTGGCAGTGTCTTGTCTGACTGTATTTAGTGTCTTACTTTTAGACTCCTAAAAGAGAGCCTTTAACCATTCTCTCAAAAGGAAAGGGATAAGGGGGGAGGGTTGGGAATACTGTACTGCATTTTCTGCCTGAATTGTTCCATGTTTCTTGAACAAGAAAAGAATGACTATCCCACAATAATTAGTGTAATGATAATAAAGAAAACTATGAAAAGCTTATCTTCTAAAAAACATGTTTGTTGTTTCTCTCTGCAAAGAGTGTTGTAAATGGCATGCAGTCTGCTGTGTGAAGCTTTTCCATAGAGTTGCCTTTGAATAAAAAGCAGCAGTTTTGTGGGATTTTGCTGATCTTGTAATAACTTTTTTCCCCTGCCTCTGGAGCTAATTGTGTGCCTGACTTCAATAATTTTGAAGATATTTGAGACTAGGATGTTACTTGATGGAGTTCAGTTTATTAATGCTTCTGTCTACTTTAATCCACTACACGATCCCAGCGGTGACAAACTGGCAACCACAATTAGTGCTGATAATTGAGAACTGACGTACTGCACGTGTAGGGCTGGCTCCCAACCTGCTCCAGACCATGCAGCCTCTGTATAGAACGGTGGGGTCTTTAAAGGCTGAATTTATAGTTAGAGCATATCACCTTCTGTTAAAGAGGCACTCTGCATGTCTGGGATGTGCTATGTCTTTTGCAGGAGCAAGTCTCCTACCTTGCAGTTTTCCCTGTACCTTGCAATTTTCCTCTCTGCACTCTAGATACTTTCCTTTTGGTGCTGCTGTGATGCTCAATGGCCCATTCCAATGCAAGAGGTGCCTCCTGGCTGTGGTTTAGAAGTTGCTTTAACATTTTCTGCACTAAAGTAGATTTTTCTTATAGTCTAGCAATTCTCAGTTCTTAGCTCCTCAGGCTCCTGTAGTTAAAATTTCCAGAGCCATACTATAGCCAGGGATCTCAGTGGGTCACATCCCATTTTCAGCATCAGCTATTTTTATCCAGTAGTATCTTGTCTTTTTGCATCATCAGTGTTGATGGTACTAGTTCCTTCTTATTTTTCAAGTGCTGAGTGACAGTAGGAGGTAGATGAGCATTTGTACACTACTTGCCGTATTACTTTTTTGTGTATGCAGAACAGTGGTGTGAGATTCAGACCGTGCGGCAGGCGTTTAAAAGTGTGCTGGGAGGAGGAGCTGAAAAGACTCCGCGAAGGCAGGAGGATCCTTTCTTTTGCTTCAGTTTAACATCTAACAAATCTCGTTGGTTTTCTAGCTCCTACTGAGGTCCAAGCAAGAGCAGAGCACTCTCCATTCCTACTCAAAGTCATTCCATTTCAGAAGTAATCAAAGCCCTGTGTAAATTACTCCTAAAAAAGCACAGGATCTCTTGAACTTCTGGTACTCACAGTGACCGCTTTGTCAGCTACTCTTCGTTTTAATAGCATTTTCAATAATATGATGCTCGTAGAATAATCTGCTGCTCCAACATTTGGGGCAGGGCCCTACTTACTTTCAGGGCTGTCAGTTTTAGCAGGTGATGGGAATACCCTGGGGAAATACTGGAGCTCAGACTTTAACAGACTGATCTGCACCACAATGGAGCCTTCACATTGATTTGCAGGGACTTTGCTTCAGGCCTTCAACTGATGCAATTTGGGATTTTAGAAAGTAGGGGATCTGTATGAATTACAGTTTCCATTTCTTTCTCGCACACGCTCATTCGGAGAGTCCCATAACCATGGCAACAGGGTGCCAGTTATGGATTCATCCATGCCAAACCGTGCGAGGCTGGGATATGTCAATAACCCATTTTACAGAAAAGGAGGTGAGAAAGATTAAATGATCTCTCCTGATTAACACACGCAGGTTAAAGCACTGCTGAAAAAGGCAGCCGAGCTGATGTAGCGGCTCTTTGCTGCTCAGAGGTGTGATCCTTCCCCATCCTTTCTTCCTTCTGGCAAGGCACCAGCCCTGCTGCACGGCTAAACTTCAACAAGGCCATTGCGCTTTCTGAGTTGCAGAACACCAGTATTTGTCCTGGGTCAGCTTTTATGCAGCAAAGGGAGCTGCAGGGTGAGGTGAGTTCGAGGGCAGGTTCCTGCCCTGCGGACAGCAGTGGAGGGCATCCCTTCCCTTTCCAATATTCGAACAGAAAGACTTTCTGAAAGGTATCTGGCTTGGGTGGAGAAATAAGTCAGTACAGAGACCCACCTCTTCCTCCCTCTTGGCATCTTCTGATGTGTGAAGAGTCACGCAAAAGACTCCTTAGCTGGTGTCTTGACTTACTCCTTGAATTACTGCGTGGTCTGCAGAGTAATTCCCATTTACCAAGAGCCGAGCAGAAGCTCTCACCACACTGTAGCTGCTGGCATCTCTCGAACCCATGCGGCTGGGGCAGTGTTGGGCACGAGCACCTGGAGCTTTGGCACGTGGGTGCCCGCTGTCTCCTGCCCCTCTCGCGCTGCTCGCCTTGCACTCGGCCACAGCAGCTCCGAAAAAACAACGCGCTGTGCCCGCCCCCCAGCTGCCTTCCCTCTGCTCCCCAGGGTGCAGACAGCTCATCTTCCCCGTGGTATATTTCCTGAGATGGCATATTTGTTATCAATTCTGTGCTGGAAGCACGCCCATCATTCTTGGCAACATATGGCAACTAATCTGTCCTTAAGCAGTTAATTAGGCACCATTTGTATGCACGTCGCCCTTCACGCACTGACACGGCTGCGGATCCTGTTGGAAGCTGTTTGTTCTGGGCTTTCGCCTTCCTTTGTGTGGAAAAATGAGATGGTTCTTACTCATTTTCTTTGTGTGTTCTTTTTAAAGAACGAAAGTAATGAGGCTCTGCACCGGAGTGCAAGGCTGGGATAGAAGTGATCCGGTCCTTTAGGCTCTGGGCTCAGACTGAGCAGTGCAGGGGCTCAGCTTTTCGACTCTGTACGTGATTACAAAGGCAGCGGCTAATTTGGCAGGAGCCACCCTCCCTGTGCACTGAGCGGGGCAAAAGGAGGTGCCTTAGCAGAACTGATCAGGCAGACTTTTTTGGAAAGCACTTGTGGCTTAAATGCAATTTAGTAGCCAGTGTTATTAATTTGTAAGTTTAAAAGCACCAATCTACTGTATGTAAAACTTAATGTTAGTGCTTGGTCTTTCATAAATAAATAAATAAAACCACCCTAGGTGTGTATTTTGGTACCTGCACATCTTTTACTGACACTTATTGGCTTACTGCTCACATTGCTGAGCATCATCTAGAGTGCTATGTGAAGCCATTTCATGGAGGCAGAAATGAGTATTGCTGCAGATTGCAAGGGTCTGACAACTTTTCCAAAAAAAAAAAAAAAAACCCACAAAAACAAAAAAAAATATGGAACCATCCAAGTCATTGGTTCTAGAGGTAAAAACTGGGTCTGGATTCTTGAATGTCAGATCCAACACTGCAGCAAAAAGCTATCTTTCTTCCCTAGTTCGGCTTCTAGTTTAGGATATGTCTGATGTCTGGATGGCATTTTAGCAGTTTTGGAGGAAAAAATGTGTAATGGACAATCAGCTGTTTGTTGGGGAAATTTTCTCCTACTAGAAGGATAGAATCAGGGACTGAAAGGCATGGGAAGATATCTCAGTGCTGTTCATCAGTTATCACTGCTATTTAGTTCCCTGAAATTGGAATGGAGAGCTCAGTGTGTGACTTGGTTCGAAGCCACAGAAAGTACGTGTTGTTCCATTACCTCCAACTTTGGTAAACTCCTTGTAAGTCTATGACAAATTACTAATCTGTCTGCAATTTTTCATACCTGTCCTGTCTCTATTTTGTTGTGCTTTGGTTGTGATTACTGCATATTCTACCTCGCAGCATCTTGTAAATGATATATCAGCCTTATTGAATGTGGTGGTACCTCCTGCATTTGATGAGCTAAGTCCATCCTTGGGTGCTTGCCTGCAGCTGAGTTGAGCGCATGTGAGTGAGTTTTCCCTACGCCCTCAGTGCAGGAGACAAATTGCTGAAGCCAGGCTCATAACTAAAAGGTTCTGAATTCCCCCCAGCAAGCTGGACTTTCTCCCATACATAACAACAGCAGCTGTGTAGTGTTTCAAATAGTTTCAGACTTTCCTCTAGTGTTTACTGTATTCTATTAAGTTTAATGTCCTTTTCTTTAGAAACAAGTATAAATACCCTAACTACAAATAACACGCAGCAAAAGCAATGCTGTAACATGACTGGTTTGTTTAATCTGTCTTTGAATGATTCTTCCCCCTATCACCGGACTCGTTAACACAATCTAATTTTTGTTTCTGTCCCCCTGTGATTGCTTTTTTGTTGTGTACAGCTGATAAATTCCATTCTTGTGATATAATGTCTCACAGATTTTTGTATGAATTCTTCAGGGTCCTTCCAAGGAAAGCCTGCGACCCGAAGTGCAGCAGGAGGAGGGGCAGCTGGAGAGGGCTTTTCATCATTATTGCTCCATTGCTACTCATGAGCCCCACCTGGCCCCAGGTCCTGTTGAACTGGGTACAACACAGATGTAGCAGGAGGGCACTGCCCCTCCTACAAAGTCTTTAAAGGCTGCATACACAAGAGAGATAAGGTGTAGGGAAAGATAAATTGATGGGGAATCCACTACGGCTGATTGCTTTGGAGATTCTAGAAGAGTGAGTTACAAATAATAGAGAAAAAAACCATCAAGCTACAAACCAGCATTACAAGGCACCTTTTCGTACTAGGGACAGATATACGAGATAGAAAGCATTTTTTTACAGCCGTCATTGCGGCGTCTCCTGGCTGCTTTGGGAGCAGCTGACTTACTGCATCAGTTAGCAAATGGGACAGGTTTGCTGCCTTTCAGGGATGCGGGCGCGCAGGCACAGCCCCAAGGCTTCCTGCTTTAATGGGCTCGCTGCTCTCCCATCGCACTGATGCCATTCCAGAGCAAAGAGTTCCTGTGGGGGAAGAACGGCTGATGCTACCAGCCAATAGTTTATTGGTTTGGCTGACTTTCCCTTGGGAGTGTGAAGGGATGGGACCGATGCAGTATAGGCTATGAAGATAAAGCCTTAAAAAATGACAGATGGCAAAACGGCATGTACTCAAGGAGTAGAAACTCCTTGAGATCAAGGAGAACAACACAAAATCAAGAAACCCTCAGTCGTGTTAGGAGATCCTGCACAAAGGAGTCCTGGGTGGTGAAATAAATCTATGATTCTAGGTCCTGTTTGCTGCATTGCCACAAGGACGAAGATGGGTTAGAAGGACTTCAGAAGTAACCCAGCTCACAAGCGAAGGAAACAATCAGTGGGATTAACATAGTGACAGTTATGTGTATGCCAGAGTGACATAGGGATGAAACTGAAAGGCTGGAGGCTCAAAAGAGAGGTGGGCTTCGAGTGTCATCTGGGAAAAAAAGTGAGAAAGAAGAAAGGGGGAAAAAGGTAGCGGGGGAGAGAGGTTGAGAGGTTGCTATAACTTAAAAAAGACAGGTGAAGTGCTACTAGATTAAATGAGGGAGGGCATCAAGGGGGGGATATTTCACTTTGTCAGAAGTTCTGAAAAACTGTACTAATAAAGTAAGGTGAGGAGCAAGGTCAAGGAGGCCAAAAATGAGCAATGAGACAGCTTTGCTGTTTTGACAGATGCATGGCCCTCCGCCTGCCATGGCCTAAATGTGGGACACAGACCTGGAGTAAGAGGCATAAGATAAATAGTGGTGCAGGAAGTCTTTAAATTACCAGGGATCAATTTTTCTTTGACATAAATAAAGTTTCTTTAACCTCAGTTCCCTCATGAGCCAGTACTTCTGACTGGACATGACTTACAAAAAAAAAAAAAAAAGCGAGAGAGAGATTAGAGACATGATTGCAAGCAGGGAAGGCAAATTTTAAAAAATCAGTGATTAGCTAGGAAGGATGGAAAAAGATGCAACAATTCTGTAGTTAAACAGGGCTATATAGCCATTAGCCTGTGAGCGGGGGCAAAATTCAGAGCTCGTTATTCCCCAAATTATGGTTCCATACTTCCTGTGTTCAAAGAGAGTCTGCTCATTCTGTTTCTGTTAAAGGCAATACATGTTTTATGCTGGAATCTGAAGGGACTGGACCTTCCCAGACTTGAATAGATCCACTCTCAGTGCAGGAGGGTAGAATGCCGCCGTCTGCCTATTAACCCATGAACTTGGCATGAGCAGGGACTGACCTCCGCTGTGCTAGCACTTAAGTTATCCAATTTTATCTCATTTGCACACATAATTTGCTGCTAAGGTGACATTATCAAGTGCTTATGGTGATAAGGACATGTTATGTAGGGCAAGGGAAAAAGGATAAACGGGTTGGAAATCTCAGCTGGAGATAAGGTTGTTTGAAGGGACAATGAAACAGAAAACAAAGATAGATGTAGGGTAGGGCCTGGTTGGTCTCTGGTTGAGATGCCTGTATGTCAGGAATCCACATAGCTCAAACTGCTTGTACAATACCCACAACTGTTTTTAGAAACCTTGCTTGAGCTTTGTTTTGGATTTATTCTTGTCATGTAGTTTAAGTTTTTGTTGTATTTTTCCTTTTTTTTTTTAAATCCTTCAGAGAAGGAGAAGGACCAACAAAGCTCTCCAAAGACGAAGACCAGCCAAGGACTAGTTCAGGCTGAGAGTGTAATCAAACTGTTTTTTTCCTAATTGCTGTACTCTAAGATCTTTTTTACTTAATAGTACAACCATAAAAGCCTTGACTATTTGGGGTAATTCTTGCACATTACCAAGTTTCTCATCTTTGTGCTTCTTTTTCATCCCACCGTAAACTGATCTGGAAATGCTTTCATCAGCAGTGCTACTCGCCACTGCTCAGGCAGTCTTTGGGAGCTGGAGGCTGCAGGGGCTGCGCGTGGCTGACGTGACAGCATCTCTTGTTCATGCGATGAGCAGGAATCTTGCTCAGATGCAGCTTAAGGATATCTGGAGTGTGATCTGCTCCACAACCAGTAGGCTGGCTTTCCTCAAGAAAATGCACAGTGGTCCAGCCTTTGTTCTGTTACTCGGATCCTGCATCGCAGCGGGTGACGGCGGCAGGACAGCCACTGGCCGTTGGGAAAGGCTCCGAAGCTGTCTCTGTGATGAAGCATTGGTTATGACTATGGGCTGACCTAAGCGAGGAAGCAACAAGCACACAATTTCAAGCGTTTGAGTTATGCAACTTAGCACCTGGTCAGTTGATAACCAAGCTGTGGTAACCCTCCACATCCACATTCCTAGCCAGTTGTTACCACAAAGTAAAACAGGCAGTTTTACTCTCCATCCGTATATGTTAAAGCCCTTCAAAGATACATATATATGTATATAAATATTAACAGCCTTCAGAAACCGAAACCATCCTTCTGCTGCAAGGGTCCCAAATGACAGAAAGCTTCAGAGAAACTGTGCACAGTGCTCATGTTACCCCTGCGCTGCTCTGGCTGGGAATGGCGTGAGATCAAGACGAGCAAACCGGACATGGAGCGGCTGGAAGGAACTGCTGGACTTGGGCCTCCCAGAGCTGTCTCATGGTCAGGTGTCACAGCTGCTTCTCACAGTGCTGGACAGTCCTAAACGTGGCCACGTGATCTCCTGGAAGAGGGAAAATGGAGGGGAGGAGGACCAGAAAGGCTAAGATTGGCTGCCATTTTTATATCACTTTGAGCTATAAAAATGAATGGGGAAAAACATACCTTTTTTTTTTAAATGCTGAAATAAGTCTCAATAATTTTACATATTTCTCCTCATTTTATAGCATTAGCTGTGAGTACTTTTAATGAGTCTTTTTATGAAAAACCTCTTTTGGTGTGGGGGGAAGTTATTAAGCCTCCTACAAAGGGATTTTATGGTTTTAATTATAAACAGGTAATGGAGTCTATGTAAAAATTACCTTTTGACTCTGCAATAAAATCTGTTTCCCCCAAGGTAAGAACTTCCATAAGGAGAGAATTAGGCAGCAAGGCAATGGAGAAGTCAGCTCCAAAATCAAAAGGTACCTGTTTAACAGCAGATTTTGAGAAGCCCTGGAGATCCGTTCACCTTAGTCTGGGGGTCTGTCTGTCTTCTGCAGGCCAAGGAAACTGCGAGGTTTTCCGGACTGCCTTGCTGCGTTGCGTTAGAGCAGCCGCAGGACTGCTTTGACTTGGTTGGTAGTCACAGGACCCCCCAGAGAACACAGCTGCAGACTGATGTGTAGTGTAGCCTCTGCTTCTCTACTTTGAACTGCCATGGTTGAAAAGATTTTTTTTTTTTTTCCTAGATAATATTCCTCTACTTACCCACCCTGGCCTTCTTACTGGGCTTGCCAACTCTGCAGCAGGAATCGCTTGCATCTGAGCCTCAGACAAAGCACCTGTATTTGGAAAAGCTTTCTCTTTCAGTATTGTTCCCCCTTCCTCTTGCTGCAGGACCTGCTGGCTAAACACTGAGCTGTCTCCAGAGCTCCAGGTTACCTGTGAAACCCTGCCCCTTGCCCTGTGCAGCCTCAGAGCCGGAGGGAGAATTGGCTCCAAGCGGAGTGATGCTGGCGGCGGGCTGCAGGAGGACTGGGACAACGGCAGTGCGCTTAGGGGCAAACCGAGACACTTCGGCACCTTCTACAGGATGTCATTCTGCCTCATCCTGCCTCTCCTTCACATGTCAATGTGGAGGAAACCACGTGAAGACCAAAGGAAGATGCTTTGTTCCTTAATTGCTGGTAAAATTAATTGCTGTGGTAACTCAACAATATACTTAATATATTTGCTTTCCTTTTGACCCCTTATTTTTTGTCCACCCTTGCCATGGCTTTGGCCCCGTTGTACTGAGCTGTACCTGGAGAACCTCTTCATTTGAAGTACCAGGAGGAGGGAGAAGGATGGAAGAGCCTGTGGTGACACTCCTGCGGATAAGGTTTCTCCTCTCCAGTGCCCCACAGCAGATGGCAAGCACTCGGCTGCTCTCCTCCTTCTTTGTCACAGCTTTAGGGTGAGTACAAGACTTGTTCCTATGCCAGCTGCTCTGCTGGAGGCAGAGGTCACCACAAAGAAATTAGAGACTTTTCTGCCAGCCCTGTTCTGGAGAGGTTAGTCAAGGTTTGAGCTACAGCCAGGGGCAGTAGTCACCACCACCTTTTTCCCTATCTTGAAGGGAAACTGGTGGTTTGCTTTCTGACGTGAAATGCATGGTCGTCTGCTTATTAGAGGAGGCGTTTTCTTGGCACTACGTCTCTGGGCTGGCGTCTGGTGCTGAGCTCAGCCGTGCTGGTCCTGCAGGCTTCTTATGACCTTGAGTAAGTCACTTAATTTTGCTTTGCCTCCTCATCCACCCCTCTTCCTTCTTCCCTTCCTTCCTGTCCACAAGGAGGTAAATTCTTTGATGAATGGCTCGTCTTTCAACATAAGATCATATGATCCAAAGGGGCTGAGTTACTGTGACTTAATGAGTTAATTACGTCACTTGTCTGTCAGCAATAATGGGCTGTACGTGTGCTTTTATCTGGCTCCTGCTGGGAAATACAGAAGTTGGTTTAGAATGTCATAAATAGCGTTACTTCAGCCAAGAGTCTTCTGTATTGGAAATGAGGAGCAAACACTCTAAGATCAAAACATTTATAGAAAGCATAACACCTCTTTTTCTTTTTTCAGGGCACAACCTTGGTATCCAAACACACGTCCCCCTTGCAGCAGAGCTCAGCGAGGCAGTGGTGGTACCTTATCTTGCATCGGGACATCTCAGGGGGCAGCAGGTAAGTTGTGCACATGCGGAGCAAAACCAGCAACTCGGGAACAAAACCAGGCAGGTGGCTGGAAACTGGCTGAGTGGGGACCCTACTGGAGGGACAAGCCAGCGCACACCAGTGGGCCACTGGCAGCGCTCACACCGGTGTCAGCTGCTGTCACGGTGTGTGCAGCACCATGGTGAGACCTCAGGCTCCTCGCAGGTCTGTGGGTATTGCTAGCATGCTCCAGTCCAGACCAGCTGTCTATGCTGTCCACCACAAGTGGCTAGTTGTTTGACTAAGTTAATACACAGTTGGTCAAGTTTTAATTGCCTTCTTGGAGCTGGAAGACTGAGAAGGAAAGAGGTGAAGAAGGAAAAAGCAGCATGGCACCAGACGCTGTAATTTGCTGTCTTTCAGCTCTCCCTGTATATCATTTATAGGGCTATATAGACTGTTATGGCTCATTTGTATCCCTCTAATCATGAATGAGGCGCCTTTCAAGCCCTGAAGTTAAAGTCATAAAAGTAAAGTGTGTTTTCTACTGCAGGTCCGTTTCCATTCCTTATATAAATATCCTAGTGCCCTTTATAATGTATTTGCTATAAATCTTGACAGCATTATTTGTTTTGTTTTTCTATCTAAATGCAATGTTGAGTGGAAACAGACTCATTATCTCCCTATTTCTGAAGAGAATTCTCTGTCTTTGAAAGGTGCTCTATTAATAGCCCTAGAGATAGAAATCCCTGTAAGTACAGAAGAGGCACAGCACAGGCAGGCAGCTCAAGCTACCCCTTCCTTGCTGTTGTGTTGTAAGTGATGGATGAGTGGTACTTCGCTTATCTGTCCTGGACTCATGGGTTCAGCAGCAAGTAGGCTCATCCACACCTCATCTTTTCCCTTGCTAACAGCAATGCCAGATGAAAAGATTTTACCAAATCTAGGGAAACAATTTTGCTTTTTACTAACTAGTTTCCCTCTTCTTTGACTTTGAGATGGTTGGCCAGTAACAAGCTGACCCTTGTACTCTTATTTATAATAATCATAATGATCACAGAAGTATCTGACAGTTAACTGAGCCTGAATCCCCACAGTACCGGAGTCCCTTTCAGATTTTTTGAGGTCTCCTTCCCATGGTATTTCTGTGGCTGTCTCTGATGCTTCCTTGCTTTCTTATATTTTGCTTTTAAACTCTCTCGCAAACCACAATCCCACCGGTCAACATCTCTAACCCTGCTGCACCTTCACTGAAGTCCTTCAAGTCCATTCTTCCATTTCTGCACGAGCCAACCTGTGCGGCTGTAACAAGGGGGTGCTTTGGCCAGCTGAAGTTTCACTGCAGCTGTCTTAAATCAGGGTGTACAATTTGGTTTCAAGGAGATTTAAATCAACTCTTGTCAGTATTTTACCCAGTGCTAGGAAAGTAATTTTGGTTACCCAAAATTCAGAAGATCTAGTCCAGAATTCTAGTGCCAAACTGAGGTCTGTAACCTTCTGCAATACATTTTCTTCCTTTTTGAGAATTCTCCCATGACATACATGGTCAACCCTGGAAGAAGGACAGCTCACTGAGGAAGCAGGTGGACATGCACTTGTTTTTTCTATCCCAAATTTCTTTATAAAAACCTTTGTTTCCTGGTGAGAAAAGGAATCTGCTACCAAAAAAAAAAAAAAAAAAAAAGTGTTAGAGAGGATGGGAAAATGGAGAGCAATAAGTGAAAGGAGGTTAAGGAAGGAGACCATTTTGAACTTCTTTCTCCTCTGCTAAAAGCTGCTGTTCTCCAAGATAGGAGCGACTGTGTCTGCCCAGCTGCATCTTCACGGCATAAGGATTGCTTTTAGCCCCCGAGCCTCCATAAGGCCTGCCCAGGATTGCTGGGGGTTGTCTATTTAGACGGAGCCGGTAGCTAATCTTCCTGCACCTACCCGCACGCACACACGCGTGCCCACTTTCATGAGACTCCATGTCTTCAGAGAGCCTTCACAGGGACATTCAGGGTATCATTCCAAGCCCTTTGAAATCAGGGAGGGTCTTTCTTTTTCCTCCAGTGGGCTTTGGCTGTGAGGCTTATCCCTGTTTTAGAGTAGGTTTATTCTTGAGAGTTTCCTCTGAAGGTTCTCAGAAGAGGTGAAAGAAATGATATTTACACCTCAGACCTCTTCCTAGGAGGTACAACACTATCATATATCAGCATCAGTTCCAAGTTGCAGATGTTTGAGGAGTTAAGTAAAAAGTGATTTTTTTTCTAAGAACTCATGTAACAAAGTCCAACTCAACAACCACTTACAAATATGTTTAAATCTTGTTAATCTCATTGGGAATCCTCTCTGGGTTTGTTGCATCATATCAAAACACAGACCTCCTGGCTCTCACCCAGCAGGAAGGTTTGGATTTATTTTCTCTTTCAACATATTTGCCAAAGGTTTTTAAAACTTGCTTCTAAGTTGTAAGTGTGCAAGGTCTCGTGGATTTACATCGTAGAGTCATGTCTCAGGAATCCGATTTTAGAAGAGCTCTCCCCTACATGTATTATATTAAAATCATCGGATTCAATATATGCTTTTTCCTCCCACCTTTTTTTTTTCTCATTTTCAGTCATCTTTTCTGGTCTGCAAAAGCATTAGCCCTGTGATCCTCTTTGCACAGCTACTTTGGTTCAAAGAAATGCAGATTGGATTGTTGCTTTACTTCAAAGGGCCGGGGAGCAGGCGGAGAGAAGGCACTCCGCTTTGTCCTGGGGAATTGCTTGTGCGACAGCAAAGTGCTTCTGTACCTCAGAAAACATCTTGCATCAGAGAATATTTCTGTCACCAAAATGTACTTATCCATTTTGATCTTGGCAATTAAGCATCGTAAAGGTTTTGTGCATGTGTTGTTGGAAAAATGCATCTTGATGGGAAAAAAAGTGTTCCCAGATGGATGTTTTCCTTAGTCCTCCATCTGCCAATCTTCCTGCGGACAACCATACAGCTCTTCCAGCATCCTCTCTTTTGCAGGACCTGGGATGCCCCTAGGAACCCTGATCTATTCAGAGGTAAATCTCTCTTTTATTCGTAATTATCCTCTCTGTCCCTTTCTCTCTGTTATTGTAAGGGAAGCTAACCACATGCATAGAAGTAAAGTAAATATTTATGTTAGAGCATTTATATCCAGGTAGATCCCCAAGCTTGATTTTTTTCATTAGAGGACAGGAGGTTGAGTGCTAGGCTTTCTTTCATAATCTCACATCCACAGCTCAACGCATCTTTCATAAAAACGGGTGTTTACAACTAATGGGCATAATTTTGAAAACACAGCAATTGCCAGACACTGCTGAATGGTGCATCAGATATGGAAGTTTTTCACAGCTTTGGAGCTAATGAGTTGTAGACATTGGCAAATACTGACTTTTTAAATTAGAGCTACTATAGTTCAAAAGAGACAGATGGCTTTATTTATGAAAAGGGATTTAAGGACCACACACAGAAGACTCCACAGAAAGACAATGTGCTGTCGGAGACCATATATCATAAAATGCAATATTTAAAACAGTTCAAATTTCAATTCCCTTTTCATCATTGCTAGCCAAATTTGATGCAGCTGCTTTTTTTAGACCTAGGAATATTTGTGCCTCAATTTTCTGTAATCAAATAAAAACAAACACAAAACAAGAGGAAACCTTGAGAGGTCACCTTGAGGCTGGATACATCATAGAGTTCGCCTTGGGCCTGATTCAAACCCCTTTGAATGCATTTTTGTTAATGCCAGCACGTGTCCCTGTCATTATAATTTCCATGCAATAGTTATTGTCTCAAACTTCATGAAGTTAAATTTGGTGATCGATCCTTTGATTTATATCGAGCTTCTTCTAATGCAATATTCAAGGTATTTGGAGCACAGCGTTCCTGGTAGAAAGATTGTGATGACAATTTGCCAGTGTTGTACTTGGCCTTCACTTTAAAATACAAATTTGATCAGAGGTTTAGATGGCCCAGTGCCACTGAGATGCCAGTTGCCCTGAACCCAGAGCAGAATCGGGTAACTATATGTGCTGTGGGGAGGAGAGGAGGAGAAAGCCATTCCTCTTCAGAAGCTGCCCAATGACGTATCACACAGGAGAGATCAGAAAATATTAGAGAGTGATGTAGACATTGACAGCTTTTTCATTCATGCGCAAAGTGTCCAGAGCTGCAGCAGGCTGGACAGATTCAAATGGGAAAGTTCTCCACTGGAGACACTGCTGTGAAAGCTGCTTCCATGTGGAGAGAGGGGATGAGATAGTACAATGATGGGCAGTAGTGTAAAACTTGTGCTTGATTGCAAATGAGGAACAAATCATAACCGAGAACAGTACGTATCTGTTCATGCTCTAAGGGGACAAACTCCTCTTAGGAGAGCATATTCCTCTTCTGCTGATGTTTTTTTCTTTTCCAGCTTTGAGAGCAACTCCAACAGTCTCTTTCCTGTCAGCACAGCATATGTCTCCTCTGCTCTGCTGTTATCTGAACAGAATACAAAATGGAAGCTATTTCCAGAAAGCACAGCTAATACTAAGACATGCAGAAGTGTGGGGCACAGGGAAAAAATATCCCAGCAGTTACTTGGCTCTCCTGAATATAGTGTGGCAGGTCAAATATTCAGTGGGTCCAGGCTGTTCCAAACAAGCAGGCAGATTCTGAACCTTTTGTTATACACGGTGAATCATTTGTGTGTCTTACAGCCTCTGTACATCAGTGTCACCTTTACATTTGTTTGGTTCAGTGCCTGCATCACCTAGCAAGTTGGGAAGCCTGCGCTGTCTTGTCCACACATCAGGGTCTCTGGCACTCACGTTGCCGTTTGTGGCTCTTTGAATAACAAAGATCATCTGAGCAAATTGTCTTAATGAAGGATAGAGTACTGCACCTCAGCATGAGAAAGACATTGAGACAGTGGTGCGAGGGTGGTGGAGGACATCAAAAGAGTTGGGAAGTTTTGAAACCTTCATTCTTCATTCAAAGCCCAATAAGTCTGTGAGCAACATGGTGGAAGTCATCCTAGGGTGATGACAGGCGTACCCATAGCGTCTGCTGCCAGCTAAAGAGCACTTAGGAAGTCCTGGGCTGAATGAGGATTATTCTGTAAGAAAGCAGAGTTAACAGGTAGGTTACCTGGAAAACAAGACTTGATACCATGGGGACAGACAACAAGCTGCAAGCTACTGTGGAAGGAAAGGTCTGTTGTGCTTGGCATTCTGTAATCTTTAAATAAAGCATAATTTAGCTGCTAAATATGAGCTCTTATTGCTTTAGTGTTAAGACCAATATGACTACTGGCACGAACTGTAGCTAGGGATAAAGGCAGTAACAAGAAATTACAGGAGAATAGCATGACACAGTTTAATTTCCAGCAAAACTCAGGGAGAGTGAGGGATCTATTTATTTTAGGATTATGGAATTGCAGTGTTTTTTTTCCTTGTTTTGTTTTTAAACAAGATTCCAGCAGAAGAGGATAAATGAAGATAAGTGGCTGACTCAGGCATTCTGAAATTAGCTCCGAAGCTTTCTGTTGTAGTCCATCATTACTCTGCGGACTTGTGAAGCAAGAAAAAAATTGAAGTATTAAGTGAAGATGCCATTGAAACAAACTGTTCAGTTATAAGGGCTAAAAAACAGCTTGTTTTTATAGGTCCTTACACATTTTTATTTTGCTACTCATTTCTTGTTGTACAAGGCATAGCTCTCCAGGGAGAGAGAAAATAGACATATGGAGAACCTACCGACCTGTGTCTAGTATTTAGACTTTGTACATGTGTTACTATGCTACATGGATTTATTATACACTAATAAATAATACAATAATATCTTAGATTTATATAGCACCTTCCTATTCCCAAAGATTCCAAAGCACTTTGAAAACAGCAGGACTTAATTGTCTTCTCACTTTGCTTTTATGCACTCTTGACTTCAGGGGAATTACTCTTGATTTACACTAAAAATATACAAGAACTGGTTATCCTCCCTCTGGAGCACAGCTGGGAGGAACCATAGCAATTATGAAGGATCACTTACAAGCACGATAAGCCATTTAGGACAAAGAATGAAAGTGAATTTTGGGGGTTTTATAGAAAAGCAGACACACAATAAGGCACAACTGGACTTTGGTTAGGAGCCCATGGTTCAGAATCATTTTGTTCAAAGCATCTCTTACAGTCTTATGTGGCCAACTTTGAGTTAGCCTCTCATGGGAGAGAGGAGGCTTATGGTACAGTACTGGAATATCTGTTTGGTGCTGTCATTTGCTCACAGTCATCATCTTGCATTCATGGGGGCTTCACTGCATCCCTCCCTGTGTGTAGGGTGATGCCTACATGAGGTCTGAAATTTATAAAGTTCATTTCTAGCAAAAGGTAAGTCCCTGTGAAACAGTCTTTGAAAATAATATTATGATTTTTCATTAATCTATGAAGTTGTGTGTGATCTAAAATGTGTAGTAGGGAGATTCTATGAAGGACAGTACATATTGCAGTACTGAGAGCAGTGTCCTCATCTGGCAAGTGAACATTTTTTATCGGAACATAAAAAAAAAAAAAAAGCAGATTTCCATTTCTGCAAAAGCTGATGCTTTAAAAAATCTATGCCAAACTATTCAATTGATGCAGAATTATTCATTAGAAAAGAAATCAGAATATTCTGATGTTTTAAAATGCTTTACTGTTTTGAACTTTCCTTCAAAGTGATTTATTTTTTCTGCTTGATCTTCTAAATGGCACAGTACAAATAGTATTCAGTCAATAGCAAAATAGGGGAAAAAATCTAATTGCGTCTCCGTATTTTTTTAGATTTTTAGGCTTAGAAACACTTTTATTTTTTAATTCCTAGAAAAAAAATCCATAATTGTCTCTCTAATGTGGAGATACTATTTAAGTTATTCTGTTGTGATGTTTGACCTTCAGAGCCAGGAGGAACTCCTTCTGTCTACCAACTCAGCTTTGGCTGAGGCACAAAAAGAGAAGTACTTAAGCTGAGGGGCTTTGTTGAGAAAGCACACCGCTGCTGCGGTTCCGAGCTGGGGCCTCATCCTGAGCCCGCGATACTTACAGCTGTGTGAAGAACAGTGGATGAGGAGCAAGTTTCAAGGTCTCCAGATTGTCTCTGCCATTGCCTCGGTTCTGCTGCATGGTGTTTTGGTTTTCTAAAGACATAACTGTAGGCAGCACAACAAAGATGGTGAAAAATGGATAGAGCTTCTACAGGCAAATGTGGTGACAGTGTTCCTGTGGGAAGATCCTGCATCGCCTGGCTTATGCAGTTTCTGTTTTGAGCAATATTTGTCCTTGAGAGCTGTATTCGTCCATCAGCTTAGTTTCGTACAGGTGCAAGCTTGATAAAAGCTTTTTTTTTCTTTTTTTTTCTTTTTTTGGCTGTTAATAAAGGGCATTGATGCTTTCAGGGCCACCAGGGCAGGACCTGCCTTCTCCCTGCAGCAGGCTGTCAGCAATTACTGGGTCAGCAAAACCTTTTGAGCTGGGCTGCGATAGCCACGGCGAGGGGCACCTTGTGTGCCTGCACAGGGAGAGCCGTGACTTTGGTTAGGAGAGCATCTGTGTTTTGGCAGCGCCCGTGACTTGCCATGTGCCAAAAGAAGATGATCTGAGGCCAGACTGGCTCAGGTTCAGGTGGGTAGGATTTGCTGAGGTTAGTGGTAGGTACCAGAGACTAAAATTCAAGTTGCAGACTCAAAGTGTGGAATAGGCTGAGAAAACCACAGCTTGAAAGCAGGAATTGCATGTCTGAGGAAATTTCTAAAGATCTACAAAGTTTACAGCACAACAAATGAGAGCCAGTGGGTGAGGGCAAAGTGCACTGGCTATTTTAAAAATATACTAAAGACTGAAGTGGTGCTTTAGAGAGAAATAAAACAAGGGTGAGGAAGCAGTAATAAACAGGGACTGTTGTGCAAGTGGGCAGTTGCCTTCCCAAGGGAGCACTTGCAAGCCCCCCTGATGTGTGACGGCTCTCCGCACCACGCCGTGCTGCCAGCCATTGTAATAAACGTGGCTTTGTAACGGTGGCCCTGGCTGGGACAATGACTGCGCTCGCACCGTCCTGCTGGGAGGGAATTTACCAGGGACCTACTAGTGTCTTGGTCTAAATCTGTGTTTTCCCGTTTGCTGTTTATTCGTCTCCAAGGAGAAGACTCCTTTCTGGGTATTAAGGGTAGTTTCTGTCTGCCAGCAAATGGCACAGGGCAAGTGGTGAATGCCAATGGAAGAAAGGTTTTAAAGTGTGCGCAGGAACGTGAAATGTGATGGTTCTTCAGAAATGAAAGGGATGCTTATCTCAGCTGAATAATTCTTGAACCTATGGTGTTACACCACTTTGTGTCAGATGTGTCCGCAATATTCAGTGGTGAATTCTTTAAATGGCCTGGGAAGTGAACAGGCTGCAATAACGTCATTGAAAAAAATTCAGCTTGCAGGTAGTATTAAATACAAACTGACCTTGCTCTCAGGAAGCATTTACATGTGAATTCTGCCAAAATTTGTTTCAGGGCACAGTAAAGAGTCTGAACTCTTCCTGCGCTGAACATCAGCGTTAAAAGAAATGGTTAGATATAAAATAGTTCAACTGCTGCTTTTCCTTAACTTACCTGCATTCTGTGGATATCAAATCAAACGGGCTTGCTCCAGGCAACTCAGCCTCCCATGTATTTCATGTGGCTGGAAAAGGGAAATTTGCTATATTCTCAGCCAGACCTCTCATCATCAGACCTAGGACGGGAAAGAAGGCTGCCTTCCAGAGCCTGTGGGAGATGCCTCCAGGCCCCAGGTAAGCCCCAGCTCGGGCATCAGCTTCAAGGCGCTTCTGATGCTGAGGGAGCGTGAGCATGGCCAGGTAGGTGTGCCTCTCCTCCACTGCCTGCTGAAGGAGCGAATGTGGTATTCGCAAACTATTTACGTGGCTAACATTATGTGAGGTGAGTCTGGGCCCTGCGGAGCTCTTGGTGGCTTTCCTGGGCTTTCATCCAGGCTACCAGAAAATAAATATAACGTCCTGGAATGATATGTTCACATCGTTGCTTTTTTGCTAACGATAGCAATCATCTGCATTTTGTGCATAGGGAAACAGTGTTCTTCCTACAACACTGGGTTGAAATCCTGTTTTTTTGTGTGTGTGGTTGCTTTTTTTTTTTTTCTGTGATGTTATGGAACATTGCCTCCAGATCTGAACGTGTCGGCTCAGGCTGTCTCTAGTGCTAGGTCATGGTCCTGAAGGAGGTCCAGAAATGCCCTTGCACGATGCTGTAGGAGGAAGGAAGTTTTTTTATTTTTTATTTATTTTTATTTTTTTTATTGTTTAGTCATACATTGGTGCTCTGCGATAACATCAGCACACAGAGTTATAGTGATGCTTCTAATTAACTTCTTACAAGATCTTTATCAATAGTGTTTTAACAGCTCATAAATGTCTTAGTTATCCTTGAGACACCTCTGTAAAGGGAAACTGAGGCTCAGTGACCTTGAATGACTTTTGTTGAGTTATATGAGGATTCAGAGAAAGCTGGAAATTAGTCTCAAGTCCTGATGTTTCCTAACCACTGAGCCTCCCTTCTGTAGCATTTTGGGACAAGGCTATAGAGCACTGCATGTTTCCTAATAAAACTTAGCAAGACTTCACAATGCTTCTCCTTATCCTGTTTGCAGCATGCTCCCCTTGGAGATGCTTTGGCAGGAGTTCAAAGCTTAGATTTTCAGAAGTGACTACCAAATTCTGATACCTTGGAGTTTACAAAATAAATCCAACAAACAGCAAACCTCAGTCTTTCTTTTCTCCCAAAGGACAGAACACTACCTTTTCCACAACTTCCCATTCATTATCATTGTTAAAATAGCACCAAAGACACTGGGAGCTTACATGTGTTTCACTGCCTCTGTCTTGCACCCAAGTTCAACATGGCATGGATGGAACATCTTCTCTTTATTGCTCGAGCCTATGGAGAATTAAAACAACTTTGTTTGAGCAAGTGGTTTTGTACTATGGGAATGATAATGCTCCTCCTAAAATAATATTATAAACATAATTGAAGGAACACCCAGAAGAAGAGAGTCAGCAGTTTTGGAAAAAAAATCGAACTTACATAAATGATAATATGAAAGGGCAGGATAGGGACTTCTGAAAGCTTAATTTTGTGTTGTCTCTGTAGTATTTCTGCTTTTAGAAAAAGATTCTATAAAACACTGTTTCTCCACACAGATGCTCCACAACTATGCTTTAGATAGTTGAGTATTTAGCAGGAAATTGAAGGAAAGATAGCTTTGTCTCATTCAGCCATGGTTAGGAGCATCATATTGCTGCACTGTTTAAGGACATGTAAGCGTCTGTCCCTGCTCACTTGCTCCTGGGAAAAAGACGTACGCTGTGGTTGGAGCACCTGCCTGTAGCCACTGGATGTTGCTCATTTTATAGGGCAGGAAGGTGGCCTTCAGCCATCTCCTCTGTGCCCACCATCAGCTTCACATGCACACTCATTCATGTGTCCAGATAGCTCACAAATAACTCCAAAGGATGTTCTTGTGCATCTCTGATGATGCAGCCCCAAAGCCAGTTCTTCATTACGCTGTTGAAAGTTTGCTTGGGCAAGCGCATGCTCTCCCGAAGGCACACTGGGGCAGCAGAAAAAAGGCCACACCAAGATCTTGGAGGAGTATTTTTATTCACTCAAAATGAAAGAAAATGTGCACTCCGGGGTAGGTTTTATTATCTAGGTCCCGAAGTTTCATAGTAGTTTCCTATAAACAATCATACTTTTAGTCAGATGGATAAGGGATTAAAGCTTTGTGGTTGTCCCCCTCCCCAGGATAACGTGACAAACTTTGTGGCCAGCAAATCCCTTGCAGAAAAGAACTTTGCTCAATCTGCATTCAACCAACTTCATTAAATTGGTATAATATAATGGCTCTGCCAATTTATTCATACATCTGATATTTGCTAATATGCTTTGATTTATTGGCTTTCTCATATCACAGTAAAACCGTATTTTTACATACTTTATTTCCACCCCAATCCCCAGCATGCACAGTTCCTGCTGGGCCTTCATAAATTAATCTTTGATATTTTTTCCTGGCGTCTTGCACACAAGCAGAGAGCACCATCTATCTCGGTTTGAAATTGGCCATGCTCCAGCTTTCTGCTTTTCCTTGTTCTCTTTTCTGCTCCCTGTCCCACACCACTTTCCAGTGGCCAAGTGTGTGCACGCTCATCCCAGCCGTTGCCCAGCGTCTCCAATGCACAGCATGGCAGGGGGATGGGGGGACAGACCTCTGAGCATCCGTGCTGTGGTTGCTTAATGCAGCACACACACACTGAACTCTCTCCTCTGTCTTTATTTTATATATATTCATATATATATATATTTATTTCTGTCCTCTCTGCCTCTGGCACAAAAAAACATAGAGCAACAAAGAAAGGAGCTGTTACCTTTCCATTCGTCAGCAAAACAATTTAATTTACTGTAGCCAATCTCAGAGATGATCTTAAACCAGAGAAACCAGTCATGCTGTCTGAGAACCCATACCAAACTGGGCTCCCATTAAACTGCCAGAGGCATCATGCAAGCTTACCAGTTTGTGGTTAGAAGGTCCGTGTGTTGAACTCCTTGGCGCCTGTGTAGATAACAACATTGCTTGTACTGCTGTGTCTTTTTCGGAGGCATCCCAAACTTGCTATTTGTTTAAATTTGTGTGTCTAGGGCTTGGAGAGAGAGAGGTGTATTTTTAGAGGATGCTCAAAAGGAATTACAGCTTGACTGGGGTGCTGAAGATAGGTTTACATTTAGATTTAATTCTTTTTGTTTGTACAAAATTGAGTGGATGATAATATCTAGGAAATTGGCCTTGCTATCTTTTGCTGCTGCTGTTGTTGTTTTGAAAAGCTTTGGTTGTTGCGTGTGAATATGAATACCTAAAACAGATATGGCCTTTGTAAGCTCTATTCTGGGCAGACTAGGAATGGAGGAAGGATATAAAGACAGCAATAAAAGCTCTGATTTTGTCAACCGTGTTTGAAAGCTGGACTCACAAAATGGTTTAATGGAAGGAATAGGATGCTGGATAACTTTTCCCAAAATACTTTTAGGTGCACTAACTGAGAGAGGGATAATCAAATTTAAGTGACTCTGCTTAATTCACTGGAAACCGTATGATCCACCACTGTGACAGCTCTTTTAAATGGCTTGTTCCATTATCACAAACAGTTTGGGACCCCTGGTGCACAGACTAGTGCAGAGCCCAGGCAGCAAAAGCCAGCAAGACTATTTCCCAAAGCTGCTGGAATTTTTATGATTGCTGTATTTTAAACTACTTACAAACATACTGTTAATCTACTCCCAAATACACCTATGTTTTAGGATCCAGATAAGTGCATTTGAATGCAAATGTGGGTAATGCAATGCAAATTGCTTTAAAGAAAAAGAGGCTGCCTCTTTAAAAGCATCGGCATTACCGACAGAACACAGGCTGATACAACTTCCCAGAGTACACAGCATCACGAGTGTGCTTTCAGAACTAGACACTCACCTAGGAAGGAACATAAAAAAGAGAAAAGTACAGTGAAAAGGGAACAGATAAGTGAATAAAGCTGAGATGAAAGGAAAGATGGGGAGATAGCAAAGTGAGAAGGAATGAGGATGCTACAAGAATCAGCAGAAGATGAAACACGTTTGGTCACAAACAAGATGGTACTATGCTAGTGCAGTCTAGATACAGCAATATATATACATCCAAAAAAAAAAACGAGGGTGAGGGGAATGGTTTTAAGCTGCCAATGGTTTGTAATGAAAATCCTTAGGCCAGTGCTGTCCCAGATCTGATCCTAGGTTGAGTGCAATGGATGGGATTTCCCTGCAGCGTTCGCAGGCAGAAGGCTCTGTCCCCAGGGAGCTGTGGCTGCACTGGGAGCTGGATCCTCTTTTTAATCCAGCAGCTGATGCCAGGTCTGAAAATGTAAATGGGAAGGAAAAGAGAGAACCTACTCTCCCCTGGAAATCCAGAATGAATCCACTTGGCGTGAAGTGAACTGAGGTCTTGATGTGAAAGGCAGGAGAGATCTGGGATCACCATGGTAATCAAGAACATTCCTGTCTCACTGCTTCACACCAAGAGGAGAAACAGAGAGGGGCAGAAGCAGCTGTATTTGCTCTGAGGTCCTTGAAACTCCTGAGTCATCCCACTGACTTTGGTGAAAAGGACGCAAAATTTTCCTTTTACAATCCAGTTTCAAATCTGGTGATCTATTAACAAAAACAAAAAAAAAGTGTGTGTGGGGAAGATTTGTTGGAGAGAAAGGAGGGAAACACTCTCCGGTTCCTGCTCCAGATGTTTTCCTCCTCCTGCCATTTGGTTTCTCTTCTTCCTAAGTACCACAAGTTAATCTTCTATGGTAGAAGTAACAAAAACAAGCGGCAGCTGCTGCCAGCACCTCTCTGCACAGCCCTGGAGAAAGAAGTCTGCTCACGTGTCTGTATCGTATCAATGCTGATATTTGGATTTATTGATATTTGGGTTGCATCTCATTGAGGAAAAAGGCCTCTCTTTGCCAGCTGGGGCAGAGAGGAAGAGGCAAAGACAGTTGCAAGCAGTGTGGCATCATGGAGTGGGGTGACATTTTACTTTGCAGCTACGTGGGGTTGTGCTGCATCAGACAAAAGGTTGCATTTGCAGCATGGTGGGTGCAATCCAGAAGATTGTGCACAGGACTGAAGCTGCAACGAGGTGCCCTGAAATCTCCTTTCACTCTTGTGCAGCAGAGTGAATGCTTCATGAACCTTCCTGGATTTAAGTGATAGATTACACGAGTGTCTGTGTCTGCCGAGGATGGACTTGAAGACTCAGGTGATAATTTTCAGACCTGTATTCACTGATTACTAATTCCCTCCACTGATCAGTTTTCTGGCTCATGCCTTCAGTATGATTCAGGGTTGTTCCATATAAAATGGGTGCAAAGTAGCCTAATGAAGAAGAGCAATCCCAGGGCTCATACGCTTGATGAGGCTATGCAGAAACCCATGTTCTCTTCTCAAATGATTTGTGTGGACATAATCAAGCAACTTTCTCCCTTTCTGCCTTAGGGTGCCCATCTGTAACTGAGGGCTGTGAGGCATGCTGCATTGCTCTCTAACATGCTGTTGGATCCATCTCTGTAATGTTCTGGGAAGTATAACTGTTGTTACGCAGTCTTTTCTCTAATAAACTGTCTTTGGGGCCAGGCTGGTGTAAAACACATTTGTATGAGTCTGGTGCTAGACTGCCATTTAAAGCTGGGTGGTTTTCCATGGACTGATGCACTGCAAGTTGAGCAGAGGGCTCTGCTGGGTCCCAGTGGTTAAAGGTCAGTAGTACTGTCAGCAGTCTTTTATTTCTTCTCTCAGCTTCCATGGTGATGTATTTTAAGGACATTTTTTGCTTTGTATGTCTTTAAAAGGAGCCTGTATGGCAGTAACAGAAATGTGAGTTCCTGTCTTTTGTGTCTGACTGATCTTCTTAGGTCAAATGGGAAAGGAAGAGGTGGAGGTGAGAGCAGAGAGTGCCCGCTCCACGCAGGTAGGAGGACAGCAGGATCCCTTCCTCGCCCTGCCCTCTCCGCTTTGTCTACTTGGACAGCAGGACAACACAGGATAGCAGGTTATCATCATAGCTAGCAGCTTGCAGAACTACCCCTAAGACAAACAGCAGTAATCAAAAGGATCAGATTAGATCGTAACTGACAGATAAATGGCTGTTGCTCTACCAAAGTGGAGATACGTGGGCAGATTGGCTGAATACTGCTCTGTGCGCTCCAGTGTGGATTTGCTGAAGATGCCTCAACAGCTGATGTGTAAAGAAGCTTCACAGAGCCATTGCACCACCAAAAAGCAAAGCCACCACTAAACGGCCATAGCAGCCATGCCGTGGGACCTTGCAGTGTGTCTCTGGCTCTGAGCTGGACTGATTCTGCTCCCTCAGGTTGAACCAAAACTCCTTTACAGTTGCAATCTTGCTTCTTCTGTGCCAGGTTAGTGTCAAATCACTCTTAGTGGATTACACTGGCTTAATAAACGCAATCCCATCTCCTTCAGCTCCAAGGCTACAACCCAGTTACTGCGAGCAACTTCTGTAGCTCAGGACAGAGACATATTTTACGGGCGCTGGGGGTCATAGACTTAGTCCCTGCTATCATTCATCCTGGACTTCACAAGCAAGACGAGGATGCATTGCTTTAACAACTGGCAGCCAGTACAGCAGTGATGTTTGTGCAGACGGATGCCTGGCCTGAGGTCTTCGACTCGGTGCTTCCCTCTGCTCCGTGTCGCGTGCACCAGGAGCAGCGAGTGAGTGCCCCAGCACACTCCTTCAAACATCAGTGCCAGGGAGCAGATGCGCTGTCTGCTGCGTGACGCTGAGCTCACCTTCAGCCAGCTCGGGGAGTAATGACATCCCAGCCCCTTTTGTTCAATGCGTTTTTCCTAAAGGGGAGTGTGTAAAAGAAGTTAGTGACAGCAGCAAGGGTAGAGCTGGCTGCCTGCTCCCAGGACCCCTTCCAGTGCTGAATTGCCTACAAACTGATTGATGGAGGGAGGCTGCACACAGCTATTTTTGCTTCCAAGGAGTTTGCCTTAAAATGCTAATTTCTGCACAGCAAAATTACACAGATTTCTAGCCCTTTCTTTCCAGACCCCTTGATTCCTGGAGGACACAGCTGGAAAACTCATGAGTCTGGACCACAGTGTGCATGGCACTGAGCAGTGGAAACAGGTTGGTGCAGACTGGGATGAGAGCTCCAGCTGTCCCATGCACTCTGGCCAGCAGCGTTATGTGCCACCAGTGTGTCCTGTTGGGTGCCTGTGCTGTGGAAGCTGGAAGCTTTACTCTTAAATCATCTATGTGAATCTGCTCATGCAGGGGTGGAAGTCCTGGAGCGCAATAATCTAGACTTATACTGGTTTTCTCCTCTGTCAGTTTTCCTTGTAAACCCATTGCCAAGGATTGAGATAGAGGCTTTTCCGTGTGAACTTTACATTGAGGTAGATCCATGTTAAGACGCTGATTTTTGGGTCTGGCCCTCCTTGGTTTCTAGATGTCCCAAAGGCATTAAGAACAACATGTGGAGAGCAGGAAGAGGAACAAAACTCTATCACATTTCTTTTTCCTTCTTCTTGTCAATTAAACAGGATTTATGTCTTTCTCTGTTCTGTAATTACCTCCTACGATTTATTTCAGATGGTTCAAGAAACTGATATACCTTGAGAACTTTCTGGCAGCTGAGAAGAGTTATTGTTGCACCTCCTGATTGTCTAGCAGAAAACAACTCCCTTCATTACTTGCTTTACCTTACTGAAGCAGAAGAGGGTATCCGTTGTAATTTTGTTCCCTTTCAGGAAACTACATAAAAAATGGCCCTGGACATGTCAGATAGGGTGATCCTCTAGGATAAATTTAATCACAGATCACAGAGAGTATTAATTAACCCCTGTGCACATCAAGCTGTGAGAGCTCTCCTGTGCTAACCTGCTGAGGCAGGCTTTGCAGCACAGCAGTTGTCATTAGTGACGAGTGAAGGCCAACCTCGTGTTTCTGGTGAAATACTAAGGATGCTCTGATGCTACTTTTTTTTATTTTATTTTATTATTTTGTGTTCATTTCAATAACAAAAAAAAAAGACAGGTTTTATTATATTTACACTTTGAAACGTGATCAACTGGCACTTTAAGACAATATGCGGTTGCTTGTTTTTTTCTTTTTTTGAAAGCCAAGGGGAGGGAAAGGGATTTTTTTTGCATTTGAAGGAGGGCTTGACAAAAAAAAAAAAAAGAAATATTGACATAATTTAGGTAACACTCCCTGTAAACAAGCTGCTAGGTTTTTCTTATAATAATTTATATCCATTCCCCTACAGAGCGCAGCCTGTGTATTTCTCCTCATCCAAGACAAAGCCAATCATTCTGACTTGCAGACTTTCTTGCACATATTTCTGCCATATTTGCCCTGAATTTTGCTTTTGATGAAACCCCATACCAAGTCAAGCTCAGCTGAAATCACAACGGGTTTAGTACAGGATAACAAATTGGTTTGTTATATTTATATGTAGCCTTGCTTCACACAGCCCATCCTGAGTTGGCCAGGTTTGCTTCCAGCACATTTGGGATTGCAGGTGAGCTCAAGGTCATGAAGGTCTACCACTGGAGAAGCCAAGAAGTGCTAGAAAAACACACACAGTGCGAATGTGTATCTTCTCCCTAAAAGTGCAGACAAGTGATTCTGCCTGCAGCTATCTCGCCTGTGAGAGACCAGACGATCATTCATGAAAATGATTCAAGGGTCACTAAAGTAGGGCCACCCAGACCTAAAAGCTACTCGCGCTGCTCCGTTAGGTGATAGTGGACACTCCCAGGTATTACACATTTGCCCAGCGGGACGCTCAGGCCTCAACATTTTGGACAGGGCCTAGACCGGACACGTTCATTGTCCCATCCCTTCAGGTGGCTGTGCTGGCCCTGAGGTGGGACTGGTGCTTGTGCTGGTTACTGCTGCTGCTGCATGGCAGTCCTAAGGGAAGAGAAGACGGGCTGTGAGGCGCATTCTTGGAAGAGGCAGTTGAACAAGTTGTCTTGCTCCTGACTCCAGCTCCAGCGTCCTCCTGTTCAGCAGAATTAGCTCTGCTGCCAGAGGCAGCCTGCGAAGTGCTGCTGTGCAAGTGAAACCTCTGCTTCCCAGCAGTCGTAAATTCCAGCGCATCTCATCGCTCAGGGTACTTTGCCATAGCTTGGATATGGAAAGTGTGACATAAAGCCAAGTTAATTCTTGTCTCAGCAGTGGCTTTCTATAACGATCAGGCCCTAAATGGGTCCTCCCCAAGGGCAACCTGTCTACATTGCCCGTCTGCCTAGGCAATGTGTCACCAGTCCCTCGGGGCTGCACCGAGCATTCCCCTCGAGGACTATTTGCATTTTTTCTTCTCGGTTATTCTTCCTCCTCTTCTGTGGCAGTCCCGTGTTCTGCTTTGTTCAGATCTCCATGCTGTTGTATTCTTCTGTATTTGGGAAGCCATAGTCATGTCCCCAAGGGCAGAGAAAAGCGTGGATGGCTGTGGAGGAAGGAGCTTTGCTGTTGTCGGTGCTGGGGGAGGGTTACAGAGGTGAGGGAGGAATGAGGCTTTGCGTCCACTGCAGAATCAGGGGGAACCAGCCCCGTTGTTTCTGGCTGTCTCTGTTGCTTGCTTCTGTCAGACAAGAAGCTCTAAAATGAAATTAGAGGAGTTGTTCTTTCTGCCCCTAGAAATTCAGCCCTCTGCTGCAAAGGTTATTCTGGCTGTTAAAGATGCTTGAAATCAGACCAGTTGTTGCTAAACTTTTCTGTGGATTATTCCAGAAGAAGACGCTTGTATTTGTTTGCTATTCTGAACTTCCCACGGCAAAAAAAAGTACTGTTTGCTTATTAAAAATAACGGGCTGACTTGAAAGGTACCTGGGAGCAGCCGGAGAGAGAACAAACATAATTGTTTTTCAGATTTCCAAGTGAAAATGAAAGGTCCAAATTAGAGCTCTGACATGTATTTGTTGAAGTCTTCATAAACAGCACTCACACCACAATTGAAATTACGGACGCCACATCTGTGAGATCCTTCTTCTGTCATCGCTGCAGTGTTTGTAATGTTAATGCCTGTTTCTGAAAGTGCTTTTGCTGAAGAGCTTCAGGCATTTTTACTTGTTATTTTCCCACTGATGTCAACAAGGTAATAAGTTCTTCTGTTTTTTCACCTGTCTCTCCCTTTTAAATGTACCTGTAAGTAACCATTAGGCATTCTGGGGGGGGAAAAAAAAAAAAAAACACATTAATATTTTCATCTAACTGAATGAACAGTATGCTGGCAAGTTTTCGAGCTCCCTTTTAAGCCGCTGTCTTATACTTTCCTTCATACGATGGAGCCGGAGCCAAATTCAATAGGGTCAAGAGCTCTGTACAACGAAACTGTGCAAAGCAAATGGTACGAGGATGACAGTGGCTGATGGTCTGTATTGCAAATGAGCGGGAAGCTGGTGCTCTGAACAGTTTGCTGAATAAGAATTCTTCAGTGGATTGCGATGTAATTTCTCCCTTTTCAAAAAAGTTTGTTCTAAAGTGAGGTGAAAGCGAGCATAGTTTCCTTCGAATACTCAGCTGTAGAAAGTAGATTCCCGAGACCACAAAGCTTATATTTAGGTGCAGATTTGATCTGTAAACAAGACCTAAAAATAGGTAAAGGTTTTCAGAGCTGCTGCAGGTGACCCAGATTCGTCCAGCTGTGGGCAAGAACTCCTCAGGTCTAGCAGTACCTGGCAAAGCTAGCAACAAGAAGCACATCACTTTGCAGCCTCTTCCTGTATTTCTGTCCTCAAGGGTCTATGAGCTGTGAAGAGTTCCTCCACGGCTTTGGCATGTGCCTTGCTGAATAAACAGAAACGTTCAGGTTCCTGCCTTCACTCCCTGCGTCCTTCAAACTCTTAGAGGGTCTGCGAATGAGCGGGATGCTGGATAGCTCAGGAACTGCTGGGAAACGTCATCTGCTCTACCGCTGCCTGCTTTACGTGCTTCAGAAGGAGGAGGTATTTTACTGGATTTGCTTCTTATTTATTTGACCTATTAACTTCATAGTTTTATATAACAGAGTTGGTGCCAAATATTGGTGAGGTTTGGGTATAGGGAGCAGAGCAAAAATGTACTTTTAAACAAGAGTATATAAAAAGTATGGAAGGGGAAGGTGGCAGACCTAGGAAGTCCAAGGGAAACTGCACAGCATCCAAAGGAGCTGCAGCAGGAGCTGGAGCCACAGGTGGAAAAGCTCCACCAGGCACCACGTACGACTGTCACCACTGCTTTGTACTTGGACCCAGACGTTGGTCCCCGTGTTTCTACACTGGTGCTATCACTTCTCAAAATTTATCAGACCTAGGGCTCCTAGGGGAAAACGGCACGCTTTGTTTTATCCCTGTGCCTTTGGGCTGAGCCAGCATTTCAGACAAGCAGTCCTTTCCTACCTCTGCACCCTGCAATCTGGTGGTGTTCTTGTTTCTCTTTGGTAGTGGAGCATCACTGAGAGAAACCGGAGCAGATGCTGCATTTGATTTTTCTCTGTCACGTGGAGAATTCCTCTGCTTCATACCTTGGTTGAGTGGTGTCACAGCTGTATATACAGTGCCTCCAGAAAGCCGTAACAGCTGCAGTTTCCAGTCATGTTAAGCCCTTCCTGGTTAAAGCCATAATGTTCTTCCTCTTTGGGGTTAAAACTCCAGGTCTGTGCTTTAGGTGACCCTGGTCCCTGAGTCTGTCTGTGCTTGCAGGGTAAACCCAGCAAAGAGATGTGGTGTGGATGACAAGAAACTGCATTTGCATCAGGTATCCCTGTTCGTGTGTAATTGCAAGCTGCTTCTGAATCTTCCCACATTCCCTGCTTTTGCCACCCCATTTAACTCGGACAACAGGATTCCTCACTCTCAGCTGTGGTTTGTTCCCACTGCACATGCTGTCAAGTGACTGCTCCAGAAGTGGGGAAAAAATTAAAAATTAAAAAAGAAATCTCTGTAGTGTATTAAATTACTGTTAGGAGGTAACTCCAAATTGGACTGTGTAGGTAGGCGAAAGGTGAAGAAATTTAACACTTTACAGATTGCCATAAAAAAAAAGGTGGGAACATTCATCAGAGGAGTACAAACATTCAAAAGAGCATCACAATCTTGATAGCAATTACATAGCACCCTGTGCTGTGCAATTAACTATATGTCTGCATATTTATTAACACTGCTCAGCACCAGGTTGCTTTTTAGCTGGACATCCTTCTGTCGTGGCTGAGGCTGGTGTGGCGGATGTGCCACTGGCCCTACTGCGTGTCTGTGTCATGGCACCAGGCAGCTGTAACTGCACGGGAAGAGCCAGGCGGGTTATAGGAAATGCTTAAATACTTCTGAGTAACAAACCAACCTGAGGGTTTGGTGATCTGTTCATAGAAAATTTATAGGCAGTGAGAGGTGAAACTAATAGATCTGTCTATAGCAAAGGATTAATTCAGTCCTACATCCCTTTCCTCTTCTCTAACTCTGGTCTGTGGTCAACAAAGCAATCAAAAACTGTGTGTGAGTGCCAGCTGCTGGGACTGATGCTGTCAGGGCTGAGATATTGATGATCTGCTCCTGAGATTTAGTGAGTGCCAGCTCTGGGGGGTATTACCAGGCTGCAAAGCACTGGGGCTACGGACGGCTTCGGTTTCTACCATCCCAAGAGAAAGGCTGGGCAGCACCGGGATGCTGCACCCAGCCCAGGGAAGGGTGGTTGCTTACCTCTGGGTTTTCTGCTTCAGCTTTGTCTGGAGGAGCATATGGCTATCTGAGCCTTGAATCATGAGATTAGTCCAGCCCTTCAGCCTGGGAAGAAGGGATTTGTTCACACAGACAAGTGAATTATTAATACAGTTTGCAAGAGGTAACCTCACTGAATCACTTGCACAGCTGCTTCTTAGCCTGTGTGGAGGGCTACAACTGTGGAAAGGTTAATACAGAGCATCCATCATTTCCATTAATAGATGGCAGTGTTGTGTGGATCTCTTCTGTGGTCTGTCTTTAATTATTTTCTAAGGTGGCCTCTATATGTTTCTGTGCAGTGAAGGCTGAAGCGGAGAATGGAGGTCAGGTCTGTGGACTGACTGATTAAACATGCCCATCACACCTTCTGTACAGGGATCTTTCCCATGCAAATAATGCCTTGCAGCAGAAGGAATAGATAGGACAAATGTGTTGGTGCAGCCTGTATTTGTGAGGAAGCAGTTTTTGAATAGACTTTTTTTTTTTTTGCTAGTGGGGAAGAGCAGTTTTTGTCCTGCCACCCCCCCCCCCAAAAGACAGAGGGGACACTGAGCTGCCTTTTCTGGCTCCAGATCCCAGGTGTGCTGAGGGAGGAGACCACAGAACTTCTGTGGGCATCCCTTGTTACTGCCCTATTAGTGGTCAGGAGTGCTCTCAGTATGTCAATTTAATATACGGTTTATAGTGCACACTGTATTTTTAAAAGGTTGCCCATTACCTGAGAATGCTATTATATGCAAGGATCTCAGTTGCCTTTATCTGTCCTCTGGGCATCCTATTGACTTCACATGGTTTATACCACATGCACCTGAAGCATAGAAAGGAACCGGGGTTTACTAGATTAGCACACTTTACCTGACGGATTTCACAGTAATTTTAACATACAATAATCCATCCAGAACAATTGTTTCTTTCTTGTGTGCTGCTCTGGCCAAGAGGGAAAAGTTCTTGTGGGGCCTATGTGCATACAGGAGCTTATGAAAAAGCAAAAATAAATATTCCAAGTAGCAGTCAAATAAATTCACCCTACATGCAAAAATCTTATGAACAGCATATGGAGAGTGGTAGCAGGAACAAGACTCTTGGCACAGATATAAGGGGAAAAGACTTGAGTCCAGGGAAAAAGAACTGAAGGTCAAACTCAAGTTAGAGTGACAAGTACGTGAGTAGCCCCTGTTGTTGTTGTTTTATGGTCTCTTTTGTATTTACCCTTACAATAGTCAGCAAGGTAGGACCGGATCCGCTTTAATATAAATGATGGTGCCTGGGATGAAAAACAGTGGATGGCTTCAGATTTATGTTTGACTCACTTCCTCTGGCACCCAGAAAACCCAGGAGTGTTTGCACCTGCCCAGCTTTGTGTCTGCCATACATCCATGGCTGAGTCTGCTTCTCTGCACCGGACTGTAAGGGCTCTTCCATCACGGTCTGGCAAGCAATGAAGAAAGAGGTGTACATGAGGACATCCTAGGCAGCCCGTATCTGGACCCAAGCTGCAACTCTGGTAAGTGCCTGCCTGATGCCTGTGGAGTCAGCACATCGCTGCTGACACCAGCCCAGGGTGTGTGAGACGTTGTTACAGATACAGGTGCTTAAGATTATCCCTTATCTATCTACCTATCTATCCATCCATCCATCCTTCTCTATAGAAAATATTTAAGGACAGAAGTGTAACTCTGGCAGATATTTGGTGATAAGTGTTGTATTCTCTCATCACATGACATATTAAAAATGTAATCCCTTATATTGAAAAGCACTAGGAGCTACTTAGACTTTTATGGCTGGACCTCTAGTTATCTTGTGGTGTGCTTTAGTTGCTGCAAATTAGGGGGTAATGAAGTATGGAGAAAACTTGCTTGCAGAGTAGAAGTCTAATGCACTGTTCTGATCATCCCAACTCACCAGCTACTTGTATGCCACTAAATAACATCCAACCTCAAATCAACGCGAGCTGCTAAGGGGGTCATTAAAATTCCTTTTCAGTCCTGATCATTAAACAAACCATATGAGAGGCAGACTCCATACCTGGAAAAGTGGTGTGTTAATGGAGATGCACCCAGCATAATTGCTGTCATCCATCACCCCTGCCCTGCTGATATTGACAAAGTGCAGCTAAATATTTAAATAAGCCATTTTTCTTCAGAAGCTGAAGGATTAGATGCAGACAAATTTCTCAGTCTAGTCAGCAAACGATACAAATCCAGGGATTAAACAGGATTTGCTGGAGTGAGAGGCTGCTTCTGCATTATGCTTTATGAAAAAAAAGAATTCTTTGCTGCCAAGACTGTTGCTTGGGGTGAGAAGGGGAGGAGAGACAATTCTCCTTCTTATTGAAAGCAAGCAAAATAGAATTAGTTCCTCTTTACTTGACACTCTTGATTTACTTTGAGGGTGTAGCTGAAGGAAAATGTGGGTTTCCGAAGCCCCGTTAGACACCTACACTTTCAAAAGCACTACATTTAAAATGAAGACGTAAGGGTTACAAGGCTGCGTGCATCTGTTTTGTGTCAAAGTCAGCTCCTTGGAAGGCTTGCCAGGTTACGGGAAATGTTTGTTGAACTCGTTTTCACTTGGGTACATGTTTGCATGCTGCACTTCTTCCACATTTGGTGATGAGCACGTTGAACTTTATGGGATAAGAGAAGAGGTTGTCATTGAACCACATCAGGCACTCGCAGAGGTAGACAAAAGAGTTTAGAAACACACAAAGAAATATTTGCTGGGGTTGGTTGGGAATGTTTTGAACAAATCTTTTAGTTTGGAATGTGTTCATTAAAGTGAATGTAGACATTCACAGAAAGAAATTGCTATTGATTTTTTTTTTTTTTTTAATAATCTAAGTGGAAACTTTTAGGCTTTGGTTATTGCTTTTTTTCTGGGACAAAATAACTTGTTTTTATGCATTTGTCTTTAACCATAATTATATTTTGGATTAAAAAAAAAAAAGACAAAACAAAACAAGAGAAGAACAGAGTGAACCAAGCTGATTCTAATTAAATTGAACTATTTGAATTGGCCCAAACCAAGAAATGTAAAAAATCTCCCTCAGAATCTTGAGTTTCAAAACTGACTTCAGTTTTAAACTTTATGGTAATCTGAACAGGGGGAAAATGCTGGCATCTCCCATCAGTTTTCACGAGGTAGGAAAATCACTTCCCTTTTTAGTGGTCACCTCAGCACTGACTGGCAACAAGCAGGAGGTATTTGTGACTTTTTTTCCTCCAGAAGTGTGGAATCCCCTGAAATTTTACTTTTCCAATGACTTAAATGTTGGTAGGGGGATGAAAAAGAGATTTGCATTTGCCTTGATGATTAAAAAAAAAAAAGTTTGTGTGTCTTAGCCTTTTTTTGAGGTAGTGGCCTAGATTGGTTGGTCTGAATTGATTTGGAATCTGAGCAAAAATCCTGGCCATTCACTCTAGGCAAGGTATGAATCGCAGGAAGAGTTGCAATAAGCAAATTGGCAGAGCTATTCAACTTATGCAGTATTTGGGGAGATTTTTTTCTCCCAGTGCTTTATTTCTCCTTGTATATTCATAATAATTTCCTGTAGAATCTGAACTCATGTTACACCTGAACAGAACTCTGTTCAAGGCTCTGAACATTACCTCTCTCCGTGGTACATCTGTCCAAGGATTGCATGTGTTCATCTTGTCAGATCAAAAGTTACATACTTTTTCCCCTTGAATCAATCAATGTCAGGAATCCAAAGCTCATGCCCATCTCTAGGGAAAGACACCAGCATTTATAAATCATGGGAAAAAAAATGAAAATGGTAAGGCAAACGTTTTTCAGCTCAGGTTTGCAAGGGACTATGGAGTGAATATTTTCCCCTAAATGATGAGAAATAAGTGTTCTAGTCTGGTATTATAGAGAGCAAATTTTGGTGGAAATTAAATAGATTATACCTTATGACTTTATTGAAATTCTACACGGATGTCTAAAAATGCACGAGCCTGTTGCTTTGCAGGGAGTTCAGTGTGTTTCATCTTTGTGAATTGATAGCGATACATAAATGTCAGCTTTATTGAACATGTCGCCACTGTCTGGCTATCCAAACAATATTAATTAACTCCCAAAGTCCTGTTCCAGCATGCATTTGGACTCATTTAAAAACTTGCACTAGAGCAGTAGCTAGACGAACGCAGACTAGAAATATGGTGTACATTTTTTAGTGAGAGTAATTAACCACTGAAATAAATTACCCTGTGGCAAGGTGGATTCTCCATCATTTGAAGTCCTTAGCTCGAGGCTAAATGCCTTTGTGAAAGACATGTCATAGCTCCAATAGAAGTTATAAGCTTGAGGATGTGCAGTCTGTAGGACACACTTATGTATTTACGGCTTCATTGAGCAGGGTCTGTAGGAGAGTTATTCCTGTTCTGCGCACTAGTTACAGACATTAAAGGTGGGACACAGCTCTCCTGCTAGCTAGGAGCAGGACCTAACACTTGGCCACTTCTCAGGAAGACTCTCAGTATCTGCTACCCACACTGAAATCAGCTGGTCAGAGCACGAGCTTGCTTTGTTCTCTGTGTTCCTCACCAGAGCTGAGCAGAACACTAAAATCTGTTAAATGTCACCAACGTGGAAAACATTTCAGAAATACCTTAAGCAGATATATTTTTTCCTATTCTGTGAGCTCTTATTTTGACTGGCGGAAGTCTGGCGAATGTCACTGGGGGTTAGCCTGCTAAAGTGGTGAATCAGTAAAAATAACAATGATGTTCTTTGGATTTTGTCTTTGGGAAATAAGGGTTTTCACATAAAAAAGTGCATCTGAGGGGCGATCAGAAACTCTTTTTCATATGGGACCTTTTTGCTGATGTCCTCTTTCTATCCAGCTGGGTGAAAAGGCCGTATCCACATGGGCCAGCCAGCCAGAAGGAAAGGAGCAGGTAAAAACAAGGCAGCCAGATTAGCTGTGAAGGAACGTACATGGTGCAACCTTGGAGACTCCAGAAACATCCTGATGAAACTAAACACCTGGGGAAGCCCCAGCCAGGAGGCAGCTCCGTATGATCCGCAGTGCAGGTCAGTGTCAGATAAACTTGTCTCAGCCTAGCTGAAAGCTGGTGGATAATGTGATTAAACAATAAGCATTTTGTCACAGTAATGAATACTGGCATCCATCTTTCTGATATGATTAAATCTGTCTGGAGACAAATTCTTCATTCCTGACACTAGGTCATTGGACAAGTATGCAGTTTCTTTTTTGTTTGTTATTTGTTCAGATAGTTGGTTAAGGAAGGTGCCACAAGCAATAATGCAGTCATTCAGGATTAATTTCTTCCTTGGTAAATGGCAGAGAGCATTGAGCATTTTTGTTTGTTCTGCTGTGAGTGTTTTGACGAGTCTCTGCCTGGCAAAATGGTGGCCGGTTCCTTTCTCCAGAGAGGGCACTCATCCTACATGCACATGCACAAAGAAATAAGTTGTTCCGATTTGTTTGGCATTCTTCAGCTCCAGTCATTAATAGTGCCGTGCAAAGCCCAGAGTGACTCACTGAACAGGATCACGCCATGAGGCGTGCAGAAAGCAGTTAAAGGGCCATATAATTATTGTCATTGACAAAAAGTCCCTTTCATGGCAGTTCTGATTCTCACAGGTTAAAGAAGGCTTTGCAAACACACAAGCAGCCATTCACAATTAACTTGGTTATTGATGGCACTCCATAAATGTTTAAGAACACTGAAGGAGAAGTAATAAATGTTTGATTTGTTTTCTGGACTGGAGCTGCTGTAGGCTTGCACTGTTTCTGTATAATTCTTTATTCCACTTAACACCAGTAGATATATCTTCTCTTACTTCCTCTTTTAAACTAGGCTAATGAGATATCTTCTGTATTTACTGCAGGCTGAAAAGAACTGCCTGCAGTTCAGCACTGATAAAAAAAAAATCCAGCAGGCCAGCACCCAACTTCACCTCTGTTTCCCAGGGATTTAAGGGATTACTCAAATTCCACCTGTGGAAATGTGTGCATGATTCCAGCGTTCTAGCAGGCCACTTCTGCAAACAGTGCTTTAGCCCAGAAGTTTTTGCCATCTCCTGAAACCTGTTTTCTGGTTCTTCCCTGGCCTCTGTGTGTAGCTTGAGAACCTGGGGTGATAAACTGAAACACTTGGCTCTGTCCTCATGGAGTGCCTGGCATGCTTTCTCGTTAACTGGTGCGCACATATATACTCATCCGCTCCTCTAGATCCCTTGTAAGTCCAAAATCATCTGGCCTTTTGTGCCAATGTAATCTAGGAATTCCTTTCATTCATCGTTAAGATCTGCAAATACAATTTACACTCAGAAACTCTGCAGTTTAAAGGCCAGTGCATGAATCTTTGTCTCTAACTTGTGTTTTCTTTCTCTTTGGTAGCCACTGTAGCAATTCACAGGGCACAGATTACAAGTTTGGTTATGAGTTTGAAGAGAGGAAAAAGTAACTGCATGATCAACAAGAAATTATAACTTCGGTGCTGTGGAATCAGCAGGCAACGCTGCTGCATAGCTTAAAAATAGCTGTCCTTGCTCTATGTCCTTTTTCACTTGCAGCAATAGTTTTTAGAAGGTTCTAATCACTCAATTTGCTTTCCTGTGGGCTGGCAGGGGCATCAGCTACTGTAAAAAATAGTCTATTCACTGGAATGTATCTCCTCAGAAGGACAAGATTGTTCTTCTTTTCTCTTCAAAAAAATCTCTGGAAAAGGAAATGTTTGCTAAAATTCTCTCCAGAGTTACTGGATGCTTGATTGCATTTGTATTGGTTTATGGTGAGCTTTCCTCTTCCTCCAGCCTTTGAGCACTAAAGGCCCCCTGCCCTGAAGCCTTCCCCCTTATCATTAGAAAGTAGACTTAATTAGCACAAGCTCTCTGCTTGCAGTTTTCATTCACATCCACACGTAAAGCTGAACTCCTCTTCATTGTTCACTTGGCACATTGTTCACTTGTGGAAAACCACAGCCCCTTGGCCCTGGATGAGCAGCGGGGAAGGCTTGATGTGAGATGCAACAGCTCCAGCTCCTGCCTGCCCACACCTTTCCCAGGCTGCCCGTTCCCATGCTGTGAAGGCCTCAGCTATTTGTGGAGTAAATCATTGAAATGCCCCAATCCATGGTGAAGAAATCTGGAGTCTGTTTTTGTTCACCAAAACAGTCCAGCCTTTAAACTGTGATGCTTCATCACCTGCTGCCAGCCATGCAGTGCAGGGAAAGCTCTGACAGCAACAGAAGTGGTTGCTGCAAAAGTGGTCACATTGCTCAGTTCAGTGGTGACAGTCCAAGTGCTTGTAGTTAAATACCACAAGATTTAAGGCTGAATACCATCAGAGTTCAGCTGGTGCACCTGAGAAGGAAAATTGCAGAAGGGACCCATAGAATGGGAGAGACTGTCTTGGAAGATGGTGGCTCTGGGATGGACTTGGGGTCATCATGGACAACAGCCCCAACACGAGCTCTCGGCACTGCAGCAAAAGGACAACCTGCATGCTCATGAAAAGAAAGCATTGAGTGGAATGCGAGGAGAAACCTCTGTCCTCAGGAGAGTGCTGCTGGAGGACTGCGTCCACTTCCAACATAGCCTTTTGGTGAGCGACATGAAGATCTTACAGAGACCTCAAAGGAAGGCTATGAAAATGGTTCAGGTGATGGGAAATGAGTTACATGACCTGAAGCACAGAGAACTCTATTCATTAGCTTATTAGAAGAGCGAGAGCAAGATGAGATTTTTACTGTTCATTTTAAGAACATGTACATGGAGAGAAGTCTTGAGAGCTGAGGGTCTTTTGACCTTGCACAATAAAGCCTAACAAGAAGGCTGGAAAACTGAGCATGGAGAAATTCAGCCTTGAAATAAGACAGCATTTCCTAGCAGAGCAGGCTGTGGGCTTGCAAGCTGATTGTGTATAATGAGATTTGGTGTCTTAAAAGAGAAGAATTTCCTTCTAATCTTAGTGAGAACTTCTTCTCCTTGTGTGTTAGTGCTGGGAGGAGCCTGGCTTGCTGGCACGCTCGTATTGCCATTGAAATCTGAGAGCTGCAGTCCCTCAGCAGCAGCCCCTTTCTGCTGTGTTATGGGTTGTGCTCGCACGTCCATTCCTCCCCAGGGCAAAAAGTGAAGCTCGGGCTGGAGCACTGTCAGATGCATGAAGGGAGCAGAACACTTGAACTCTACCTTCTTGGCTTTATTTGATGTTTTTTGAACTTTAATTGAGGTGCAATCCTGGACTTTTTAAACAAATTCAAACCTCTCCCTAGGTGGTAGCAGCAGCCGGGCAAAAGAAACAGGAAACTGTGTTACTCTTTGGAGGCTACTTTTTTCCATCTACTTAAGTGGCACGAATGGAGGCTTGGAGTGAGACACCAGGCATGAATTTAACCCTTTTCACAGAAAGGGTTTGGTAAATAGCATTAGCAGGTAAAAAATGATAGATGTAACTATTTCTCCCCAAATGCCTTCCGATGAGAAGGAGAAACATCACACACTGACCTTCTGTGGAAGGGTAGCCAGGAAGAGAGGCAAAGCAGCTCTTTATTTAGTTCCAGTTATTTGTTCTTTTCCCTTTTTACTGCCATTTTACTTGCCCAGCAGCTTAGATCTAAACTAACTGTCAATACATCCCATCGAGTTACACCGGTGATGCATTTGACCCATTTATTTTTAAGCGCTTGCACTCTCTTTTTGGTATCTGCTCCAATGTGTGCTATAAAAAAAAGCTTCATTAAAGCATGAGGTATTTGATCCAGTCAGCCTAGACCTGTGTGCCTCCATGTAAAAGAACATGATGGGAGCTAATGGGGGATATCAGGGGACTTGACTGTACCAGTGATAATTGAAACAAACAGACCTCCGTGGCCTAAACTAATTCTGTGGAGCTATATTCCTCTTCCTTTTATATTAAACATTCAGTAGTTTAGCACTCCCCAGCTCCCCACTGGCATTAAGAGACGCTTACAGCTGTTCTCGTCTCCCTAATAACAGCACTCCGTAGAGTTAACGGTGGCCTCCGAGGGCTGATGAAGTGATGCGGGTCTCTGCTGACACCAGCCAGAGGACTTGCCATATGCCTGGGGAATTTCGCCTCTGTTTAGACTCAATTCAGCCGAAACTCCCAAGGTGAAATTCTATTTAGGTTGGTGTATTTCTGCTCTAACAATTATAGTTATGTGTTGAGCACTTTCTTTTATTTCTGCTGGCCTGGTGTCTGTTGTATGTAGCCAGATAAACACTGCCTTCACCCCTGCCGTGGTGACCCCAATTGCAGATGGAGAAAGGAAATTGAGATTTAAATGGGGAAAGCTTTGCTTCCAACAAAAGTAAATGAAGAAACACAAGAAACGTCGAAGACTTTTTATGCTGACTTTCTCTGCTGCTATGCTCAAAGGACAGCAGAGAAAGGAGTAAAGTAGTTGACCTTTGTCTGATACACTCTTATCAGTCTAAGATAACTTATGGAGGATTTATTCAGATTTTGTAGCAACCGTACCGGAAAGCAGTATTTGCATTGGTCATAGTCATTAGTAAGCATCAGCAACAAGGCTCAAATGAATAAGAAAGTATCTATGGAAGGTAGAGAGCCGGTGACATTTGTAATAACTTCTATGCCTACCTCTACAGAGCCTTGAATGGGCGGTGACAGCCCGCAGCGCTCCATGATCCAGAGGACAACCTGGTGGTGCTGCCTCTCCTCCTAGGCCACATCCACTCCCGTTTATCTCATCAGCCAGGGAACATCAGGAGCTGTGAAATTTGCTGCTGCCCTCCTTGGGGTTTCCCAGTTGGAGCCCCCAGCACTGCGTCACTGGAATATTCTGCAGTACCACAGCGATTCCTTACAGGTAGGTGACATTTTCAGGCTTTCCCTCATAATCACAGAACTAGAAACTTCACATATTCATTTTCTTGCACTTTTGCTAATCGCTACATGTTTTGCAGAACAAGGAAGCTCAGATCCAGATATAATTACAGAAATCCCACTTATCCATAGTTAACTGTGTTCCTAATGAAGCTCTGGATATTGTAAAATGCTCTAAGCCTGAAGTACCTATCAGTGTAACAAATCTAGTTTAGAAGCCTTTTTGTTCTTAAAAAAAAAAAAAAAAAAAAAAAGGTCTTTATGTGTTTGTTTGTAGATGCTGCCGGGTTGGCCGCCGCGCTGGGGTGGGCAGCAGCAGTTGGGTGTTGGCTGCGGGAGTGCTTCCAGCGGCTCAGCAGCATCAGGGTGTGGGTGGTTCTGCAGGCATCCTCCGGGAAGGACATCCATCAGGTTTTAGCCCCTCTGAGGGCTTCGCCAGCAGGATCCAGGAGCCTCTGGGCCTGGATATTGTATAGGAATATGGCGGTCTGTCGGTGCCATGTACATCTACCTGGGTCCAACGTGACAGTTACAAATATGAACCCATTTATATAGGTTTTAGCGCCTTTCAGATCTGATGCCGTATTCAGCTACTGTGAGCATGGAAACTTGTCTCTGACCTTTTGAAATTGTAACTTCTATCAGTCATGTCTCTTACTAATTACTGCTGCAGTTCATGGCCCTGGGTGGAAGGAAGAGCGTTACAAAACTGTCCTTGCAAATTTTAATTACAATCAACGTGCACTTTGTGTGAAACATGGTGAATTAAGTTTCCAGCTGGCTTTTTTTAACTGCATCTATAAAATGCACAAGCATATCTTGGCTGTGCAAAAGATAGGCATGTTTGTGTCTGGGTTTACTGAAATACCGGTTTGTAGGCTCTGGAGCTCACATGTGCACTCCTGCTGGAGCATGCCTCACTGGCGATTGTCCTTTCACAGAACAGACAGACCTACAGTTTTTGCAGATGCAGTTAGGAAAGCCTGCTAAAATTGTGATCTGTCACTTTTTTTTTTCCCCCAGTGGGTAGATGGGTATCAATATAAAATATTTTTCTGTTGAGATGCTGCATACAAACACTGAACTTTCCTGCAGGCTCAAGCTAAGTTTATCTTCTTACCACAGATATCTTCTTTTTTGAAATAATGACTTTCCTCTGTAGCAAGGTTCATCAGGAAAGGTGCAGGTAATAAAACGTAAAGCAGCTGCTAAAACCTTGGCTTGTAGTTCATTCCTATTAAGCAAAGCACTTAAACATGTGTCTTTACTGAAAGACTAAGATCTGCTTTGGTCTTCACTGAATAGGGACTGATTTAAAATTGTGCTTAAATACCTTGTGTAAAGAAACATGCAGCTGGGGTTTCTTTTCTTTTACATGGATATGAATCAGGCAAAAATTCGCAGATACCAGTGCTACGTGTGGGAGAAGAATCAGGTCCTTGGTGTAGTAGACAATAGCTGTGAATATTTCAATTGTCTAATAAAGCTAAACCATATTTTTAGGAAACTAAAGCTATCAGTCATAGCTCTGCTTTAAAAATCAACCCTTCACCTGCCAGAACATGGCCCCTTAGCTGTTCCATTAGCCCATATCTCCTTTCCAAGAAAGATGTATTTGAATGTTCATGCAATCAAGCTATCATGTTGGCTGAGCATCCTTCAGGGCTCTCTAATATACAATAATATGGCTATCACTTTGTGCCTAATGTTTCATAAAAATGCCATATATAATGCTACCTTCTTGGCTTCCTATTTAATGAAAGGTTGCAGGAGTTTCATTTCCAAATGGTTACTCTACCAATCATAAGAAAAAAAAAAAAAAAAGAAAAGAGGAAAAGAGCAAGGATGCTATTGCAAAATGCTCTATAATTGTGGTACTGGGGAGGGAAGTGGGCTTCCTATTCCCTATAGCACTCAAAAGCAGAAGCATAATGAATGTATGATCAGCAACAGTAATCATCACATCTCATACCTGCGATTATATATTACATTTGTGTTTATGCTCAGCACTTCGTATGCCTCCCATGTACGGGCATATGAGAAATGCTGGGATTTGGAAAGTCTAAACAGACACACTTGATTTTGATGACATTCCTCCCAAGTATTAATTTATATAACAGAAATATATGGAAATGTAGAAATTGATACAAACAGCTTCCTGAGTAGCAGACGGGTGTGATGTTTGTGCTTCCTATTACCTGGCTGCCCAGTAATGTTGTCCTATGTATTCAAAAATAATTTCTTATGAGCAATTACTTCTCTGTGCCATGCTTCCTGCAGTTCTCAGGGACAAGATGAACTCCAGATTCTGAAAAATAGGCTTGTGGGAGACTCATTTTTCCCCCCCATCATTTCTGATCCCTGCCTCCCTTTTTATAGTCTTGGAAAGGCTACACAGTCATTTATACTCTAACTTTTCCTAGTCAAATATTTCAGAAACCTGACTTTGCCCATCTCTAATAAGTAGGCAGACATCTGAAAGGCTGTTCACCATTTCTGTGGGTTCATTGACATTTTGAGAATGTGCTTCTTTTTATCATCTCTAAAATGTCTTCCCTTACAAACATCATACTTAGAATGATTTATTAGCCTTTCTGGAGATTTCTGCCTTTTAATGCCTGCTGGGGAATTTTCCAGGAGATTGCAAGGATGTAAAAATACTGCATTGGAATGCATACATATATGTACAGATTTATGCATGTATATGTATCTATGTATATGCATACACGTGTATCTATGTATATAAAACTGCACTTGGCTAACGGCAAGATGGATTAATCTAGACTTACGAAGAAAAGGAATACAAAATGGCAATGGGGCAAGAAAAGGACCAAAAAAACCACCACCAAAAAAAAAACAACACCACCAGAAAACCCCAAAAAAACAAAAAAAACACTTTTCTAGAGGTCTACAAAGAGGAACTGATTTGAAAATGCATCTTGCTTAAGTAGTACAGGGAACACCCTTACTTCCTCATCTATATCTCCATGTGACTAAAGCAGTGATAGTTTTTGTGCTGTTTCTTGTCCTGAGCTGCACAGCTGCATCATGAGAGCACAGTGAGCCCCAACAGCATTGTGTGGCCTCCCAGCAAGGAGTACACAACTTTTCTTGCCACAGAGCAGCTTTGACCCTCCATCAGTGTAGTACTGGTCTGAAATCCCATTTCATCCAACAGAGAAAGGGCAAATGCAGTTCACCCTTCAAGCCAAGGATACTGCTATTGAAAATTCAGATGCAGATCTATCAATGTCGGAAATTTAAAAAAACAGTGACTCCCATATGTCAGTCCAGATTTCTTCACTGCTTCCCAGATGGAAGTGCAGATGTTGTGCTACGTTTGCAGTCAGCCCACTGAATCCAAGAAAGGCATGTTTCAGGTCTGTAGATACCCAAATACCTCTGAGAGTATTTGTGTGTGTTGTCAGAAGATGCTCATGTGCCCTGCCCATTTGTCCAGAACAGTCAAGAGCAATGGCTCTGCCTGGGCTATTGGCTATCTGAAAAAGCCAGACAAGTGGCTTTCTACTCAGAAAGGAAGTCAACAGCTTGTGAGAAGTGTAATTTGTGAGCAAAGGAGAAAACATGGCACATGAGGTCAAGAGAGGAGATTTCAGTGAGTTTGTAGTACAACATCTACCTTTGTCACCAAAGAAAGGACCAGATGTAACGTTTCTCTGTGATACTGTGTGCCGTTGGGGTGACACGAAGAGGCAGAGTATGAGGGTGCAGCTCTTCCTTTCCCACACCTCTCCTGAGCTATAGTAGTAATCCTCCACATCCCCACTTGCTTCTATCAATGCCACTTGCTTTCTTTAACCTTAATAGGATTTTCAAAGACTTGAAGCTGTCTGGCAGTCTCCATCTCAAATCCTTTTGGAGATAATCAGACTGATGTGTTAATCACATTTATGCTGTATTTAAAAATAGTGGGATAAAGTCTGAAAAGTGCTGAGCAGCACTCTTCACCTGCAGCTTGTTTACAAGCAAAGCAGAAAGAAAGGTGGCAGACAGCATACCAAACAGGGGTGTCCAGATGCTTTGCATACGGATTAGAAAATAACCCAGACCCTGATTAATCACTGGATTGAGGTTGCTTTACTATGGTTGAGGGTGAGGAATGGAGAATGGTTGTCTCAGCCTGACCACATCTGAAAATAACCACCCCAGGCTGATCCTTCCTCAGCCCTGTGAGCAGCCTCTGATCTGTGGGATTTATGCTACACATGATTAGGTGTGAAATGGAGAGGAAGTTTATTGCAGAACGCTTGGCGTAGACTTGGGGAGTAAATTGATAAAGACGACAAGTACATTGTCAAGTTGGGTGTTCTTAATTTATAGAAACCCTGAAAGCCATTACTCAGTTCCACTCCATGCAGTTCTCCCTGCCAAATCCTGGTGTATTTATAGGAATAAAAAGGAAGAACTTGTTGAAGATGAAGAAGCCACTAACACACACACATTCATACAAAATGCTCAGGTTTTGAGGTCTGACAGAGTCTATCTTTAAAGAGAGCTCTTATACCAAAAAATAGACAATGTAGAGACATGTAAAATGATTTAATTCTCCATTTTTTTTCATTCAGAATCTCTTGCATATAATATAAACCACTCTCTTCAGTCCTGTAATTGGGTGCCAAAGTAGAATGAAAAAGGCAATGCACTTAAAATTTCCTAAAACTACTAGAGCATGTCACATCCTAAAATGATCATCCTTGATGTCTGAGAGTGCTTGCTTGCAAATAGGGCAAATCTGTTGCTCTGACTTCCAGCTGCATTTTAAACTGCTATAGAATATATAGGCTGTAGTCCCCTTTTGGCTGTCCTGGTCCCAAGTGGGCATAAAGAAAGAAAAGGCTCTAAGTCTCAACCTCTCTGGTGGCCGTATCTTGAGGGTGTTGTCTAGCAAGCTGGAGATGAGGGCACTGCAGAGGGAAGGGAGGATGTCAGGAAGCATCTACAGCATCTCAACTGCCCTGAGCCTCACTGCAGCGATGGCTCAAGTCAGAGAGGCTTCAGACACGTTAGTTGCCCTTGGTGAGAAGGCATTGTCCGTGTTAGTTTTGGATGTCACTGTTAATGAGTATGATTATTCTCCAGCTCACACGTCTCTTCCCATTAGCCGTGGTGTACAGCTGCCTGACACCCTGAACATGTTCTCTTTCTGTTTTGCATCATGCAGCCTGCTGCATAAATGGCAGTGCAAATGTTTCCTTGATAATTTTGTCACACCAAATCTGATCAAATTTATTCTGTCTCATGCACACACAGACACGCTCAAAGACATTTGCCCTGAGGCATTAAAGCCAAACTCTGCTCTCTTAGTTGAAGAAACCCAGCAGGAAGAGGTCTGGAGTGCTTGTGCATTAACTGACCTGTTTTAATCAGTTCTGTGGGCTTTGCAGTACAAAAGGAAGACATGGAGGTAGTACTCTTGGAAAAAAAGCATTGTCTCATGCACAGAGAATGAATTCAGAGGACCAGCCTTAGCTATAGCCTTGCATAAATCACTTTGTCGCTCTGTGCCTTGATTTGATAAGCCTTCCCTATAGGTTTATTTACTGCAGGCTTAATTAATGTTTGTCATGTACTTTCAGATGGGATGTGCTCAAATAGTGTCAAGACGATAGTAAGAAGAGTTGCTTCTTAGCTAAGGGGTATCAGCAGCCATTCCTAAACCTGAGCTTCCTAATTCCAGCTCTAACGCGTGGATTCCCTGTGCAAACACAGCAGGTCTTAGATGGTGTCAGTTCACAGGCTGAGCAAGGCTGGACTTGCTGATGTGACTGCCTTTCTCCAATTCCTTCCCTATGCTTCAGTTTTCAGTGGAGAGATCCCTCAAAGGCTTTTTTGAAGCTTTTTTGAAGATGAAAGCCAGTCTGAGCTAGGTTTTGAGAAGGAGTTATCAGAGTTTGAGCTCAACTGCCAGCTTCTCCCCCTGACATCAAAGCACATCTATTCTCATTTGCCATGGCCTCCAAATTTCAAAGGGTGACTAATTCCACTTTCTCTACCCTCCTGAGACCTGTAGTGTGCTGCTTGTTTTTTTGATGGTTTGATTTCATACATACTGCTAGAGAAATAGGTGAAAGCCACTTGTGCCTGGAGAATGCTGGCGATGTCCAGCTTCATTCAGCTGTTGACCGCCACCTGGAAAGCTGTGAAGTGAAATCGGAAGAAATCAAACATCACGTGGGAAAGCAGGGAAAAAAACAGTTTGGCTTCCTATGACATGGGGAACAAAATCCATCTCCCTTTGACATGCAGAAACAAAAGAAGAGAAAAAAGCATTCCCTGCTTGGAAGTGATTTTTTTTTCTTGTGATAGCAGATTTAAGATTGGAATTTCTCTGCAAAGTGAGCCCAAGCTTCAGGACTCTTTGAAAGCCCAGCAGCTGGAGCTGATATGAACAAGGGTTTAGATGAGGCCTCACCCTATGCTGTTGTATTCAATCCAGCGTGGCAGCAACGATGCTGGAGATAAGCATCGCCCTCCACTCTACAGCCGGTGCGCAAGCAAAACAGAGCATTAACAGCTGCTCAGTGCATCACATCTCTATTTCCAAAGCATTTTACGTAAAAAATTAAACATTAGCAGCTGTTTGTGAGTGAATGTGTAGCAATTCCTCATTTGGCATAATAGCCCTGAAGGACTAGTAAAACTTGTATCTATTCCACTTGGTGACATTATCGGGCTGACACAGATCTGAACAAGGGCGAGGAAGGGAACATTATAATTAGGGGCTTATTGATTGCCTTAAAAAATTAAATAAAAGGTTTTATGCAGTGGAAATGTGGCCTTCATGTTACCATTAGATGAGTCAGCCCAACACAGATTTTGGATCTCTTGAGCCTTGGTGCTGCACTGAGGCAGAAGGCAGCAGAGGGCTGCATGAAAGATCATCCCAGGAGAAAATCCCAGAATTTCTCCAGCCGTGGGGAAGCTTTGGTGGTCAGACAAGGGCTGCAACACCCAGTGCCCTGGAGGCATGTAGAGTTATGCAGCTGAGGCTCCAGTGCCTGGCATGGGGCAGTAGGGTTCACCTTCCCCTTCCTCTGCTCCCTCCTTCAGCCCTAGGCGTGGATGTGATCTGACATGGGCAAGGAAGACAGTGAAGCTGCACATTTCCACCTCAGCCTACCCTGACAAAACTATCTGCAGCTAAACATTTAAAGTATCTTCATGAGCCTTCAGGTTCCCTAGGGGAAGGAAGCTCATTTGTGCCTCTCAGAGGTGTTTCTTGGATTTTAGCAGACCTTGGGTAACATCACTGTCTTGGTGACATGCTGGTCACATTTTAATAGCTTCCTTTTTATCTATGGGGCTGGGCGACAGGCAAGCTTTTCCAGCCTTTTTAGGTCTCCTGCAGATCCTGAACCTGTTTAGCTCTGTTCAGGAAACCTGTTTAGAACCTGTTTAGGAAACAATTTATAGAATCATAGAATGATTTGCATGGGAAGGGACCTTAAAGACCATCTAGTTCCAACCCCCCTGCCATGGGCAGGGACACCTCCCACTAGATCAGGTCACCCAAAGCCCCGTCCAGCCTGGCCTTGAGCACTTCCAGAGATGGGGCATCCACAGCTTCTCTGGGCAGCCTGTGCCAGGGCCTCACCACCCTCATAGTAAAGAATTTCTTATGTATATCTAACCTAAATCTACCCTTTTTTAGTTTAAAGCCATTACCCCTTGCCCTATCACTACATGCCCTTGTAAAAAGTCCCTCTCCAGCTTTCTTGTAGGCCTCCTTTAGGTACAGGAAGGCTGCTATAAGGTCTCCCCGGAGCCTTCTCTTCTCCAGGCTGAACATCCCCAGCTCCTTTTCACAGGAGAGGTGCTCCAGCCTCTGCGCATCCTCATGGCCTCCTGCGGACCCGCTCCAACAGGTCCGTGTCCTTCTTGTGCTGGGGACCCCAGAGCTGAATGCAGCCCTGCAGGTGGGGTCTCAGAAGAGCAGAGCAGACGGGGAGAATCCCCTCCCTTGCCCTGCTGGCCATGCTTCTTTTGGTGCAGCCCAGGACACGGTTTTGGCTTTCTGGGCTGCAAGCGCACGTTGCTGGCTCATGTTGAGCTTCTCATCCACCAACACGCCCAGCTCCTTCTCCTCAGGGCTGCTCTCAATGCATTCTCTGCCCAGCTTGTGATTTGCACAGCTCCCACACCCTCCACAGGGTGGGGGTCCTTCTGCAGTGGGCAGAGGTGGCCCTCAAGAGCAGGTTCACCACTGCGGCTCCCAGTGCTGGCTGTGGGGCTGCACTGCTGTCTGCTGATGCTGCATTGATGTGGGGTCCTAGACAAGCCCCCTGCCACTGCTGCCCGCCTGGGTTTGCCCTGCTGAGCCTGTCTCCATGGCACTTGCACTGTAGCACGTCTGGCTTTTCCTCTCACTAGCAAATGTGCTGATAAATGTCAATGTGCCTGCTCCTGTGTCTTTGTCTTCTTGTCTCCTTCATGTTCATCCTTGGGAAATGATATCCCTTCTCTCCTTTCCTTCCTGCCTCAGGATGTCAGGGTTCAGGGAATGGTCTCACTCTCTACGTATAGAAAGTAGACCCTAGCCTCTCGGTAAAGACCTGGCTTAAGTAACGCCCTCACAGCTCTGTTAGTGATCTGAAGTCAAGGGGATATTGTGGATGCTTAACTCAGCTGCTCCCCACATGATGCGCAGGTGTGTCCTTAGAGGGTGGTTTTCTATTCTGGAGCTTTGAAGAAGCAGTTTAATGCTTTAGCTCTGTTATACCTGAATTCCACCTCATCCCCAGAGTATTTTAAGCATGGGCAAACTGCTAATTCTCTGTCAGATCCTAACATGTCTATGTAGTGACAGACATCCAGCTGATATAAATCATTATATTCCACTGAGGTTAAAATTAGGAGTTGACCAAGTGTTGCATAAGTCTGTGTTCAGTCATTTATTTTTATTTAATTATTTTTGGAGGCAGATCATGAAAATCCCTTTACTATACAAGTTGTCTTTCTTGGTTTCCATATTTCCTGTTCTGTGCCTTCTTTTTATACACCAATAGCATACAAAGTTTTGCTGCTCTTGTCCCCGTGGAGCCGTCAACATGGACCATACATTTCTGCACTAATGGGGATCCTCTGAGTTGTGTGAAGCTCTCTGAGCTGTCCCAGCAAGGCTTTTAAGTGGGCTTTTACTTCTTGATCTGATCAGCTGGCATTCAGGGATGGCAGAGCTTAGGTTAGCACAGGCTGCGCGCGTCCAGGTTTTACCTGGCACTTTCACAGGCAGGGAATGAGAACAAGAAGGTCCACCTGAACCCTTCTGAGCTGCTGTCTGGCAGTCATCTTTCTGGGGGAGTATGGGGTCAGATCAGGGCAGATTGACAGAAAGGACATGGGGAATTACTGAAAAAAAGGAATTAGTGGCAACATCAAAAGATTGCTGCATCAAAGGGTGATAATTGCCAGAACAGGAGAGATTTAAACTATCTGATAGCTCCTTTATGAGATTACCAGTAATCAGAATGGAAAAAAAAAAAAAAAGAATTAAAAAACTCATGTGCAGAAAATTAAGGAAAGGAGCAGAAATGGCAACATGGCATTTTGGATCTCATTCTCAAAAGCGGAGCATCTGAGTGTCTGCGTAGAGACAAAGGCAGCACTGAAGCTGTAATACAGACATTAGCAATCCTTCCAGACTGGCAGAAGTTCAAGGATTTGTACATGTCTGATGGGGAGATTGCTCATTTAACATCTATGTTTCTATGAGGAGATGATCCTGGCATCAACTCCAACGTCATCGGAACCCATCCAAGTATTTTTGTCGATATGAGCGGGTGGAGGATCTTTCAGGGCTAGAGGATGACCATAGTCCTGGTGCACAGTTACAGCACAGGAGACAACACAGACTTCACAGAGGAATAAATCCTCAAAAGGAAGATGCAGATGCTTAGTGAAACCGGGCAAAGCTTTCAATCCATTTATCAAAAAATGTGCAGTTCTCATTTCAAGGCAGATGAGGCATTAATGATAACTTCCGAGTGCAGAAACTTAATCTACATCCAGAACATTTTTAATTAATCTTCTGCAGCTACCAAAGCCAAAAATCAGCAGAAGATTTATAAATTTGGTGTTGGTTCTTGGATGATATCAGGTACACGCTTTCTTCTGTGGGTTATTTCACTCCTCTTTGCTGGTCCATTGAGATGTTCTGTGCAAAGAAAGCAGAAGTGTAACTGTCGTGTGCCTGGTTTTGCTGGGCACAAATATATTTCCCTCCCAAGTTAAAGAGGGAAGCACACACAGTGACAATTCCAGTCTTTACTTCACTGTTGTTTCAGCTGCTGCACTGCAATACCAAGTGCTAAACTTGAACTTGTCTGACTGAGGGTATGGCAGTGAGCACATAACTGCCAAATTTACAAAAACAGGGGAAATATAAAGGGGGAATGGAGAAATATTAAATGATCTCATCCTCCTGAGCCTTAATAGAAATGAATCGAAGCTGCTAGACAGCTCAGGAAGGTAATTATAGGGAAATAATCTGTGGTGTTTAGTGAAGCGGTGATGTGGGGCATGCTGAACATGATGGATCTGGCTGCTGTTTCCCATTAATAATAATGCACTTTAAGAAAAGGTGGTGCTGCACGTTTGTGCTTTTGTGTCTGTTCATGTAGTAGAGGAACCAGACAATTATTTTTATTTTATTTGATTTGATTTTTCTGCACTGGGAATTGCCTTGAACCCTGTGACTGAAGTGGCTGTAGCAGTGCGGAGTTCCCTAAGGCAAAGCCTCTGTGAGACAGTGTTTGCATTTGTGAAGCTCTTGGCCTTCTTTCCACCAGTCCAACTGCTGGAAAATTGTGGCTTAGGAAGCTGTTATGCTCTTTGAGAGTTGGTATGTGCCCTGGTTGATAGCCATCGTTGGCTGAAATCCCTGATATAGGTCAGAAGAACCTGTTAACAATGAAAAGTGCCTGTGCCTGGAGAGGGGGGAAGTACTTAAAAGAATCAAGCAGGGAAAGGCTTTTCCTCTTATTAAACCTTAGGTCCTCCTTTCTATTGCAGAGCTCTAAAGGCACGTGGGCAAGATGTGACAAAAGATCGTCTTAAAACTGTCCTGAACTATTACTGAGATTTGGAAGGTTAGTCTGGATTTTCCTGCAGTTGGTCTCACTTGGAAGCAAAGCACCTTGGAAGCAGGATTGCTTGATGGAGAATAGTGAAGGAGTGGGTGAAAAGGAGATGTGCAGGTCCTGTAGTGAAGGAGCTGCCTCACTGTCACCTTCCAGTCGTGGGTGAACTATGGGACTGGTTCTTCTTTGCACAAGGGTTGCTTTGTCTCTGTCTGGCAATAAAAAGCAACTCTCAAACTCACTTTAAATGACCATGGGGTGCAAATGAGCCTTGAGGAAAATGGTAATTGGACCTAATGAGTCTGTCCATGCAGTTCCTGAAAGTACAAACAAGTTCTCTCTTTCTCCTTTCTTCCACTGTAGGTCTTAAATCCAATCACACCATGCCTTGATAAGCTACTGAGTGCAACAACTGGGCATCACTGATTTATTCTGCATATAGTGTGTGCACTCTGTCAAACTGAGTCAGCCTCCCAAATCCTCAGTTTGATTTCCAGACCAAATATATTACGATAAGCCCAGAAAAAAGTACTAAAGACAAACACATTTAAATATTTATCTGGAATAAACCAAATGAAATTCTAAACTCTTAAGATTTACTTGTTGCTAATGATTTGCTAATAAGTGAGTCTGATGCAGGCTGACAAGGAAATACTTTTCCGAACATGAGGGATATGTGTTTGCGTCTTATACTGATTATGTTATGAAGCATCTTTTTTACCAGTAGATGCTTGCAAATCAGGTGAGAAGGGAAAGAAAGAACTGAAATATGATACCATGAGAGCATTTCCAGAAAATGCATTGCAGAAGAATAAAAAGAATCCATGAATTTATTGTTCAAAGATTTATACATGAGTAACATTTCATAAACTCTCCATCTCACTCCAGGTCTGGGCTGTGCTTCATTATTTTCCAGAAAAGGAAAATGAAGATGTATTTTTTACTGTTTTTCTATAAAGGTGTAAGCTAATTTAGTGCTGCTGAAATGTTGCAGCCAGTCAGGCCTGTAGATTCAGGCCCTGTAGTTATCTACACATTATATTGAAAGCTTTTTTTGTTTGTTAAGTCCGTAGATCCCAGTTCCAACCCAGTGGCAGATCAGCAAAGAAGGTCTGTCGATTCAACATCCAGCCAGTTGTTCTCATTCTCCCACTGAAGGTACCAAACATAAGTGGTAAGGCCTTCTGCATTAGCTATGCCTACTGGAAATGGGCATCTTTTGCTCATGGGATCTTCACGGCTCCACCAACAGCTCCAATTTGTATTTATAGAGAAGATATTAATTGCTCTAAGCTGGAGTCCTCTATTCTTGGATTCTCAAGGGATGTTTAAGGATGCTTATAAAGGGACAAGTGGCATAAATATTAGGAATAAATGGTTGGTTATGAGGAGTAAATCTGAAAAACTAAACTGAAAATTAGATGGATGAAATTTATGCGTAAAATAGGCTTCAGCTCAGTGCCTGTCTTTGGTGAGGAGCAAGAAAGTAGACGGGGATTTAAAGACTGTCAACAGCTTTCTTTTTTGACATTTCAGAGTGTAACTTTGCAACCTCTGTCTTAAAATAGCAACTTTTTAAAATTAACCTTTGTTGTAAATATTTTAAAAGTAAAATAACCTGAGAAGGAAATGAAACCAAATTTTGAAAGAAATATTAGATGCTGTCAAAAAAATTCTTTTAATTTTTATTTCATCAAATACAACCCAAAGTAAAATACATACATGTTTTACATACTTTTTTTATTATTTTTTTTTTTTTATTTCTTCCTTTATAGCAAACTGTGAAGTGTATTATCCACGCAGCTCTAACAAGAAATTGAATTTGAAAAGGGAATGTGGCATTCAGTTGATTCTTTAGTACCTCTATTTTTCTTCTGGTTTGCAAGTGTTAAAGTTAAAAGAATTTATCATTCAGCTGGATATGTTTCTGCAGAGATTTATTTCACACTCAAAAGGAAGGGAAAAGGCAGCTATGCTAAAGTAGCAAACTCCTGAACCACCAATGGAGAAGGATACCCAAATAAGATAGCAATGGTCCGGAGTGGGAGAAGAGACCCTGTCCGTGTGTGGGGTGTAGGTAGGGAAGAGCCTATGCAGCACTGAAACATGCAGAAAGCAGGTCAGGAAGTAAAACAAAAACGAAAAGCTGACAACACAGGTAGCCATCTCCGGAACGAACTGCCCCAACTCTGTGTTCAGACCAGTCAGAAAATCAGTCACCCCCAAAATACTACTTTCTGATGGCCACAGGGCACCTTCAGTGGCAGGGGAGGGAAGCTGCCGGAGGGAACAAAACCTGAGGAGGGGTGCTTGCTTGGTTGCTGCCTGAAAACAACAATTCCATCAACTTGGCTTCCCATCTTGATTCCTTTAGATTTCCAATCAGGCCCCTGATCCGCAGACTCTGCCATCAACACCTGCTTTCCCGGAGCGTTTGATGCTCTGAAAAAACCAAGCTGCCTGGTGTGAGGCTGGGGACGCGCATCTTTCCCAGAGGCAGGCGTGCATTTGCATTGTTGGTAGTCTGTGTTTTGGAGTCATTACTCAGTGGTACAGGAGTGCGTGCATGCGTGTGGAGTGGGGAAGGGGGGGAATAATTGTGCCATTAATGATTGCTATTTTGATTACAGGATGCAATTGTCACTGCAGTTGGAAGCCAATCAGCGCGTTGTGAGTGGGAGCCCGCTGGTACTTTCCAATGGTCCTTGATTAAAAAGGAAGCTCTCGGCTATCTTCAAGCAGCAGGAGAGGAAACAGTACGGGTGAAGGTGAGGCAAGTGCCAGACTCTCCCTCCTGATGGATCACAGCTCATTTTCACCCTAGTTTAGTCACACAGTCTGCTTTTTTTCTCAACTCTGAGGCCTTCTTCCCCCTTTGCTCCCTACTAGACAACGTTTAGAACAGCCGTTGCTTTTCAGTGACAAAATCTGAGCAATCAGCCCTGTGCTCTGGTGTATTTTCCTGCAAAATAAATATGCTGTGTGCCTTCACAATCCATCTTCAGTTTATGTAGGCTATTGCTTGCCTCTCAACACACCCTTTCTCAGTGCAGTTGGAGAAGTATGTAGCCGGAATCCAGCACAAAACAAGTGACAAATTATAGGCAAGCTATTTTAGTACAGCAATAGGGCATTTTAGTTAAAGTGACAGCTGAAGGTGAAAATATAGTGTTTCTCCTCAGATTTTCAGATGTGTGGATTTTCAGACAGTGATATTTTCCAGCATCACGTATGTAAATTTTTTTCCTAAGAATGAAAAACAAACAAAAAAAAGTTTTATTTTTCTGTTTGCTAAAAACAAATGAGCAAAAGTGAGTGAATTCATCCGAACTTTAATATTTGTTGGATTTAGGTCACTTATCCAATAACTCACCCCAGTGTGTTATGGGGACAGGAAGGGATGGGGGGAAATTTGCACTGAAACTGTAACAGATTTTTGATTTAATGTCTCTATGTCCTATAACCTTGAAATGAGGCACCTAAAATATCACCTGACCTTTAGACATTGTGAAAGCACAAAATCCCCGGTCCAACAAGTAGTACTTGCTGTGGAAGATCACCTCTGAAAGTCAGGCAGTGTTTTGGTAATTGTGCGTAGGTATTTTTCTATGTTTAATAACTTTGGTCTGTCTCAAGATATAGGAGATTCATAAAGGAAAAAGAAAGTCATGGGTTCATCCTTGGGTTTGTCACTGCAGGAAACGTGAGCTGATTGGTGTTCGCAGGTCTCAGTGAAAGCCGTGATGTTTGCCTTGCAATCCAAACTGAACACCAGCTAGGCTTATGGGGATGCAGGGATGCAGCTTAAAGCTTTACTAAGCTCTCTCCCCTTTAAAAAGATATATGGAGCAGTATTATCTGTATTGTGGAAATCACTGTCATTTCTAATGTACATTTGTAGATCAACACTGATATCTTGGTCCTAATAATTCCTGGCAGAGAGGTCGGCTCTCACCCCAGCCCACAGTGAGGATTTCAATTATCTGGTGGGAAACACATGGCCTCTGGTACCTGGAGTGTTCTTGTCTGGCTTGAGAGTTATCTGATCTTCTATTTGCCACGGCTAAATGAAAGTGGAGGTGTATTTGGAATTTGAAGGTGTATGTTCCTGCATAGGCCCTGTTAGCCATTAATATGGAATTGAATCTGCTGCGTAAGAAGGGACCTCTCAGGTCTTGTGCTGTGATGCTCTTGTTACACAATATTTAGCACTGCAAAAAAATACAGAATAAAAACACACTTAAACAGTCACTCAGGCAAACTGCAAGCATCTGTGGCCTGTGCGTTTAGAAAGGTTCATATAGCCTCAAAGGGGATGAGAAACTCTATTGCACTCTTTTCCCCTTAGAAGCCCTGCTAATGCATCCATCTTTTTAGCTTGTTAAATATGGGATAAGGCTAAAAGGTAAACACTCAGATACAATTGTCATAGCACAAATAATAGAAAAAAAAATTCAACTTACAAGCTCTCGTGATTTCAGAAATAATTACATGCCTCCAGTACCAGGTCTCAGGCTGTTTTCTATACCCTTTCATTACCCAACCAATTTGACAAGGCAACCCACACACTCCTAAACAACTCTGAAAAAACAAGAGCCTCTTATGGGATGGAGCGGATAGCTAGCATGCAAAAAGATGGTATCTTTGTTCGTTAACAATGTAGAACTGACAACTGTCGGGGGAGTGGTTTTCAGCAGATATCAGAAACATATAGAAGCTTTGAAGAACTGGCCTGAGTTTGATCAGCTTAGTTGTGCTGGGGAGGCAGTGCAGAGGGGCGTATCACGTGGCTGTGTTCAGATTCAGCACAAGACCTAACAGAATGTCAAACACTTCTTGTCTTTGGTATCTGGGCAGCTGATTTGGACCTGCAATTAATGGCTGAGAGGGAGAGAGTAGCACTGCTTCCCAGGCAGTTATCTTCCACGGATAATATTTTCTGGGAACAGAAGCCCAAACCCAAAATGCTGCAAAAAAGAGCCCCTTTGACTCTGTATTGGGTTTAAGTGGTAAAGGTTTGGTAGCAGGGGGGCCACAGGGGTGGCTTCTTTGAGAAGATTCCAGAAGCTGCCCCATGTCAGATCAGAGCCAGCTCCAGCCGGCTGCAAAAGGGACGTACCGCTGGCCAGACCTGAACCAATGAGCGATGTTGTTTGCGCCTCTGTGAGAGCAGATTTAAGAAGGGGAAAAAACTGCTGCGCAACAGCAGCTGGGAGTGAGAGGAGTGAGGGACAGCCCTGCAGACACCAAGGTCAGTGAAGAAGGAGGGCAGGAGGTGCTCCAGGCGCCGGAGCAGAAGTTCCCCTGCGGCCTGTGGTGAGGCCCATGGTGGAGCAGGCTGTCCCCCTGCAGCCCATGGTGTACCACGGTGGAGCAGATCTCCACGCTGCAGCCCGTGGAGGAGCCCACGGTGGAGCAGGTGGATCTGGCCTGAAGGAGGCTGCAGCCCATGGAGAGCCCCCGCAGGAGCAGGCTCCGGGCCGGACCTGTAGCCCGTGGAGAGGAGCCCACGCAGGAGCAGGTGATCCGGTGGGAGCTGCCACCCGTGGGGGACCCATGCTGGAGCAGTTTGCTCCTGAAGGATGGACCCCGTGGTACGGACCCATATTGGAGCAGCTCTTGAAGAGCTGCAGCCGGTGGGAAGCCCACGCAGGACCCGTTCGGGAAGGACGGCATCCCGTGGGAGGGACCCCACGTTGGAGCAGGGGAACAGAGAGTGACCATGAAGGAGCGGCGGAGACGAAGCGATACGGACTGACCGCAGCCCCCATTCCCCGTTCCCCTGCGCTGCTCAGGGGGAGAAGGTAGAAGAGGGTGGATGGGGGGAAGGTGTTTGTAATTTGCTTTTAGTTTCTCACTGCTCTAGTTCGCTAGTTATAGTAATAAATTATACTGATCTCCCTATGTTGAGTCTGTTTTGCCCGTGACGATAATTAGTGAGTAACTTGCTTGTCCTTATCTCAACCCTTAAGCCCTGGTCCATCATATTTTCTCCTCCTGTTTCTTTGAGGAGGGGGAGTGAGCGAGCGGTTGTGGTGGCGGTCGCCTGTTTAGCGGGGTAAAACCACTACAGACTCAGTGGTCTTCGAATAGGAACAGGGTGCTTTCTGGATGCCCTTCACACCCAAGCACCTTTCCAAGAAACTCCTAATACTCTTATAGGACCAGGAAAGGAAGACCTAAAACGGAGATAGGGCAGGTGCCAGGCTCATGGTCACACTGCATGGACTCTCTCCTTTATCTTCTTTTCTTTAGCCCTTCTGTCTCTCTATAGAAAACCATCACCAGTCTCCCACGCTAAATTTAACCTTACCACAGTCTCATCCTTTCGGCTAAGAACAGCAAGCTAGCTCACACCCACAGGTCTATTAAAATAAGGGAGACTTTTTTTTATAGTTAGATAGATAGGGAAGCTTATTAAAGTAGCATTCTTGACCATTTTCTGTATGGTGTTACATCACATCACTGCAAATAAACGAATGCAGTGCTGGTATAACTCAAAGTATATTGAAGGTTTAATGAAGGCAAAATGAATGCAATACAAGGTATAAAGGTTATAAAATCCAGAACTGCTGCAGGCCTCCTTGCTGTATTCAAAGGTAGCAGTTTCCCAGCTACCTCTGTGCCAGGTTCTCTGCCTGCCAGCCCAAGATCCAGGTGGTGGCTGTGGAATTACCCATGTCAAAATGGAAAAACTGCTGCACCACGTTGGATCAAAGGCCGATATAACCCCCTGCCTTCTTCCTGACAGTAGCCGATAGCAGGTTGAGTAGGAAGGAGTCTACAAGAAAACAGGTAATTTTAAATTGGTCTTTTTCCCAGCTCCTGGATTTCAATGCTTTCTAAGCTTGACGTGTAATATACGTAATAATGATGTACAATAACAACTTATCTCAATGAATTTTCTTCCAATCTGTTCTTGGTTTCAGCCTCTGAAATATCCTGTAACAATGAGATCCTCAAAGTAATTCTTTATTTTGTGCTAAAATCTTTTGTTTGCTTGTATTAACCCTGTTGCCAGCATATTTCATTAGGTACTTCCCTGTTTTCACATTTTAAGAAACTGTGAATAATCATTCCATGTTCATCTTCTCCACACAATTAGATAATTTTACAGGTTTGTCTCAACTTTTTCCCTTCTTCATCCTGCCCAGCTGAATAATCCTGATCTATTTAACTTAGACTTCCAGACTTCCAGAATCTATCAAATCACAGATTCCCTCCCAATAAATTTCCTCCTACCGTTTTCATCATGCAGTGTCATGGGAAACTGTTAAGCTTCTTTGAAATGAAGTTCAGTTTTGGTTATTGCAAATAATCTATCAACAATTTGCCATATTAGTGTTCTTCCCCATTTTGAGGTTACGTAGAGTTGCTGAACAAAACAAGCTCTAGCAGACATCTTTTTAAGACCTCGCTGGCAACAAGTGAAAGCCATCCTTCTCTTTTGTTTCTTATTTTATATTCAGCCATTAATCCACAAAATGAACAGTTCTCTTATCCCAGGGTGGTCTCACTTCTTTAAGACCCCTAGTGAGGAACTTTAATGAAACATTTTTTGAAATTCAGCTATGCTACATTGACCAATCCTTTTTATTTACAAGGTCATAAACACTCTCAAAGAACTCCAGTAGATTTCTGATCACAGTTTGACTCAACAAAAGATATGTTGACTCATTCCATTCATTCACGGACCTACTTATTCTTTTCTATATTATACTTCCACAAATTGTCCAGTAGAGAAAATTATTTCCCTAATAAAAGAGAAAGAATGGAAGATATTAGTCACCATCCTTTAAATTTAAAGATGAGTGATGTCTTCAGGAAAGCACATCTTGATTTAATGCACTTTGTTTTTGTTTGCCATTCCTGCCTTTCAAGGAGTAGGAAGGAGAAGGAGCAGCCAGGACTCCCTTACAAGCAGAAATGCAGACAGCAATACAGTTACTTATATTGTCATCATGGAGGTAGAGGTATGGGAAAAGATATCTTGAAGGGGAGGATGATATTTTACAGTCCACTGAGTAGAATCTTCATGGGCTGAAGTCTTTTTGAGGATTTTCTTATGTGGTGGTCTCATGGAGGCGATGGTAGTAAAGTCAAATTTCCTCTGATGTGAAAATGCTTGTCTAACTTTAAATTTTTCTTTACCATTTAACTTTTCTGTTAGAGTGTGTTTATTTCTTGGGTTTAGTTTGCCACCTGCAGACAAAGTGTAAATGAGAGGGCTGTAGCACATAGCCATATGTGATGGATATTTATAGGTGACACATGTTTTGCAAGGAGAATGGTTATTGAACTTGAATTTTATTTTTAACGTTTTACCCAGAAATCAAACCTAACAATGAATACTGAGGGCCTGAAGTTCCCTAACTGTTGTCAAGTAAATCTGTAATGCTCTGATAGGACAGGAGGAGTCTTACCTTTGTTGGAAAATGTAGATTTGATGGTTGTCCATGGCTGTAGCTGTAAAAATTCTTGGGTAGAGGGTGTCAGATTGTTTACTCCTGTTATGTAAGGGAATGTACACAAGGAACAACTCTCTGACAGCCCATAGACTTTCACCCAAAGCAGTATCTGCTACAACACTGGTGTTGCAAGAGTAATAATAAATCACAAGATCAGACACATCATCCGTAGCAGGTTCCTTTTAAGCTACAGCCTGTCCTGCTCCTATTAAAGTCAGTGGCCATTCTGTGCCCTGTCTTTTTGTCAGTGATGCAGAAAATGGACTTTCTCAGCCTTCAGAGACAACCTGGTATCCACACGGCTAGATGTATTTTCAGAACTATGTTTTACTCAGACTGACTGACCGATACACAGTCTTTAAAAATGATGGCTGTGTGGTGCTGGCAGTGGGTGCTGTTACAGCACCTCCTGCAACAGATACTTACAGGAAAAAAAAAAGTTGATTTTGGAAGGACAAACAAGGAAGCTTGCAACAACACCAAAATCAACCAATATGCGGCACCCAGATGCTCAATTTGTAGGGAGGTATTTAATTTTTTTTTTACCTGAATATTAATGTCATATTACAACAAAACCCAAGTAAATGGTTACACTTGGAGCACAACTATGAAATTATGGCATGACCAAAGGTACTGGGAATTTGTCATCGAGCAGAGGCAGCATTTCTCTCTGTCATGTATGAACATGTTTTCCCTGCATAAATAGTGAATTTAGGCACCGCTGTGGTGGGAGAGCTTTTAAAGGAGAAAAAAAAAGAAAAAAAAAGACACATACTTGTTTATAGGTGGTGTCAGGAAAAGAAATAACCTCTGTAACAGTGCCCGGGCCTCCAGGACTATGAAGGTGGCACTTTCCACCTGCACAAAATTTACTGGGAACATAAAATCCAACAAGCAGGAACGTATCATTTGTGCTGATAGTCTGCTACAGAGATTCTGCGGGGAGTATTACCTCTTTTCACTCCTTCCCTCCTAATGCAGGCTTGCCTCTAGTATTTCCACCCAGAAAGGCTGGTTAATCGGGGTCCATATTCACACTGCTGGATTATCCTCTTGTCTTCTAGTTTGGCCACAAGAATCTGATTTCTTTTTCAGGGTGGAATGAATGCCTTAGATGTGAAGAGCAGATTTGTAGACAGGCATTACAATAAGCAAACAATACCCAGTCTCTAACGTCTGCTTGGACAAGGCAATCTATCTGAGCAATGGTCAGGAGAATGCAGAGGGCAAGATTTGGCCAGAATGCCAGATTGATTTCATCTCCTGTGCAGAAGTACATGATTTTTAGCTAGATTCAAGGAGGACCATTAAAATATCCAAAATTGTAATAGTTAATCATGAGGGGTGCTTCTGAATGTAGTAAGAGTTTCATGACTCTTCTTTAGATTTTATATTACAGTATGGATTTGTTAAATTATTTTCCTGGGTGACTGGTTTTTGCGTTTTCCTGTGAAGCTTCTTGTTTGATCGTTTTCTGAGATAAGTCACTAGATGAAACGGTCTCTGGTTCTTATTCACGCTGGCAACTTTAAAGTCACTCTGAAGGAGTTTGATTACCAGTGTGAGACAAAACAGCTGTAACGCTGCCCCACAGCTGTCCGGTCCCAGCCTGACTTTGCGGTGTTATTGAAAGGAGCCTGCGCGCATGTGAGCTGTGCTGCCCAGCCCTGGGCCTCCCAGCAAAGGGTTGAAATACAGCTCTTCTTTCAAATTCTTTTCTCTGTGTTTGAAGACAAAAAAGGTAGCCAAGGGCTGAAAGAGGAAAGCACACAGTTACCAGACAAGAAATCTTACACTAATGCAGAAAAGCAAAAAAAAAAATCTCTGTTCTGGAGGGATATGTATGTTGCTGTATTAATCTCTTCTTGCACTACGTTTGTGGACTCAGGCAGAGCTACAGGCAGCAGGAAAACTCCCTCTCCCACGTAGTGCCACCACAATTTCCATACTGCTTGCTTGCTTCTGTTTGTCATGATCACTCAATAGTTGCTCCAGTCTCATTCCTAAGGCTCCGCAGTGAGAACCTTCTTGATTCTTGCAGCGAGGAATGTGCCAGTCTCTCTTCTCAGGTGACAAGTGATAGGACATGAGGAAATGGTCTCAAGCTGCACCAGGGGAGGTTTAGATTGGGTATCATGCAGAATTTCTTCACAGAGAGGGTGGTCAAGCATTGGAACGGGCTGTCCAGGGAAGTGGTAAAGTCCCCGTTGCTGAAGATGCTTAAGGGATGTGTGACGTGGCACTAAGTGAAATGGTTTAGTGACGGGACTTGATAGGTCAGGTTGATGGTTGGAGTTGATCTTGAAGGTCTTTTCCAACCTAGATGATTCTATCATTTGAGAACACTTTTGAACCAGCTCTTGAACAGAGATGTTTTTTCAGCAGCAGGCCATTCCTGTCTTTCTTTCAAGAAGCTTTGACCAAACACCAGGATCTGGTTCTTGGAGAGCAACTTGGCCCCGTGACTCTGCTGTTGTTGGAAAGATGCAGCAGGAAGCAAGGGCTTTTCCTGCTCGAGGCTGCACCGCAGCGGTAACCACTGGGCAGCCTCACCAGAAATGATGCTCAGCTGTCATTGCAGAGGAAACAGAATATGGTGGAGATAGCAGAGGTGTTTGACGTGATTCTTCATGCTTAGCAAGCAACAAAAATGTGTTTTTGCTACTCAGAGGCTGCTATGGTTGGGCTTGAGGATTTTTAATCCTGGCGTTATCCTGAAGGGATATGTATATCTGTATTTAGATATGAATTTAAGTAAAACCTTATTCCTATCTAGGCATTTTTACAATATGTACTAGAAAGAAAGAAGAGTATGGTTGGGAATTTTACTTGAAAAATGGGATGTTTCTGATTGCTGTTATCTCCTGCCATTGCTCCCATCTCCTCCCATCTCGTGCAGCACATCACTCCCGAGTTTAGATACTTGATGTGCTTGTATTTCCCTGCACCTCAATTTAACCTTTGTAAAATCAAAATAAGAATTCGTTTCTCTTCTTATTCTGTTCTTGTCGTTCATCTATGAACTGCAAGTCTGTGGTGAACAGGCACTCTCGTACTGGGATAGACTGCGTCTGTGCACGCGAGTGTGTGTGTTTAACAGATTAAGTTAAAAACAATCTTTATCGCTTCATTTAACTAAAGCATTTTTCCAGACAAGTTCCTCTGCTCGAATGTTCCTTCTAATTATCATTTTCCCTTTACAATATGTTGTGTCATGCTGCTTAGGAGAAAGCTCATAGCGAGAGCGAGCACTGGGGTTGCACAGGAAATATGTCCTGGCTATTAGAAAGTTCAATGAAGCGCTGACTTTTATATCATCATGTAGGGATGGGTGAAACAGTCCAGAAAAAAATACCCCCAGCTGAGCAGCAATGTGGGACATAACAATCTCACTTTCACAATATTTTTTAAGGTTTCTCCATCAGTTGCAAGATGATTTTTTCTCCCTGTGTTTTTTTTTATCCAGAGTGATTGGTCTCAGAGGTGGATGTTGCATTAGTATGGAGTTACAGCCCCAGCCAGGGCGCTTTGCAGGCTGATTGCTCTGTGCCCTGAGCGCTGGTGGCTCTGCCCTGGGCTGCGCAAGGGCCTGCCTCACTCAGGAGAAATGAATTGGAGTCACATTAATTTGCTTTTATCCCAACTCCACGAGCTGTTTGCAGCTGTTAATTTAACAGTTTAGTGCTTCCATCTTCCATAGGCAGGAGCAACTGCTCCAGTGCCTTTGACATCGAAACTTCATCTCCAGTAACAGGACTTGGAAGACTGGGAGAAGGTAGAAAATGCTTTTGCTCCAGTGAACAGGGACAACGCGGTGGCCACATATGTCAACTGGGAGTTGTTTTGTAAAATGAATCTCTGTAAGCTGCATCTCTACAGGGATGAAATGAAAAGAGAAGAGCCGTGAAAGCCAGGCCATCTTGGGACAATTTTTCTAGGGCATAGTGTCTCTGCAGTGCCAAGGGAGTTCGATTAGCCCAAACAGCTAAAACATTAGGTCTAAAAAGTCTCTGCTAATGCAGGCAGGTACATGTCTGTAAATACATAAAAATTCAGTATTTTTTTCTGTAGGAACACAGCAAGGTGAACCTAGGCCAGACCTTTCACCCAAGCAGTAGTTACACAAGAGTAAGATGAGGGGAGCTGCTATATGATAAGGACTTAGGAAAGAAAATGTCTTTTGATGTTATGTCTTCTGAAGGAGTGATAAACTCCATAATCATGAAGCTACATTAAAAAGTTCTTCCCCAAAGACTGCTCATGACCTAGTACCACTGAAATCAATAGGAAAATTTTCCAGTGTTTTCAAAACCAGTTTTTTCCCCCTTCCTTTATAGAAAAAAAACAAGTTTTTGTTTTCCCACCCCTGTGTTAACTTGTCAGATCAGTTGTCAGGCAACTGTAGTAGCTGAAAGCTTAATCATTATGCTTATTATTTTTATTTTGAATTGTACTTATTTACTCTTTGTCTCACCAGGTCTTTTATCTTAGAAAGAGGAATTCATCTTCCAGCATGGTTAGAAACTTATTTTCTAAAGTCCAAATTTTCCATTTCAAACACCTACACTTACCACGAGAAGTTCTCCCTTTTAGCACATCTGCTATACTGCTCTGTCACCCTCTTGCTCTATTTTGAATTCCAGTACCACTAAGAAAAAAAAACTTTATCCAGGATTTCATTGTTAATTGTGACTTTGTATTTTGCTTCAATGCTAAGCCATTCTACAGCACTTAAACAATATTTCATGCAGTGAATTGTTGTCAGCATCAGCAATCAAAGAACAGGAGCGGTTGGAAAGACTGTGCAATTTGTGCTGGATACAGTTCAAGGTCTTTTATGCAGCACTAGAAATTGTGCTAATCTTTCTGTTCTAGGGCACTTTGCAGGGCATTTGTACCACGCAACTTCAGACATCTAATTTAATCAATTAAGTTAGCTACCTGATCTCCTCTAGTTCCCTCTATAATCAATGGGTAGCAGGGAGAGCTCCTCTAGAGTGTGACTTAGAGCAGCTAAATTAGGTTCCTGTTTGAAATGCTACTTCAGAGCAGGCCAAGTTTCTCTTTTGATTACAGAGAAAGTCAAATTAGGCTAGTTAGTCATCTAAATATGGGCGGTGTGAATTCCTACTTTCATATACTTACCTTTAGCATCCAAATGAGAAAAGACTTCAACAGTTAAGTCCTCCTTCCATAAATATATGCCAGCTTCCTCTGTAGCTTGCTACATCAGGCACAAGCATGAGAGTATGATACTGTGAAAAGCCTCTGTTTAACAATGAAGTTATTTTCCAAAAGCCATTGCACAGCCCAGTCATGAGAACATGCTGGTGGGTCACCAAAAGATGTCCAGGCCTTTGCAGTTCCAAACCTTCCAGGAGAAGTAACTTTGTCTTTCTCACTCAGCAACCACACTTATGCAACACAGAGCTGTAAACCCTGAATTTTCACTGGTTCAACCAGTTCAGTTCTTGCGCTGTGCTACACTGGAAACTGCCAGCTCAGCCCATCTCTACATTCCTTTTAAGCTCGACAAGCACCTCATGAGCCTTAGCTCCTGGCTTTATCAAATGTTTCTGCATTTGTATATGTGATGATTTCCAGGCCATTCATTAAGAAACCCAAATGCCCTTTTCAGAGTCACTGGAATATACAGTTTTGTCCTCTTGGCCAATGCTGCTGGGATTTTTTAGGATCAGTGGTGAGAATGTTGTTTTTTTCATCTGCTGTGGTTGGTAGCTCTCCCTGTGCTTTCAGTATCGATGTGTTATTTATTGGCAATGCCTTACGCTTGTATAATTCTCCTTTGAATGGTCATTTGCTTTGCTGGCCAACATTTAAGTCCTGAGATCAGTGATTTTTCTCATGGCCCATAAAATAAGAAAAACCTGCACTAATGTCACTTTGTACTTTATTTCTGCCTGGTGAAAATCCATATCTGGAAAAGGCAGGTAGGCTAACAATTCATTGGCAGGCACCGGGGAACTTACATAGTATGAAATCAAACTGCAAAATATTTTTCTATGTAGGTGTGCATATTTTAAAAGAATCTTTGTGATCAGTAGAGTCTTCCAGGTTAGGTAAATAATCCCAAAATATACCAATGAAATAATTTTATGGATATTTTAGGTTGCCTGGTTAGACAGATACAGTTATTATATGAGCTGTTACATCCGATGGGAATTTCACTATGACTTTATTGATTTAGCTTATCTTGAAGGACTAGAGTATTTATAATATTTTGCTGATACTCAGATGCAGTGGAATTCAAGCATGAAACTCAACAGCTTCTCAGATATTATCTATTCAGCAATCTGCTTGACAGACAATGGAAAACCTTCTGGATTAATGGATCTGCATCTGTCTTTTAATACTAGAATACTGTCTTTTAATAAGCTGTAAGTAGCAAGTGTGGGTTTTATGAAGTGAGGAACCTGGAGGTCAGAGGAACACTCAGCATCTAAAAGCCTCTCCCAGCAGCAGAAGGAGGTTGAGGACCTGTGGAGCGATGGGTCATCAGAGAGGCTGCAGAGAGTCTGAAGGACCCACACAGTGGGGAGAAGCAGGTTTGCATACATCATCAGCTGATTTTTTTTAAGTAACTTTTCTCTGAAAAGCTTTCATTTTAGTGGAAGATAAAATATTTTCAAAGACTGTGTAGCCAGTCACAGGTCAGTGGCATAACTCCTGCAGAATGGGGGAGCTGCTTAAAATTTCCTCCGTGTTGACCGTTGTAGAGATGAGTGCCCACCACGTGGAGGAAGAGCCAAAAGCCTCAGGTTTGGATAGGAAAGAGAAGTAGGAGACCTGCAGGAGCCAGGGCTGCAGCTGGACTGGGAGCTCAAATACCTCTTTGTCTACCTAGGCTAACTCTGGCCCTTGGGATGACTGTTGGACATGCTCATGGGAAAAAACGCAGTTTACAGAAATATTCCTAGAAAGAGAATGTCGAAACACAAATCACAGCCTTTTGCACTGGAAACCAGTCTCTAAGGCTTCTGCTCACCCCAGCAGAGACCGCAGTGGTTCCAGGTGATCTTTGCCTCTTACGGAACCGGTGTAAGTACTGAACATCCTGGGCGAACTGCTCACTGGCAACCTACCAAGTGAGAATTGTTTACTGAGGTTATCCAGAAAATAATTTAAATAGTAAGTACAACAAAATCACCATCTGTCCATGGATAATTGGAGAACAGAACAAGAGGCCAAATTCACAGAGCAGATTATTCATCTGGCTCTGTTGGGAATGCTGAATGGGACCTGCTCTTGCTAGTCTTTGATCTAGACCATCTAATCTTTTGTTTTTATGAATGCCAAATTCACTTGTAAGTGCCTCAGTAGATTGCAAAGAACTAAAACTGTGTTTTTAAGCTAACCAGCGTGTTCACACACACATTGAAGTTACTTGTGAGAATTTTTAATTTGTGAAGTGTGGAAAAATATATTCTAACTTCAGTGCCATTTGCTGCTCTATTGTTGCAAACTGTAACTGGTGCGGAAATGGCAAAAGACAGATATGCCAACTGGGTGACTGCAAATTAAACAACTGATTTCTTAATTTAACTGTTAAAAGTTAGGTTCCTGATGCAACTAAAAAAAAAAAAAGTTGCATTGAAAAAATTAAACACAGGTAGACTTCTGCAGAAATCACCAAGGTGATGCACAGTACGTCTTCAACCTATCTGTTACAGATACGAACCAAAGTAGCAGCTATACTGGTGGTGTGAGTAGGAAAGTGAAGCAGGACTGAAGTCAGTAGGCATGGATGCTCTCACTATTCAGCTAAGCCCTGGAGACTGTAAATTGAGATAAACAGCTTTGGGCAGATTGAGCTATAGGCACATGCTAACAAGCATGGATGAATTAGGGCCACAATACTATTAAAACCAAGTGTTGTCTGGGTGCGGTTCCAGGTTCCCGTAATCAGGGACAATAGTGTAAAGACAGGGCACGCCCAGCTCTGCACCTCCCTGCCTCTGCCCTTGTGCCAGTGTCAGAATTCATGTACTGCGTGGGATGGTCTCCATCCCCTTTCCAGCAATGACTTTGACTTCATGACTTATGCTGGTGGTGAAATTGAGTGTTTTACTTTGTCTGCAAATTAATCTGGACCCACAGCCTGATAAACTCAGTAGAATAAAATCCTCCTAGTTTGAGTGGGTTTTGAACTGAAGCTCATAAGGAATTTTACTCAAGCGAGTAGACTTTGTGAGTACCCACATGATTTGATATTTCCTCAAAGCCTGGGTTGGGCATCAAATGATGAGACTCCTGAAAAGAACTTTCTGAGTACTTTTAATGCATCTTTTGGTATTATAACCTGAGATGTACACTATCAAGGCATTTTCTCTTACATCTGGGTCCGAGTTACAGTCTTGATTATTTTCTGCAAGACTAGTGATTCTCATCTCAATCACAAAACTGCAGAAGCTGGGCTTTTAGGGGAAAAATTCAAAACTTTCACTCTGATAAGGCAAGCCAAATACACATTTGATAATAAAGGTCTGCAATCAAATTTTGTGTCTACCAGCAACCAGTCTTAAAATTATTTTGACTCGAAATATCTTCCCCCTTAAGGTGAAAAGGCAGAAGGTCATAGTCCGACATCAGGAGCAATAATGGATGACTTAGGACTCACACATTTGGCCCTATGACCGTAAGTAACTATTATTTTTATCATTGCTATCATATAATCCATGTTTGTATGGCTGTTCTGTAGTTACCATCAAAATGTAAAAATGAAATAATGGTTTAATAGTGTCTTCTGTTATGGGGACCATATTATATTACTTATGGATTATGTTTATAATATTTTTCCTAAGATAAAAATAAGATTACTGTTCAAAAGAAGCATTAGAGTGTCAAAGATTTTCTCATTTAGAGGCATGTTATAATTTGGGGCAGCATAAACTGGGAATTCTTGGGAAAAATAATAATGGAATATATAAGATACTTTGTCAGATTACCAGAAAATAAGAACACATTTCAGTACTTTGAGAGAAAGTACTGAAAAAACGAGACTGCTTTCTTGACATTAATATTAAAGACTGTGGAAAAAGTTCTACCACTTCATTTTTTTCCCCCATAACTTATTCAAATTCATCACAATATGGTAATAAATAGAAAGGTAAACACCCATTTGGGCAGCCAGATGATCAACTTTGATGGCTACTTCATTTGATTATTAGTTCCAGCATTTAAGCAAAGAGAAAGGCTCTTACTTTGTCTATTGTTTCCTTCAACAGTAGTAGTGTTTTGTTTTCTTTCCTTCCTTTTCTTGAATGATGATTTAAAAAAAAAATACAGTAAGAGGTTTCAAGGGTTGTATTTTACATTAAAAACATAGATTTTTCATTTGTTTGTCTAATCTTCTGTTCGCTTCCCTTCATTGCCATGAATTGGAAGGTGACAAATGACTTCGTGAAGCGATGAGAGAAAGCTTCCACAGTGACATTTAAATTGGAACCCATGTTTGATGGCATGCAGATGATTTAAATACATGTCACCAATGCAAAGCTATAACGGCAGATTTTAAAAATGCTTTTGCTTCCTTTATTGCCATTTTAACATGCATCTGGAGAGTGCTGCAATCCAATGGAACAGTTGTAAATAAGCTGCAATAGTTGTCTTTCCAAGCCTTTTCTTTACTTGCATTACTCAGGTGAGCTGCATCGTGGGGGCTGTAAATAATGGTTATAATCTTAATGCTTACTATGCAGATAGAATTGGCAGTGTTAAAGTCACCTCGCAGTAAGCACTCCTGACCCTGTTTCTAGGTTTACTATTCAGCAGGGGGTCATAGCATGTCAAATTCCCACAATTCAGAACTCCACATCAACTGCCAGCAAACATATTCATCCTTTCTCTAAACATATGCAGGGGGCAGGGCTGGGATCACCATCACTGGAAGCAAGTAAATTATCTTCTGCAATCAGAATGTGCCTGTTTAACCTCCTCTCGTAGTTCTCAGACTGGTCTCTGCCCTCCTCCAATAGCAAATATACTGCTGTCTCACCTAAATCCATGAGTGCTCCTTCAATATCCTCTCTTTCCATGTTCGGAGTTGGTTGGAATTAAATTCAAGCCTGTAAGTGCCACTGACATTTGGGAAAATTTGGATCTCTACCCAACTGTGGTAGCTTGTGCCCTGTTTGGTTTATTGGTGAAGGAGAGCTTCTTTGCTGGGGGATGTGAGCGTGCGTTGGCGCGGTTATTCACTAGCTGCACAGCCAAAATCCAACTCTGTCTTGCAATGTAGGAGAAGACCTCCAAATCCAGGGCTGTTGATGCTTAATTGGCATGAGAAACCCCAGTTTTCTTTGTGCTCTATTACATGCTGGAAGACTGATTTCAGCAGATTTGCAGACTCCATTAAATAAACTCTATTAAATAAAGACACACCAACCATTAAAAATCTTCTGGTACCATGCATGAACTTGTCGAGACATTTTCACAGCATAAAATCTGAATATTTCCCATGAAACAACTGATATATAGATATCTGATGTGGTGGTGTCTAAAAAGGAATAGCTTAGTGCTTTTTTTATTTCTAGTTCCTTCCCTTTGGGGAAATGGGAGATGAAAGGGGAAATAGCAGTTGTGTACCGTGAGGAACATATCTGCGATCCATGAAGCAACGTTTTTTTGCTCTCCATCCCATGCTGCCCTGCTCAAGCTGCACTGCATGGTGCCTTGACCCCTGCCTGATAAATACAAGTCTGGAGAGCAAAGAATCTTCATAAGCTTTCTGTGAGGCGTTGGATTAAGGGTTGTTTGCTGTTTGTATATGTAGCAGTCTCATCTTGGCATCTTACTGCCCCTCTCTTCTCCGTCACCTGACTCTGGCTCGTCAAAGAGCTCAGATGTCTCAGTGCCTGGATGGATGGTGATGGTTCCTTATCACATCAGAGCTGTTCTGGAAAGGCAGCAACTCCTTCCTGGAGGGGCTACTCATCCTTATGTCTGGATAGCAGAATACCTTACACTTCCTTACATATTAAAACTGAAACTTGCTACTCATTTGCTGTGTTAGTCTCTCTCTTTACCTCTATTCTCAGTATGAAAAAGCTTATAAGCCACAAAGTTACCTCCCATGCTCAGAAGATGAGAATTTGCCTGGTTAGTCTTCTTGCTTTTTGCACCTCTGCCTCTTCTGCCAGACCATTGTTTCTGTTTTAATTTTCCTTTACCAGCACCATTTCTGAATGCATTCACTGTTTGTTTTTTTTTTTTTTTTGGTGCTTCTTATACTTGGTTAGCTTAATCTGCTCTCCAAAGCAGACCTTTCAAATCTTCACTGTTATTCCTATGTCTGGTTATATTTCACAGCCCTTTTGTTCTCCTATTCCCTCAGTCTCTTCGCTCTTGCTGCTACACCTTCAGTCATGCTGCCCCTGCTTTGGACATTCCTCTACTTTTCACCAGGCAGCCTTTTCTCTCCTCCATCAAATCCAGGTTCCATGCATTCCCTCCAGCCATCCTTTCCATCTCTTTCCCTTTACCCAGGCTTCCTCACTCCTTCCAACATTCAGCTATTATCTACATTCTGCTTTGGCTCGTCTGACTTCGCTGGAAGCTCTGCTGGGCATGGGCGCAATCTTATTTCAGATTATTAATGGGGCTGGGAAGCCCCGGTGGGAGGCTGAATTCCAGGCTTCCAGGACTACATTGCAGAAGTACAACATCACCACTTGAAGGCTGTGTCTTCTGCCCACCAAGACGACTTGTGGCCCATTTCATCATTCCTGCCTTTCACACACAGCAGCAGAGCGTAGCAAAGATGTGAGCGTGGGAGGCCTGCTGGTGTCCTTTCACAACAGAGAGATTTATTCTGGAGATGGCTCCGCTATTGCATTGCCGAGCCAACTGGAGCCAGCAAAGGCAATCTGGACCAAGGCTGAAGCAAAACCTGCCAGAATCACATGAGAAAGGAGTATTGAATCTTTGGGCATCTGGGTGCATGGATGGCGCGAGGCCGTGGTGCAGCCAGGAGTCAAGCAGAGCAGCCGGTGGTGCAGCAGCAGCCCATAGCCGGGAGCAGCCGTGCTGCAGGGAAAGGCTGGTTAACTGGGAGGCACCCAAGGAGGAGCACAAAGTGGGGTTGGAAGGGGTAAAGATGGCAGCTGAAAGGAAGAGCCTTTGTGCAGAGCTCCAGACGGCCGCTCTGCTGCCTGTCTGCTTGGGGAATGTCTGTCGTGAAGTCAGCAGGAGCTGAGCAGGGACAGGCAGACCTGCAGGATCGATAGGGAGAGCCTGAGTACGACACTGGTGGAAAGCACTTGTGTCACCAGGTTGGGTCAATTCGACACCCAAAGGGCCTCGGTCTGCTCGTTGCTGCAGGTTTTCTGCCTCCCTGGGGGCTCACAGTGAATGGAAAGAACTGGAGCAGGTGAGGCAGAGTTATGGAGGGGCTAAAATGCCTTTATTTCCCCCTGAAAAATCCCTGCCTGTTGTGAGACATCTGAATACCACTGAGCATCTGGACTCAAACGTATAATACAGGAAGGACAATTTGGGGACAATTGCAAAGCACTCGGGAGAAGGATTCATGGAGCTGAGGGCCAGGAGGGACTATTATCATCATCTAGTCTGACTTCCTGCATAATACAACTCAGGAAACCTCAGCTAATAATTTCTGCATCAAGCCCATAATTCCTCTTTGAATTATAGCATCAATTTCAAGAGACATCCAGTCTTGATTTAGAGAGGATAAACTTTGGGTTCTTTTTATCTGTCTTTCAGTGTCTGAGCCTTGATAGTGCACTTGCATCTGGTTTTGAGCTTTTATCTGCAAACATAAAGGTTCGCTACTGACTTATCACAAAAATTAAATTAAAGCTGAATTTTTCACAGTGACTTTCTCATCCAAGAGCTGGGGCTTTAACTGTATATCTCCAAAGTGCAAATCTTTTGATAACATTACAACTTCTGCCAAAACAGTTGTCCCCTTCCCAACCAGATTAGTACTTTCACAAGGCAACATCTTTCCTGAAGATTTCCATCCTAGAGGAGCTGAGGTGACAGGCAACCTAGCTGTGCTGTGGTGAAGCACAGGTCGTCTGTCCCATGTGGGATTTGGCCAGCCCTTGTTCCAAAGTACCCAAAGCCACAGATTAAAAAGGCATAAAAGGGACTGAATAAAACGAAGGTTAATAGATGCTGATGTGGGAAGAACAGGGGCTGTCAGGGAGCGATTAAGCTGCCGAATAATCTTCCACCTGGAGCTGTCAGGCCAGTGTCTAATGTTTCATTCAAAGAAGAAGCTCTACATTCCTGATGAGCAAATGACAGAGAAGATTTCAATTAGAGCTGCTCTGCGCCTCAAATCCTGACATATCCTGACGGTTTACTTTCAGTCCTCCCGCTGTTCTCCAGGGGATGCCAACCCGTTAATAACACATTTTAAGACACAGAGTCGGGGGCACTTGTGCAGTTTATTAGCAGGTAGCCATCAGTGGAAGGAGGGTGCACCCTTCTTGAGCTAAGAATTGCCTTCATTATGGATATTTGGATAGGGCAGGAAAGGAGGTTAAAATGGCTAATTTGAGGGAGCTGCTCCTGCTATTACATCCGTGGTGGGGAAGGCAGGCATTGCACAAGGAGGTACCTGCAGTGCTGTTAATGATGCACTAGCTTCAGCTGAGGTTGTGGGGCCAGGGAGGTTTGACCTGTAGTACAAGTTCCCTTCACTTTCCATGTAGTTCAAAAGCAAATCAAAATAGTTTACAAACTCAACTTGCATTTAGTGCAGGGTGCCCCAGGTGAGAGGAGCAGTAAGGAAATCTCTTTAGGTAGAGGCAAAACATTTTGTTTGACAATGTTTTTTGTTTTGAGTTTAGCATGAATTAAGGAATGGTTGAGTACCATGAAAACAAAATGAAAGCTTTCATTTTGGGTCAAACAGGATGTTGCAGTTGATTGAGGTGAATTTTTGCTCCTTTTCTCTCATTATAGTGAAAAAAAAATGTTTCAGGTCAACACAGAACAGCTCTGTTTTATTTTCCAAATGAACTGAAAAATCCATTATGCTCACAGCTGTGCCTGCAATATCTCTGCTGCTCTGCTCCTGAGGTCCCCTATGGAGCTGTCAGCAAAACACAAGATAGAAGACAGATTAAATGGTGGGGGTTTTTTTGTTTGTTTGGTTGTTTTTTGTTTGTTTTTGATGTTGTTGGTTTTGTTTTGTTGTTGTTGTTTGTTGATCTTATAGAGGTAAATGTGAGCCACACCTCACAGCCAAACCCGAACCTCCCTCTGGATCCTACTTAGGAGTTCCAGAAATATGGCTCTTACTCTGACACACATCTCTCCAAAGGGTTTAGTTAAGGTCATGATTGTGCCTCACACCTGTATTTTTTAGTGTAAAATACCACTAGAGGAGGACTAGCTTCATCTTCATCACCGCAGGCCACGGAGAAGCCAACCAGCCCAGGTGAGCCCACAGGGTGCTGGGGACTGGATCTTCATGCTGGGACAAGTGGGATTTCATTCATGCTTTGGTGGGACAGGCTTGTGTTAGAAAAGACTATCTGCCTGCTTTCAGAGTGGTGGGGTTTGAGGAAAACAGCTTTTGGTACAACTAATCAGGAAGGTGTGTACATGTCATGAGCATCTGGACACCCTGCAGTCTATGCGTTGGCGGGGGCTTTCCCATGGGCTGAGGGCGTTGGTTCAGTTGGAGAGTGGCTGCAGGGGTGAAAAAAGGTAATTTGGTAAAGTAATTCAATTCAGATAAGCCGCTGCATCAGAGAAAGAGAGAGATTTCACCCATACCCATCTCCCTCTGCATCGCAGTGGCTTCTCTATATCTCTCTGCTCTCCCTTGCATACAATGGGGATATTTCAGGCTTCAGAGAAGTCAGAGAGCACTTTGCTCTTAACAGCCAATTTGCACCTTGAAAAGGCTTAGTTTCTCATGCTAATATGTAGCCACAGGCTCCTGCATTTGCTGCTAGGCGATGCTACCATTGCACTCTGCAACTGCAATGCCTTGCGCGGTCTTCTGCTTGATCCCTCTCCTGCTGGACGGGCTGCCCCAGGGGCTCTGCAGCAGAAGCAATGACTGATCGTCCTGTGAAGTCACTGCAAGTTAGGTGAAAATAATTTCCCCACTCTGTTAAACTTGAGAAAAATGGTTCTCAAGTTTTTTCACTTCTCAGGGAGCAGCCCAGTGTGTCTCTACCATGTTGCCACTCACCCCAGAGCAGTGATGGGAAAGTGGGTGGAAAACGCTGCCAGGTGTGAACTTTCAGATGAAGCCAGTCGAGGTTTATAAAGTGGATGTGAAAACTTTTTTTTTTTTCCTCTTTGGGCTGTGACAGCCTAGCCTGGCTGAGAACAGCCTTATTTACATCCATCTCTCTCTCTTCAGCACCCCTTGGTTCATCCTCATTTCCACTCCCTGCGTGCAATAAATCTCAGCGAAGAAGAGTAAGCTCGTGTTTGGGTCTTTGCTTCCCTCCCCGTTTGCACTCTGCAAAGGGACACACATGCAGCGACACCTCTGAGCTGGCTCTGAACCTCAGGAAATGTTGTCAGGAGGGAGCATCGTTTTCTGACTCGCTCTTTCCTCTTCACTGGGCTCTGGAGGCTCCAGCAGGGATTAATTGCCTTGTTCTCTCTGTTATCCGCCGGGCTTTGCTTTAACGAGTGCTCAGAGGGTCATTCAGCATTACTGTGCTGTGCAAAGGGGCACAGCCTCAGTTTCAGATTTAAGACCAGAGCCCCCCACTGCAAGGCTTGTCCCTACCATAATGTTGGCTCTGTGGGTAGCACTTACGTGTAAAGGCCCACAAGGAAAGTTAATGCATTTTTTGCTAGCTTGCAATGATGTTGTGCATGTAGGACCAAAACTATTCTGTGAGTTTTTGAGTTGTGACAGGTTGGATTCATCAGTGGAGAGTAAAATTTGGAACAAGTGTGCTCTGGAGTTTGTATTGCACCTGCTGAGCCTAATCAGTGGAAGTTATATAGCCAGGGAAAGAGATTTCCATTTGATCTACTTATCCAGAGCACAGAAAGAGGAAAGAAGTGGTCCAGGGTTTGCTGACGTCTAGTAAGTGCCTTTTGTCTGCATCAGCATTTGAATGACAATAAATATCGAATAATTCTAGTGATAATTGCTGGGTTCTGGTATTTTTAGAAAACTATTTGTAGAAGCAGAGACGTAGCTGAGAACTTTTTTTCCACAGGCTCCTAGAGACTAAAACTTCTCACAAGTTTTAGAAAACAGCAGTAGAAAATGCTTTGTAAGCTTTTTCTCCTCCCCCCCTTCTCACGTCTGCTCGCGGTACCTTTGTTTTGACCTTGGTAAGGGCTTCCATATTTTTAGTTTCTTAGTTTTGAAATGCGTCCTGTCCTGCTTTTCTCATCTAGGGCTGCCTCAGCCCTCCTGAGCTAGGAGCGCTCAGACAGAAATCCACTGTACTGCCTATTGTATGTGATGCAAGTCCAAAGCTGGACCCACTGATGGAAATGGCTAGTGCATTCGCTGTGAGTACACTGGGTTTTTTAGGTACCCTGCTGTGCCTTTTCCCAGGGCGTGCTCCCCTCCTGGACAGTGAGTACATTTCCAGCATCTTCATCACGTGCTCACGCAACGGTCATCAAATGGCCTCTGCTGCCTTCACCACGCTGCTGCTCTTATAACTGTTGTCTGAGGAAATGTCTCCACCCCTTCGCCTGCAGGGAGAGGCTGTGGCCGAGATGGGATGCTACAGGGCCACTGCACATCCACTGCGGCTCCACGCAGGTTCGTGGGGCAATTTGCAAATCTTATTTTTGTCCTCCAGCACAGGGGAGGGGAAGGGACCTCGGAGGCTGGGCTGACAGCCAGTCAGTAACGTCCGGACTGGCTATTGCAGCCAGGTTCCATCTGCACATCCTGTACTGAGGAGGCCTTGGGCAGTGGTGTCCTACAGATACGTTATCCACGGCAGGAGCCTCCCTTCCTGCAAAGAAGGTGTTGGTGTTTTTTTCAATTTGCAGCTCCCCCATACACCCCACTGCACATACCCACTGATGGGTTCAGCCTTGGGGTTGTGCTCATAATTTTGGGGAGGGGGAGAGGAAATCACAGGAGCTCCAGGTGTGCCTTCCCCCTGTGCCTGTGAGTGGCAGCTGCATTGTGCCTGGGAAGTGAGCAGCGTATTAAACATAATGAGGGTTTGTTGCATCCAGTTATTTCACCCTGTCACTCTGCCTCGCTTTCTTTTTATGTGTGTCAGCAAAAGAAAGGCAGGATTTATAGTCACTTCTTATGGCGTCCAACACCTGCCCATGCAGAGGAGGCTTTGCTCCTGCTTGCAGTGCCACACACAGCATCAGTTTATCAGAAGCTGTTAGATGGGCTCTAAGTGACGAAACTTCACTAAATGGAGCCCATATTTAATAAGCTTGAGAATCAAGTGTGAACAAGAAAGGAAGGAGAGATGGGTGCAGGAGAGAAGGCGTACGAGACAGCGAATTCCCAGCGATCATTAGCTGGCGGACTCTCTTTGACATGCAGGTCTCCGCCAATGTGCTTGTTGAAAGTTTAGTGGTGGAGACAGCACACCTAATGGGATCTCGGGGGAGGCATCCTCTTGCCTATGGATAACAGGCTTCGAGACAAAGCTGTCAGCTTGCTCTGATTTACTGCTCTCTTCCAGCAGGGAGATAAAAGTTCGCACTTCTTGTAGCAAAGCAAGCAACGGGACTTCTTATAGCAACACTACATCAGAAACCAAAAAGGTGTGAGTGACTTCAACCCAGCAGGACGAGGAGGGAGAAAAATGTAACAAACTAGAATAGCCTGGTGCTTTACATTCAGAATGTGCCCAGTGCATCAAACTTATTTACTGAGAAGTGTGTCCTGTAACTCCCTAGCTCAGTGACTGCCGGAATGCCGACCAAATCAGGCTCTTCATAGGAAAATCCCCATGTAAAAAGTTAATTTACTATATAAATATTTATTTATAAGCAGATTTCCAAATGACAGGTTTAGAATCGTTTTTTACCCTCAATATGACATGGCAACTTGAGTGTTAAGACGAGACTTTGCAGACTTCAGTTTTGTGTTCTGCTTTGCTTTTCCTGTGCAGCCTCAGTCAAATAAGACTCTGCTCTTCTCCTCCTTCCCTGAAAGCAGCCATCGCAGCTGTGAGCTCACAGCTGGTGAAGCTCTTGCAGAGATGTTCATTAGAGCCTGAGGGACAAATGAGCACGACAGTAATGGAGACAACAGAAGTAACTCAGGAAGAGTTACAGGTTTGCGAGCGTGGCTAACCATAATGTGTGGTCACAGCTCCAAATACATTACAATCCCCAGGAGAAGCACCTTGCTTTTAATTTTGCTGATAGCAGTTGCTAACAGGAATGAAAGGCCAGAACCAGGGCCAGGTTGAGGGCTTAGCGTTGCTGTAGGGCTTAGCGTTGCTGTAGGGCTTTGGCTTGGAGAGCCTGAGCTAAAAGAGAGGGTGAGGCTGCAGGTGGTACCCTGCACAACGTGTGGGGCTAGGTGGACACTTGGTCTCATCCTCCGTGACTTTTCCTTCATCCGTAAAAAAGACAAGTCTGAGAGTGGATATGACAAAATTTGAGGGTAGAGAGGGAAAACAAAAGGCCAAAGGGGAGGGGACATCCTTCTGTCCTCATCTCTCATCTTCCCCAGAGGCATGTCCTGGGGGAAAGCAGAGAGGATGGGTACAGTCATCTGTGAGCAGGGAGAGCTGGGTTGATGCCTCCTGGGGAGTTGCCGAAGTAAATGTCTCTGGGCAGGTTCTCAGGTCAGCTCCCCTGAGTCGGTCGGTGTCTAGTGTCATTGCTCAGGACTGCTGAGCCTTCCCTAACTTCAGGCTTCTGGGATTTATCTGGCTTTTATTTTATTTTAGACGGGTGGCAAGAGGGTGTACAGGTGACTGGAGTGGAAACTGTGGGCATAAACAGAGAGATGGGAGACATCTTTCTCTTTAATGTCATCTCGAGTCTTTCTGGAGCTGCCTATTTATCGCTAGTGTGTAGGTCCACAAGACGATGAGATGGATAAAACGGGATGATATGCTTGCTCTGGAAGAGAAACTATCAACAGACCTGTTGATTTATTGCTGTTCTCAATTCAGGTGGATTTAGGGGGGAGGGAAGGATAAATCTTCCCCCTATTTTTTTTGCTGCTCTTAGGTAGCCATTAACTCTCCAAGGACCATGAGTTTCATTTCCCATCAGCTTTGAATTACTCAGTCTGGAACTGAGCTGAAAGGTAATTTCAAGAGGCAAAAAGAGGTGGGGAGAAGCCCAACATTTTTATTTAATTCTGACTGTGGCTGACTTAAATGCTATCCTTTATCAGGACTTGCATAAAAGACAGGCTGAAGGGGATGCTGTTGTGGGCAAGGGGAGATGACAGGTTTGCCCAGATGGATGAGGAATTGTGGTCCAGTCCTGCAAGGAAACTCCAGTGACCAGACTGATTCAGCAGAGGTATGATCAGCATTATTTTCAGGGTAAGGACTTTGATATGTACAGCCATGTAAGCTTTTCCAGCCATTTTTATCTAAGTTTGCATACACCAGATAAGCTTAAGGGTTTAGGAATGTTTTGGATTCTTCCCAAAAATTCCTGCTTTGTCTCTCTCCTTGCACCTTGAGATGGTTCTTAAAGACAGACGCATAATCTCTGTTTCACTTGGAGGACACAAACGGCTCCATGTCTAGTGCATCCCCTCTAATGGATTAAAACCCTCTCTCTGAACTGCAATAATGATCCTCTAGGATGATTCCAACACTGCTCCCACCATCCCTCACCCTGCCATCACTGGCATACTTTCAGGCCAAGCACTCAAACTCCACAGAATTACCAGTTTTTACTCTTCTTCTAACCAGAGCTTTTGCTCCCTGAGTAGATTCAAAAATTCTGTGTGACTCCATTGTGAGAGCTTTGCACAAATGGGAATTCATGGCAAAGGTTTACTGGGGGAACTTGTCCAAGTATGACAGTTGAGTAATGGAGAAATCTTCACCCATGCTGAGCATAAAATGCCTATACATATATTTTGAACAATGGGAGGAAAGGTGAGAAAACATTTACCTTATTCTCTCTCAGTGCTTGTTTTACTCACATCAGAGTAGATTTCGCCTTTCTAGATGGTCTCATACATAAAAAAACACCAAAACTTCATGAGCGGAGTATTTTTGCAGCCGTACAAGCTAAGTGCACAAACACCACTGCCCGGTGGCTAGTCTTCCCGGCTGTGCTGGTGGGAGAGAGGGAATCCTGGCTCCAAGTACAGGCTCTAGATCAAAGCTGTAGAGAGGGCACTAGAAATTAATGTGGCTCATCATTTTTGTAATGGTTACAGTGCGCATTAGAAAGTACCTTCATTGCTTGGTGGCTCACGGCTTGCTCCGTGGAGTTGTGGTTGGGGCCACTTTGCATACACCTGCTGTCTGCTCTGCTCTTCCCCCTCCCCAGGTAGGAACAAAAAAGACTAAATTCACGTCAATTAAAAGCTAATTGATGACAAGATGACAAGATGACAATACTAATATAACAGCCCATGGTTTAAAGTAACAACAGGCTGCTAAATATCATCAATCCAATTTAAAGAAGACAGCATCAATGCTCACCTAATACCTAGAAAAGTGTTCTCGCTAATTGTGGGAAATGATTAAAAGGGCCAGTTTGGTTTTATGGGATGGTGTGAAGTATCTCCAGAGCACCCAGTGGGTGCAGCCCTGTGCTCTAGAAGCACATCTGACATTGTGCCCATCAGGGCCATGCAGATGAAGCCGAATCCCTGCGAGGACGAGAGGTGCCTGGTGTGGGGCTGGGGTGGGGACGGCTCCGTGCTGTGAGACGTGCAGCTCCTGCTGCTGCCGAGAGGGGAGGGATTGCCAGGGAGCGTAGCTGCTGGGGAGATGCCATCCATCCCGTGTACACCCCATCCTGAGCACACCACAGCAGCCAGCCGCATTTTGCAGGCTTTGGCACGAGCGCGGGCAGCGCGTCCAGGCCATTTCACTCGCCTGAGTGTGCAGCCCTGCCCCTGGGCAGGGACAGACATCGCAGCACCGCTTGTGCTCTGCCAGAGCAGCTTTGCTCGAGATCTCTTGAACACTCTCCGAGCCCTCAACAGGAGGAAGCCTGGCCCACCAGCCAAGGACAGGAGGCCAAAATGGGCTGTGCTGCTCACTGGCCTCCACACTCCCCCTCCTGCCTCTGCCACCAGGGCTGGGATCACCACTCTCATGCTGCTCCGGGAGCAGAACATCCAGCCCCTGACATCACTTTTTTGTAACAAAGCTCCTTTACATGAAGGTAATGGCTTTGAAGGGCTGAGATGATTGAGGTAAAGAAGAATTAATTAAATTCCATCTTTTTCTGGATTTTTTTCTTGCTTGTATTTGCTGTGAATCACCATCCTCTTAGCAAAGTATCCACTGCTGGTAACTCTTCCAGCAATTGGAAACTGGAGTTAAGGAGCAGAGAAGAGGATAAATACAATCCAGGGATGAACCCAGGGAGTCAGTTTGGATAATGAAGCTGCCAAAATCACATAAAAGTTTGGGTGGGAAGGGACCTTTAAAGATCATCTAGTCCACCCCCCCTGCCATGGACAGGGACACCTCCCACCAGCCCAGGCTGCCCAAAGCCCCATCCAGCCTGGCCTTGAGCACTGCCAGGGATGGGGCATCCAAAGCTTCTCGGGGCACCCTGTTGAGCCATCTGAGGAAGCAGAGAGAGGGAGACATAAGGGAAGGTGCCTGCAGAGCTCTGCAAATAAAGTCAAAGCAGAAGACAGATGAGATGTGTTGTGAGTAACACAGATTTGGTTTCAGACAAGCCATTTTGTAAGCAAGATTTCATGTTTCCTCTGAGTCAAAAAATAAAGTTTGGTGGAGCTAGTCTGGGTGAGATTTGTGGCTTTCCTCAAGATTTTATTGCACCAAAAATGATCATAAAACCACAAAAACACCTATTTCAGTAGATCTGCCTCTCTGTAGAAGGCTCATTACAGCCCATGTAATAACAGAGCCATGTATCAACTCTGCCCTGGGACCTGTGAAGATGCCCACGCTGGGACAAAACTGACCCATGGAGCTGAGATTTGCCGTGGAGCAGGAGCACACAGGTACTCAGCACTCCCTGCTTCATCTGACAAAATATTCTGGGGGCAGCCCTGCAGCATGAGGTGCATGGAGCGTTGGCAAGGCCTCCTCGGTCTCCCTAAGCACGGGACTTTGCAGACAGACCAAGAGGATGACCGTGTCTCCTGCGTTCAGCAGACACAACAGCACTGTTGGATGTTATCAGGAAATCTGTTCTGATACTCAGCGGAAGCAAGGTTTGCACATTTTTTTCCTTTGTTCCCAGGGCTCTGTGCCTCGTGTCAGAAGCTGAGAGTGGATAGAAAGTGAGGTGCTGTGGTTTTACTGGTCCCACTTGTGTAGCTTACAGTGGCTTGTGGGAATTATCACGCACTGCTTTGGGGTCCAGCAGTGGTAACATTGCATAAATGTCAAATAATTGTATTTTTTTTTATAAACATCCCTCATAGCCAGGATTGAAAGTGGCTTCAGAACTATTCCCTAAGGGATCTGGTCACTGTCCTACAGATGGGAAAATAACGGCTGGACTGGGACTTTATCATGACCAGGCAGCACCCATGGGACTCTCGCAAGCAATTCTGATCTAATCCTCATGAAGCCTGACCCTTCCTTTCAAATGAAGCCTAATCCATCACACCCTGATTGTGCAAAACATTAGCTGTTGACAAATGCAGTGTTTACAGTGGTAATAACAGCCTGATGGATGGCTGGGGCTGGGGAACCGCAGCTGCGGCTCTCCGGCTGGCGAGCAGGCGGCGAGCAGCTATGCCCAGCGATTCCGAGGTGAGGTTTAGCATCTGTGAGTAGAAACCGGGGAGAATAAAAGAATTTTTCTGGAGCTTCCCTGCACAATCCAGCATTTCTGGCTGGTCTGTGCCAATGTCCTGCACTGACAGGGCTGCTATGGGAAGGAGGAGTAGTCAGGTGGGGCTGCCTTCTGCTGCTGAGGGCCAAGCTCTGTTGCATTTATCCACTTCAGCAAAAATAAATACACTTTCCTATCAGCTTTATTTTTATTATTATTATCCAAATCATGCAAGAAAAAGCATTCACTGACCTGTTCTGCTATAAACTATAAGTGGTTCTGAAGACCATGAAGGTGGACAACTTTTTAAAAACACTAGACAGAAGTATTGCATGCTCTGTTCAGTTTTTCATTAGGGATTTTCTCTCTCCCTGTCTGTGTATTTTTCACACTCACTGGATTATGAATTTACATGCATTATAATGAGAATAACTACAGTCATGATAGCTTGTTGTTGTTGTTGTTGTTTTTTTCATGTCTTCACGTAAAATGTTATAGAACATAAGTAAACTGTCAAAGTCCGAAGGAATCATCCTGTTTTTTGTCATGCGTTTTCATGTTTCTTGAGGTGGAGATGCAAAGCGAATCTGGGCTGCAATCTAAATTCTGCAGAGAGTTGTAGTTTACAGAAATATACCATGTGTTGAGGGTGCCACGTGAGCTGAACGTAAACATGAACTAAATGCTGTAACTGTGAAGGAATCAGGGCAGTTGCAAAGCTAGTACTAAAAATATAAATTTAAAGCCTAAAATAATGGATTGGAAGCAGATTTAATTGCCTCAATAAAGGGGTAACATGAAAACTATGGGTGTCAGAGAAGATTAAATGTACCTCAGAAATCAGAGCAGACTGCTGATGGGAGATGGATGAATGATAGAAGCCTGACAGAGGCTACTGCACTGATGAGGTTACATGGAGAGTGTGGTTTAGTGGTTAAAAAGGGTGAGTGGAAGGCAGGAGCTCCGGGTGGGTACAGCAGGGCTTTGCATCGGTGTGACCTTGGACTGAAGCTTCTTCTTTCGGGCTTGTCTAGTTGGAGCACTGTGGAGCCCCTCTCTTGCTTGGTTCCTGGGAGCTGTGCAACCTTGTTTGTGTGGCTGGACAATTAACCTATTATTTGAAATGCATGCTGTGTTAATTTGGGCAAAGTCAGTGTTAACCTGCCCCGCTTGGTAACTGAGGCACAGGCTGACGTCTCCACACAGCACTACAAGCAGACGCACAGGTGGGACAGGAGATAGCTCACCTAACTTTAGACATCTACATCTGCACTGATCATTTAGGCTCCCTTTGCAGTCAATGAGGAAAAAAATCCTAGCCACTTTTAGACTGCAATTCCTCTCACTGCTTTTAGACCTAAGCACTGCGATCAGATGAGGAACTGCTAAGGAATGATTGCTTGGGTTTCCCCAGAATGCACAGGAATAAGTAGAGGAGGGCATATGGTGGAGGCGTCAGTGTTGACATATGTGGGGTCACGCCAGTGTTGTGAGAAGGCCGGTAGATAGACTTAATTTAGCTACGTGTAGGTCAGAGTAGGAAGCCAGTGCTTGCTCACAGACATCCTGTTCTGCTTGTGCTGTGGACGATGTCTTGCTGGCTGAAAAAATTGCTTGTGCGAGCTCTGCATGTTGAAATCATTACAGAAACTTCTTCAGAGTTGCAGAAGAGGTACCGTGACGATGTGGCTTCTGCGGTCCATCTGCAGGTAAAGGATGCTTGTCACCACTGTCTCTGGAGCGGCTGCAGCGGGGTGGCACTTAGTCAATAGGAGGTGTCAGGGGCTCCCAGAAGTGATGGAGTGTCACCGTGCTGGCAGGCAGAGGCAGATAAATGAGAGGCTTTGAAACGAAACGCAGTTGCCAAATCCTTAGCAATTTTTCTAATAAGGTTGTGGCCAGCAGCAAGAGCATCAGAAAAAAACTTGTGCCACTCATAAAAAAAGTTTTCATGCTATCTCCCATTTCCAGTAACTGATCGCTTTGGCCAGCACCAATTTTCCAGGAAAAAAGAAAACAACTCCCCTCCAGCAAAACAACAGAACCACATCTGTTAAAGCTAGGTATTTCTGAATATGCATGATGGGCCTTAGAAACAAATGGTGATGTGTCGGGGAGAAGCCTATGGCTTCTTAGTAAGGTAACAATTTTATCGGTACGGACCAAAAGACAAAGGTAACAGATGAGGCACTGGCAGCAGGAGATGCTGGCTTGTGTCTGCCACAGGCTCACAGTGTTACCTTAGCCAAATTATTTAAGCTGTGAGTGTCTCAAGCTGTCTTGGTAGAAGAATATACATGTGCTTATTTACCCACCATTCAGAGGAGCTGCAGGGCTTAATTAGTGTTTAGGAAGCATTTGTGTAGTGGCAAGGTCAAAAACTGATGCTATGTAAGTGCAGAAGTTTGTTCTAAATGGATTTGCTGCTCCCTGATACTTCCAAACCAAGGGCTCTCGGAGACGCTGCATTACATTCTGCTGGTTTTCGTAATCCAAACACAAAAGCTCTTTCTGGCCACAGCAGGGCGGTGAGTTATCACAGGCTTGGATCTAGCTTAACTTCAGAAAAAGCGTGAATGGCCAGAGAGACAAGGTGTCTGCTCCGCAAGCGAGGTCGGACGAGGAAAGATGTCGTCACGTGAAGCAGACAGCGAGCAGGAAAACAACTTTAACCATGGCAATACCTCAGAAGCTGAAGCTTTCTCTCTCTGCAGGTGAGTTGGCTGTGGCCTGGCAGGCGCTCCCCGGGGCCAGGCCCTCCAGCTCCCGTTGGGCTGGGAACCATGAGGCATCTCCAGGGCAGCGCAGACCACAACGCACTGCTGTGTGTTGGCTATAGCTTGTCCAGAAACTATCTGAAATTGAAAACCTATATTGAATTGAAAACCTATATTGAAAACCTATTTGAAAGGTTTTCATGCAGTATCAGATTATAGGATATGAGAAAAAAAAAACCAAAAACAGATATCTTCTTATAATCTCAATCTCCCCTAATACCTTTCTGAAACTGCAGGAAGTAGCATGTAAACCTCAGGAGGCACACATATATCCTGGATGTTTAACTCCCCTGGTGTCTATCCTTTTCTGTTCTGTGTGTATCTCCTTCTCTTCAATTTTGGGGAAATCTTTTTTATCTTTGCCAACTCATTTTCTCCATTATTCGTGCCATTCCTGACTCCAGTGCGGGCTGTCAGCACTGCACCAGCGTCACGCTGCCTGTGGATTTCCTGTATTCTTCATCTGCTTTTGAAAGCCCGTCAAAAGCTACCATAGGTAAAAGAACTGCGGGAAGCCATAATTTGGGAAGTTTTCAGAGCTGCTTGCAGCTTTTTTGCCCGCTGCCATGCCTGACAACTTGAACTGGTGGAATTATTCATTGGAAATAAAGCATTTGAGGAATATAGCTATTGATTGTTACGAATGATTTATATATTATTTATATTGCTGTAGCCTCTAATGGCTCCTTATGGATTGGGGCTCTGCGACGTTAAGCTTTGCACATAACTGCACTAATACAATATCTTTAGTCAAGGACAGTAAAACAGGCAGGTGTGGTAAGGACCGGGAGCACACGGTAGGCGAAACAATCCTGTTTGGCGCGGTAAGTGACCGCCACAGCGCAACCGGCCCTGCTGTTAGCAAGTGTTTTGTAGGCATCTTGTCATAGGTGAATTTTAATGAGATATTTGGAAGAGAACAACAGCCTTTTGCATTCCTCCCATGGGCAGCATGGTAATGTGCCAAAACAGAAGGAAAAAGCTTGCTGGAAAATGTAACCGACGGGCAACAAAAGCTGGCAGTACTGAGAGAGCAGAAGGCGGGTTTGGTATTTTTTACCCTGTCTGCAAGCAGGTTCCCTTTGTTGAGCTGCCTGTCTCTCATGCTTGCCTGTTAAGTGCCGAAGTCCATCTGCACTCTCTGACACACATTTTAGCTTGGAGGCTGGCTTGCAAAATCAGGCTGATATATATTTTGACAGTCGGTTGTTCAGTCCTAGGGTAGGGTCCCTGCGTCTCTCGGTGTGGCTTCTGTTCCCTGTGTGCTTGCTGGGCTGCATGCCTGGTCCTGTCCTGTCTGCCGACAGATAATGCAGCCAGGACTGAGCCTCGGATCTCCTGTGAGATTAACGAAGGGAACTTTTGAAGGTGACAGGCACAATCCTTACTCAGAGTGGGTACTCTGAGTCCAGTGGAAACAGCTCGAATTTGCTGAATTGTTACAAAACAAGCTGAATTTCTCCCTGGAAGATTAGGATGTGCCCACAGGTATCGCTGAGCTGAATGGCATGAAGCCCAGCCCAGACCCCAAAGTGATAAAAGATAACTGACACTATCAGTAAGCTGGCAAATTAGGTTTAAGTAACATTGAGTAGCTTCTCTGGTGCCCCATTACCTCTGCCTCGATGACCAGCGTGTTTGTTTCACGGGTGCTCTTTCAGCAACCCCGTCTAACAACATGTGTTTTCGGTTAATGCCAGATAACAGTATTTCGGGTATACAACAAAGCCTCCCACAACTTTCTGACTATTCAGCGTTTTTGCTGAGCCTCCTCTCTAGGAATACTCATATGACAATTACCTTTTGTCCCCCACTAAACTTTGCTGCTTTCCTTTCAGGCCAGGAAATTTCCCTGTCTTGGCAGGGCCTTTAGTAAAGACATTTTTGTTTACATGGCTATTATGTTTCTGTCTTCCACCAGGCATCCATCTGGCTGGAGAGTCGTGAAAGTATTAATCACAGGGGTGTTTAGACACCCACTCCAGAATGGGAAATTCAGAAATTTAGTGCAAGGAGATGTTACACCAAATTTCACTGCTTCAAAGTAGTATTGATTTCACTTGAAGAAGAGGATTGAGCACTTTGAATGTTTTAATACTTTCACCTTTTTGTTTTTGCACTCCTTTTCTTGTGACCAGCAGGAAACTTTGGTCATTTCAGTTGGGTTTTTACTTAGAAAACATCCTAAGCATCCTTGTCCTGAACAAAGTTTAACATATGGAAGTTAATAGACCTCAACAAGGGAAAAAGGCTTACATTTTAAGAAAAAAGCAACACTATGTTGGGCAGCTGTCTGTGTTAGGAGTGGATATTATCTTCCACAGGCTGAATGCTCTCTAGAATTAGGACCTATGTGCTGAAACTCCCCTGTACCACGTAGCTTAATACAACCATAAAGTCTCTGCCTTTTTTACCCCTTAACTTCATGAAGATACAGTTTAGCTATAAGATTTTATTGTATGTTTTTGCTTTGGTGGATCTGCACTTTCTAAATTGTAGCTATTATTGAAAGTAATATAACATCACTGAAAAGGGATAATAATGCCAGAGCTCTATGTATTTAATGAATACCCAAAGGCCATGAAGAAATAATTTTGACCCAACCATGCCCCTGAATATTGAGTTTTGCCTGAGACTAAAGATAGATTTAAAACATAATTCTGCAGCATCTGTTCTGCTGCCATTCAGCAGCAGCAGATTTTTGAAAAAAGAAAACAAAGCCTGAACTGGTTGAAAGCAGAGCAGTGGGCGAGGGCGGAGAGGAGGCTGTCTGAGGCTGCAGATCCTGCAGCAGGTCTACTGGCTGCTCGTCAAGGGTGGGAGAGACCTTCTGAAAGAAAACATTTCGAAGCCATGGACCAAAGGTTGATTTTTTCCTGTTTTGAATAGCTTGTGAAAGCTGACAGTGCCTGACAGTGCTGTTGGGCAAGAGATTGTGAGAATACCTACCAGGAGCCGAGGTATGAAGACTCCAAGATGAATGGCAGAAATCCTTCTTTTTTTTTTTTTTTTTTGGTGCGGGGAGGGGGGGGCGGTGTGGGGTGCAGAAAATAAGTGAGAATGGCAGGATAGTACGTTGATGGAAGGGACCTAATGTAGAATCTGTTTATAAAGAGGAAAACCCATTAATTCTTGAAATGAGTCAAACTAAAGGAAAAGAAATATAAGAGAACCACAGAGCTTAATCCAGTTTCCAACTATTAAAGATGACAAAGGAACATGTGGGTCATTCTCTGGAGCCAAAATGACCTCACTTCAGTGACTAAGTGAAGATCTTCAATAAAAGAATTAGATTTCTTTAGAAAAAATCAGTTTTCATTGAAAAAAAAATGAACCTCCTCAGAATCAAAGACACTGTAGAGGCACAGCATTCAATATCCACAGAGCGTGGACCCGTGCTGCTGCATGATCATAGCTTCATCTCCATCAGACCCTCAGTTCTGGCTTCACAGGCAGAATTCCAGCGCAAAGCATGCAGTAACACCAGGATTTTCATTATGCACTGCTTCCCTCAGAAGGAGAGAGGGCATGATGGTGCTCCTGGAAACATGACATAACAAGGTATTCCTGTTGGTAAGAAAAATTAAGAGCTCAGAACAATTTATCTCCTTTGGGGCATTCTGATAGAACCTCAGGATATAGGTACTTACGAACAACAAGTAAAGAAAAAAACATTTTCTGCTCAGCTTTACTGCCTAGCTGGCTCAAGCTCAGATAAATATTAGGAAGTCCCAGAGAGCTTAGTACAGTGTGTGTGCTCAGAGTTTTAGGGTACCACTAGGACTTGCAGCACAGCCTAGGTCAAACAGAGTAATCAGTTTTGCCTCACACCCAAATCTCTTTGTAAGCCAGAATCACCCTGTACATGAATTCCTCTTGCTGAGCTAGGTGTTGCCACCTGGATCCCCAAAACGCTTGTATTTGTTTATCCATAACAGCTTTCTCTGTCTCCTAAATGCATATTAGTTCAACACTGGCCCTTAAACTAGAGCAAGCCCCCGTGTGTAGTTAGGCATCAGAAGAATAACGTGTTCATTAAGAGGTGTTGGATGGATTAAGTCATGCACAAGGCCTGGTGTTATAGGACAAGAGTTCAACAACCCAGTGTATTAGTGTAATTGGAGTTACAGGAATTGCAGTAAGGGAGCACCAGAAGGTAATTTCCAATTTGGCTAAAGCCCCCTTTCATTCCCTCTGGCCACAAATATTTTTTCTCTGAATCAGATCTCCCCTACATTTTCAAGCTCCTCTAAATTCAATGCTGTTATAATAACCACTACTCCTCGCACAGACCACTGAAGACCGCTCTCTCTCTCTCTTTTCTTTTACACAAGCTCATTTGTGAGATATGTACGGCTGAGAACTTGGTCTTGGCTTCAGCACAGGTGATAAGTAGGCACAGAAAGACATTCAGAGTAGAAAGACAAATGAATATTTGAAATTGATTAAGCTAAAAGAAGGTTCAATCGTTTAATGTTCCAAGGCTGATTTAAATACATGAAGCTAAGAAACAGCAGAAAGTGATTACAGCAATCTCTTGGGTCTGAGTGTTGTAGAGGCCAATACACGTGACACGTGAGATCGCTCCTGGCCCAAGATGCACTCACAGGATAGGCAAAAGGTTCATTTAAACTTCTTCAGCTTGCTTGAACCGGCATAATTGCACTGAGCAAAAGTTGATGGAGCAAATCTAGAGTATAGCTGTTGAGATCTGCCACTGATCAGTGTATTTTCTTGCTCCCTCTGGTTAACCTAAATAAGTTGTACAAGTGTATAGGGTGACAGCTGGCCCCGAGACAAAACAAAAAAACAAAAAAACAACCTTATGTTGTAGGGAGAACCTGTCTTAAATACATGATAGATGCACATTTCAGCACCTAAACTGAGCTTCCACTGAATACGCAAAGCAGGTAACTGTTTCTGCAGATGCATTTGATGAAAAAAAATGGGTGCGCGAATAACGTGTAAGATTCAGTACCCAATCTAGGAGGCCGGCCAACATGATCTATCACTGCTGTCTGTGCTTTTTGCTGGTCCCGCAGTGAGTGGAAAGTTTCCAAATACCTGACATATTGGGCTTTCTGGTTTTTAATGGATACTCCTTATTCCAGAATGATAATGGTATATACAGTTAGTGTTCCTACCTCTTTGCATTGCCCTTTGGGGGGAGGCAAACAAACCTTAGTGACTTTCTCCTCTTTTTCTTGAACAATCCTTTAACATGTGCTACAGTCGCCTTGAAATGCATTCAGTATATCATCTGTGATTACACAGCTAAAGAGCACTACTCTGTATGGGTCATCTAAAACATTTTCAAGGGCTTCATTGATGAAGACTTTCTGAAAGGAAAGAGACAACAAGAAAGATCTATTGAATTTTGAGTCACTGTATGCTGCATGTTACATTAGAACCTAAATCAGGTCCAGCATTTCACAAGGAAAAGAAAACAGAAAAGTCAAGTGAGATAAAGGGCTGTTTATCCATACGAAGACGTGATATGTGTAAAAAGAGCCACCTTACAAAAGGGTTAGCTGTTCAAAATGCCCCCTTAAAGAAGATACAATTAGGGCTTAATCGTTTCTCTCTTCAGTTCAAAGCTCCCACATCTAAGTTAATGAACACATATGCCAAGTCAGCCCTATCTACACCTTGCTTATCTTGACCATTTAAACAAGCTGGCTCTGTGCTAACGTTGCTGTTTATAGAGATTGCACATCTCAGCGTGGGAGCACTGCTCCTTTTTGGAGGTTGGTTTTCGCTCCATACAGAGTGCTGTGGATCAGATGTAATTTCTTCCTTCTAAGGAAGTCCTAGCAATTAGTTTACAAATAAGTTGATAAAAAGCTAATAGATGCTAAATTAACCACAGGAGGGCTCCTGATCTGTTCCCTGAACTGCAGGAACATGGTGGAAAATTACAAGAAAAAAAATCAATAAAGAAAGAAGTGGGAGTCCATGAAGTTCAAGCAAGGTACAATTGTTACTTGACACCAGCATGTTTGCATAGTAAACTAGTTCATTAATATGTACAATGAAGCAAACTGTCTTTGAGGTTGCTGTATGTTACAGTGAGGCTGGAATAAGGAGTCAAGCTCCCAAAAGCCATGTCTATACTAGTAGATTATATATATCCCTTATTAGTCTCTGACAGTGAGGCTGGCAGGCTCATGCCCGTACCATACAACTCTCTTCTCCTTCAGTATAGGCTGCTTTTTGCAGAATGCTTGTTGAAATGGCCCTAAAGTGTTAAATCCCAAATCCTGCCTGGGATGTGTCTAGAAATGGGTTTGCTGGCCTGGGACAAAGTCGAGGACTGCTGTAAAAATTCTGGTCAGCAGGTAGCTGCTGAGAGAGTGCAAGGATGAATGCAGAGAGGCTGCTTAGGACCTGGAAGCAGCGCAGGCTTCTCATTAGGGAGATCTGAGCACTGATATCAATTCACAGTGAAATGCAATGTGTGGCATTGCGTGGCACACACACGGCACTGCCTCTGAAACTGGATCCTTTTAAAGACCTGTGTTCCAGCCTTGTACATGCAGACTGGCTTTCTGGGGTCAGGCTTTTCCCTTTTCCTCCCCCAAATCAGTGTTTCTCTTTCCCTGCCCATGCACAACACTACAGCTTTCTGTTGTTGCATCTTCTGGGCGAGCATCTTGCTGAGGCCAGTGGTTAGCAGCGTGCATATCCGTGGAGAGATGGCCTCTGTTCCTCACCCATAGTGGTCCATTGGCTTTGTCCACTTCAAAGTTTGCTGCCCTTGGTAATCTGATTTTGCTTTGCACCTACAGGTAACTGAGCACTTTCCTCTTCTTACGCACATACAAGACATACACACGCATATACTTGTGTATACATGTATACACACAGATACTCCTGTACAGGCTGTGGGCTGCCAATCGGTTATACATCTAAATGTGCACACATCTCACTAGATATCTCCTCAAATCTAACTGATCGGGTTGCTCTAGGTATGTGATTTCTGTCCTTTAAATTTTGCTGTGATCATATTCATGGAAGTGTGTGCCGTGGGGCTCTCCATGGTTAATTCTCTGGCTTAAGGTGGAGCATGTTGGTTCAGCAGTGCAGGAGCACACAGGTTCCTCGTGTGTTGGCTCAACACTTAAAATTGGTGCCCATCACACTTTGTCAAATGTGTTGTTTCTGACCCCAGGAGCTGCTCATTCATCCTGCAGCACGAAGTACCAATAACACCTGCAGCACCCAAGGTCTCTTGAAAGCACAGAAATCCAATCCCCAAAGCCTCGTAGTAGTGATGAGCAGGAAATCACAGCAACCAGTGTTGGAAAAATAGGAATTCAGCTAAAGCAACAGTACCTTGACAACACTTGGCACTGCAAACATCACTTAACTTGACAAACAACCAGTAATAGCTAGAGTGAAAATAAAGGGTTAGGCAGGTAGAGAGATAAAGTATGAAGAACATGCTGAGCAAATAACAGCCTTTTGAGAATCATCATTAGCATAATTACTAAACATAGGTAATTGCTGAAATAGCATTTGCTGGCAGCGTTTATATTTCTAAATGCAACACTTTCTCTCTTCCCTACGTAATTTTCTGCTAGGACTATAGAGTGTGCTTACACTCTGCTTTTAGCTGAGAGAGAGATGGTATGGAAATTGGCACCATCTGAAAGCTGAGGCCACAGAAAGGAACAAACACATTTAACACCTTGGAGTCCAACCAGCCTTTTTAAACAAGGTTGTCATACCTGGGGCTACGTGCCTTGTTAAAATCTATATGTTACACCATCAGCTCAGCAATTGTCCCAGCACCCTACTCGATACTTGATAAGATTGGACGTTCTCAAATCAATTCCTATTGATTTCTTGCTGCTGAAATAGGATAAGCATGTGACAGACAAAATGAGCATTTAGTACAGCAGATCAGGCCATTCCAGCACTAGAAAACGATTTGGCTGTTAAAAAAAAAATTACACACAAAAAACCCACAGACACAAACGCAGTAACACGCAGTGCATTAGCAGAGTTGCTGGCCACAATCAAAAGCATTAGCTGGTTCTGTATTTGGCCGCAGTTTTGATGGTAGACTAGTGGAAATTAATAATTACAATTAAAAAAAAAGAAAGGCAACAAATGAGGTTACATCTATGAAGGGTATATTGCTGATTTGCAATTATTTGTGAGTACTGTATGTGACCTAGGTACTGAGACCACACTGTGCTGGCTTACTGCTATTCTTACTGCATGCCACTTCACAGGCAGGTAGGAAGCTGTCAGAGGCAAGAGCTGGCCTCTACTTAAGTAAATTACTGATAAATAACCATGGGTGGGGAGGGGGACTATATGTGCACCTTTAGCTGTGAATATTCCTCAGCCCTGGAAAACAGAAGTACAAAAGGAACTCAGCCTGTTTGTTTGGTTGGTTTGGTTTGGTTGGTTTTAAAAAGAAGCAAAAAAAGTGATTTGGAAGTAAAGGTAAAGGGGAAAAAAATGGGACCATGCATGCAAGGATGGCTTGGAAAAGACAGGATACTGTAGAGACAGCCCCCATGGAGAAGGCTGAAGTAGTGGGGCCTTCTAAACCTTCAATGGGATACTGAGATGCCAAGAAGTCATATGTAGAGGCAGCTGTCACTGGCTGAAAAATCTTTTTAATTTTAAAAATTGCCTTATTCGAGTTGTGAGGCTGGAAGTGATATCCATCTCTGGCCCATTGATCGTGGCTCACTGAAAGAAGATGCGTTCTTGCCGGTCTCAGGTGGATGAGCTGAGAGAAACAGGCATCATCCTGACACAAATGGGGAAGGACCGTGGCATCCCAAAGTCTGGAGCAAAACCATGATACCTCCCTTCTATGTGCAGCCCCACAGCTCTCCCACCACTGCCTCACTGGGTCCATGGTGAGCTCCCACAGGGGCCCCACCAGCAGCATCTTCTTTATGGAGAATAAATTGCACTCGCCTGAGGGCTGTCTCAAGCCTTGAACATAATTTCCTCAGAGGAAATTCAAATGCGGTAAGCAAGAAGCATGAGGCTATTTGGTGACCCATATATAAATACAAGTTAAAAAATGGCAGACCTCAAAGACAAACCAGAAAAGCCTTCTGCTGCCGAAGCTTGAAAATGGTGGCATTTAGATAGATAGACATTTCCTAAGGCAAGAAGATCAGTATTTTGCTGTCATTCATTAAGGATTTACCAGTTTTGTATTGATTTTGTTGTGGCCTCCTATGTACTTTAATTGCTGCAATAGAAAAACAAGTTGCTATGCATGACATTTCCTTTCTGAGAAGCTGGCAACAGAATTGCATGAACCACTGGTAGATTCACTGATTTCCCTTGTGAGTCAGTAATAAAATGATGACTGAAACAGCTTGTCCTTTTTTCTGTTCCAAAACAGCTATTTTTTTTTCAAGAACTCTTGCTAGCTGTGGATTTAAAAACAGAAATCTTCCTAATTGCTGGATAATATGGTAGACTTTGCTATAACATTTCAAGGTTATTAACTCTGGGTGTTTATTGGTTTATTTTGAGGGACAGGCACCTGAATGCTGTTGCTTGAGCAAGCAGGGATGCCCAGGCTGTGGGTAGACTGCACCCAGGGTTGGCCAAGGGCAATGGGAATAATTGACAGAATGGTTTCTGGTGCTCTCATCATTAGATTGACAAGTGGTGAGACTCTTAGGACTGTGGGTTGAAAAACAAATGCCTCCTTCCTCTGGAATGCAAGCCACCAGCTCTGATTCAAGGCTTCTCAGCTGGTAGATTTGCAGCAGCTGGAACCCCATTGTGGGAGGGTGGGGGGCAAAAGAGGTCACAATGTGCTTGCAAACAGAGGAGCAGATAAGACCGATTAAGTTACATCACCTGTCCCTTTGGAAGGGTTTTATTTGATGTAGTTTCAAGAAGATCTTCCAGGGCATTTTCAACTGTCTCAGCTGAGCAGACTCCACCTTCCTGAAGGAGCCACCGTGCAGGCAGAAGGCATCTGCTCACTGAGAACCTTTGGGCTGAAAGGGAGGTGAGAGGAGGAGGCTTTATTTTGCTTTCCCTTTGCTTTCCTCCCTCAACCTTCTGTATTTTCCAAAATAATGTTCTAATAGGATTTCTTCTGTGTTTCACCATCTGCTGATCCCCTCTGTCTGGGTTTCTGTAGCCATACTCCTCTCACTGTGTGTCTCTAATCACAATGGCTTTGTTTTGTATATTTTTAAAGCTGTGACCTAGGCAAAAGTAAATCCAAAGGAGGCAGTAGATGAGAAATAGTTCACCTCATTGAAAACTCTTTCAGAGTTAGAATTCATGACAGTACTCACTATTCTCTCAGATTGGTTAGAGTTCCACTGCATGAATTAATCTGGTAAGAAAAGAACCACAGAATTCTTCCCTGCAGCAGCTTGGTTTGTGCATGTTTAGGTACTGTACTGAGGGGTGCTGCAAGAAAGCACAGAGAGATGAATGACTGTAACCATAAATAAAATACATTCCATGTGTCCATAAATAAATTAAATTTTGCAACAGCCCCATGAGGTAAGTCAGTATTGTAGACATTTTTTGAGATGGATAAACTAGGCTCCTGGAGATGCAGGCGGTGGTATGTTGTCTCAGCAGCATGTTGGAGGTAGAGCCTGGGCACTCTGTTGAGATTTAAGAAGTGGCAAGACTGCTGAGGAAGGAGAGGAGATGTTAGAGTTGGACAATTTGATAAGAAATGATTGTATGCAATTAAGCAAAGAAAAACATCCAATAGCTATAGGAGCGTGTCAGCCCTTGTGTGCATGTTTTGGGATACACAGACTCTACTTACTAAAAAGTGTGATTATCAGAAGTTGTAAAAACATGCTCAGTTCAGAAAGCAGAGGTAGGCTGAAGGAAAAAAGTAGCTCTCTTTGCCTTCTACTGATCCTGCTTCAGATCGGAGCTGCTGGAAACCTCCTCAAGGAATATTTGCAAGCTGTTTTGCATGGCCGTTTTGGCATAGCCCAGCTGGTTAATGCTAGCAAATCTGGGCTGGTAACATTTCCTGAAATAAAACCCATCTTGCCAGAAGAAGAAAGTCTAAGAACAGAAAAGTCTGGTTGTGTTTTTCTTCCATCTTTGCCTATGTACTTCTCAGAGACATGTAAACAAAGCCAACTTGTTGATGAGAAATATGTCAATCAAAGAGCTGCTGAATGTTCTGGAGACAGTCATCAGTAGATGTTTTGACTAAATGTCTGAGAGCTCACGCTCTTGGGAAATTTCCCAATAGATCTGAAGATAAACACACAAGCTCTTGGCATCTCTCCTGACTGGATGAGAATCTGAGAACTGATAATTATTTACGTTTAACCTGCGCACTTCATAAAACATGAACATCCTTCAGAAGGCAGCACTGGAGCATTTCACACTGGTGTGTACTAAGGACAATGTCCCAGTGAATATTTTAATTCTGCCAGAGTACTTGTCTACATTTCAAACCGTGTCAGAATACAAGAACTGAGCTTTGTCATCTTCATTTCTGATTGCTTTGGTCACAGTTGAAATACGGAGGTAACAAAAATCAGATGAGAGAAATCTGGAAAGCTCTCTGCTGGGGGGTAGCATCACAGGCACTTGGCAAGGCAGGGAGAAGGAATTTGGTATTCAGAGCAACTATCTTAAGTTTTCATTTAAGTCAAACGTTTACTGATCCCCTGCTGTGAAACATTCCCTGCTGCTACTGGTCTGTGCTGCTGAATGATCCTTCATGGGGTAAAACTCTGCTAAATCGAGGTCTGGGGCTTTGTGGAGGCAAGATGATTACTGGGAGGTTGGCCTCAGAAAGCAAGAAGTAAAGGTTCACAACTAGGCACCTGAAAAGCACCAAAGCACTGAGTAGCGCATTGCTGCTGGTGGTCTTGTTGTCTGCTTTTCTGCACAAACACTCGGAAGATGGGGAAGGTTCACTGTGATCCAGTCTTCTCCCCAAGTATGAGTGCTCTTGAGCAGTGACATCCAGTCAACAGCCTGTGACAGCTGCTTGTACAAGGATGGGGGCAATAAAAGACAACACTGAGCAATCACCAAGAAAATAACACCTCTTTAATCTGACCAGGAGATCACTTTCTTCTCTCCTCTATTTTTTTTGATCCAAATCTGCCTGTGAGGATATATGTAGTGTCCCCTGCGCAGAAATCTTGAGGAATGGGCTGAACTCAGGAGACGAATTGGCGAAGAGAGATTTTTAATTAGAAAGCTCAAATTTTCATCTCTGTTAACAGTGACCTTTCTGATTTGTTTTCCAGGAACATGCATAGGTGTGATTCTTCCTGTCATTTTTGTGACACAAATAACAAAGTATAAGTGGTTTTGTCCTCCACTTATCTTACAGGTATGCTTGTTTTATTTTGCCTATTACAACCAGTCCCTCCCCCAGAGCACCCATCCAGCTGGCAGAAATACAACCACCCATGGCCCTTTGAGTAGCAAAGGTATCTGTGAAATGTCATGGTATTAACCAAAATTTCACAGATCAGCACAAGGAATAAATGTGGCTTGCCTATGAGAGTTTACCAGGTTCCATTAGTGGAGTGGAATGACTGACTTTCCTAATTCCTGAAATCTGTAGAGCTTTGCAATTGTCTGTCTGAGCCAAGAATCTATTATTGGGTTGCCTAGACTTTATATCTCAATTATCAAAAATATACAATCTGGTTCAGAGTAATCTACTGCAGATATACACTGCATTGGTATAAATATCATTGCACAGTACTGCAATAGAATGAGCATTTCATCTGATCCGCAGAATAATATTCTCCCCAGAGCAGTTAGAAGTTCAAGATGGGCAGTATGGTGTGCGTTGCGCTGGCCATCTGCCCACTGTTGTCTGGTCAATGGGAGAAATGGTGCTGTTATTATTTATACCCTAAAAGCATACCTCTGGATGGAAACTGCTCCGCTGTGTTTGTATGTGCATGTATATGTTTATATACATATAAAACAAAGGCTAATGCTTAAGCCCAACTCCAGATCACTGGAGGAAAAATTTCACTGAGAGATAGGATGAAGGATAGGCTCCCACTTTTGTATGTTTGTAGCTCTAGGAATCACTTCCTTATTTTCCATCTGACCCCACTAATAGGCTTCAGCTCCAACAACCCCCAGAAGGAACACCTTCTCTTCATTAGCCCACTCAGCCCCTACCTGGCAATCTTAAGAAGAGGGAGGTAGGCGGCTGTACCAGCTGAGCTAACAGTTCACACATGGTATTAATTACATCATGTCTTCATAGATGACCATTTGCCTGGTTTGCCCTTCTGTACCAGCTGTGGGTAGCAGGGATGCTCCAGCTGTCCCCATTGCATCCATGACACTGGTTTTGGATGTTATTCCTCCCGTTCATCTTGAATAATCAATCTAGGGCTCAGATCAGCAGAGGCCAGCTGTACTCCTGTTCTTGCAATTAAAATGATGTGAACTAGAGCCGGAGAAGGAGAATAAGGGCATTGCAACTTTTTCTTGTGTATTTTTAGATTTGTATTCTGCCTAGCTTGCAGTGCAAGGCAATGTGTCGGATCATTCTGCTTTTGAAAATAGTCTATATCTGCTGATCTTTAGAAGTTTCCACAAAGACCACTGCTGAGAAAAGTGGTATCTTGATGAGTTGTCTGCATATTTGGACTGTTTCTGGGTTACTGTTCATTTACAGTGGTATTATGGGAGCAGTTAATTACAATAATTTGTTTGCACAAAAACTCTTCTAAATGCCTAGATCTAAACATACAACTTTTCTAAATCATAAAAAGTTAAAGTAAACAACTCCAGAACAGATAAACACAAATCATAACGGATTTTTCATCCTTCTAGCATTCCCACAGCAATGCTGGGACTTGCTAGTCTTGTCAATATTTTAATATGTTCAGGGTTCCTGAAAGTAAACAAATGGCCATCAGTGGGTAAGCACTTCTGTGTTTGTTTTTCAGAATTAGTTGCTCAGGTAGGTTGCATGTGTGTGGCAGACTGAGTACATTTGCCTCAGAGGCACAGAAACCAGCCTTAGACATCTGTAAGTGCTAAAATCTTGAACATGTTCACATCACACCCAAGCTCCAGATTATGCAAAACGTTTTCCCTACCTGCTAATCGGCTAAAGACCAGCACAAGGCAGATGGACACCAACGACTCAGACTTATTAAACTTCCAGCTCTTTACTGACCTCTATCAATCTTTCCCACTAGGATTTCCTTTAGCAAATAATGGAAATTTCACAACACATACATAAAGGGTCATTCAGTCTGTACAGACTCAGTTTGACAGTATCCTTTTTTAAAAAATAAAATAAAATCACAGAGAAACAATATTCTGAAAGCACCGTTGTCCTGTAGCTTTTTGCATTAAATCTCTAGGTTCCCAGGAGTGGCTGCTCATTCTTCAGGACCAGAAGTCAGTGAGGGAAAAGCTACAAAAAAGTCATTGTAGACAGATTATTTATGCTGGGAAGAAAACTCCACAATCAGACCACAGCTCAATACGGGGAGCTAAGTTATTAAGAGCCTCAGAAGATGGTTTGATGTGGATGAGCTGTGATGCCTCTGACAGCTCGGTGCACCCTATGCTATCAGGTGGAATAACCAGTGAGGCTGCTACAAGTTACAGCCCCAGAGCAGTGATCCAGCTCACGCACCTTTGGATAAATTAGGCCCCATCTCTGCTGATGTTAAAAATCCAGAGGATGCTGAAGCAATGAAGTCACTTCAAGCCCTTTCTCTAGAGCCATTGCTCTGTGCAGGACAGTTTCTCACCCTCTTGCATGTAGCCTCATGCTCACCTCAGGGACTTGGCTTGGAGGGAGCAGGCTCCCTGTGCTGGATCATGAATTGCCTTACCTGCATGCTTTGCTCGCTGTGATGTAAGCTGGAGTAATGCGTGGTGATGTTTGGAATAATTACTGCAGTCAAGTCCTCCTAATGCTCCTTTCCTGTTTTCATAGTAGAGTGGAAACAGCTTTCCATCTCCCCAAGGTCACCATGCCCCTTATGGCCTGAATTACGCTCGATTGTCGTAAAGGTGACAACTGAAGTATCCTGCTATAAAAGCCAACCTCATGTTAAACTTCAGTGCCGTGCTCCAAGGTACCAGAAATATTTTACTGGGGCAAAATACGTGTATATTTGTTCAGAAATACTTGGACAAGCAATATAGAGGCTTTCACTTACAGTCTGGTGTAGTTCTGGGTCACTGAAAAGAGCTATAAAAGTATAAGCATCAGACAATTATAGTAATAAACAGAGCTATTTCATGGACATCACCACTCACAAAAGTCAGTGTTTGTGCTGCTGTAAATGTACTGATATATATCTATTAAAAACAGCAAAGAGCTAGGTATGTGTTACGACTGTGTAGACCCATTATTACATGTAAGCAAATTTTCTCAATTGTCATGTGAAATTGTTGCCTCCTAAAATTCTGTGGGTGGTTGGAAACAAAATACTGAAGATTAATACAGTTTTGAACTAGCAAATTACTTCCTGTATAGCTTAGTTTAGCTTTATGTAGCTGCAATAAATGTGTATCTTGATGATATGTTTAATATTACATTATATTGTACTGTTTTCCATTGTGCTGAAATACATTTTGGCATTTTTTCCACACTGTAAGATGACAGAGATCAATTAGAAAACTATTAAATACCAATTAACATCTTTGCAATCTGAATCCCAAATGAACCTGTTAAAACCACCTTGTTATATGTCACTTATATGTATAAATGCAGGTTAAATGTTTAATGAATGCATGAAAAAGTAATTACCTATTTACTGCTTATGTAGTGGTAAACTAATCCCATCTGTGTTAGTTATGACCACTGGAAAACTAAGATTGAATTTGCAAATCTGAGTGGCTAAAATGGGCTCTGAAATGCTTTGTTCATTAATCAGCTGTACTTATATGTAGCGCCTAAATATAGATCTGGGAATCCAATTTTCAACACTTCAGCAGGACTATTTTGTCCTATTAAGCCACAAAGTTATTTTTTAGCATGGTCTAGGCAACGCTGGTGCTCCTTACTATAGAGCTTAAGCATTGTGCAGAAACTATGCAGCTTCCTGGAAAAGGTCATCATCACCACGTTAAACAAACAAACAGAAAAACCTCTTTAGTAATAATTTATGCTAAAATGTAGTCAGTACAACAAGGTTAACACCTCCACTCATAGGAAAATGTAGTCATTGCTCTTGGGATAAGAACTTTCCCCTGGGAGATTATTGAAAAAAAGGATTCTTATTTATTGCAAGTAGTCAAGATTCTGCTTTGGCATATCAGCAAAAAAACAGCACCTTTTTGAACACTGCAAAGGAGATCACATCGCCTACGTCATGTATCAGTCTCGGTCACCTTTGCTAAAAATCTGCTCCCTTTATCTGGTCTATGGAGAGTGCAGAGGCTGAAGCGCTATGAAGCACGCTCTGTTGAAAGCCTGACTCCTTTGCCATCGACTACCGAAGGGGATGAGCCTCCTGAAATCCTGTGGATTCCTGATGGAATGGTGCACATATCAGTGCAAACATGGCCCAAAGACAAGCTACCTCTCAAGTCACTTGGGTCAGCACTGGCTGATTCTCTTGCAGTTAGAGGAAATATGTTTATTTTCAATGGGTGTTCACCTATCTTCCATTTTCTGTCTGAGGAGTTACTTGTGTGGGACTGAGATCAAAAGGGCTGTTAAAGCCAAGCAAGACCAGTAAATGTGCAAGTCCTACAAGAATAAAGAGAGGAGTCGCTAGCTGGGGATTGCTTCTGCCTCTCCCTCCGGGCTGGTAGAATACAGCCTTCCCAAGGCTAAGCCAAGGATCAAAGGGGGATGCTAAGCCTTACAGATCGCAGCCTGCAGAAAGAGTGGTGGGGAGCAAGGCTGTCAGCCCTGGCAGGCAGGCAGGTGGAGAGTTGGAGAGGAGCAAAGACTCCAGTTCCCCTGGTAACGTGGGACTCCATGGACAAGTCAGTCCATGGTGGGCTCCTAAGGGAGCTGCTGAGCTTCAGGAGCATCATAAGTGCTGCTACATCTCTTTGTTCCTTTCAGCCACCTTTCTGTTCCTCTTGGCAAATACATCATGCTTTGTCTTGAAAGAACTGTCTCTTTGTAATTACAAAATACAGTTCGCAAGTCCCAAAGGAACAGTATCTGCAAGTGTCATGCAAAAGGGAGGGAGCAACCTGGAGAGCAGCAGGTGAAAACCTCCCACTACAGAGAGATGCGCAGCCACCAGCATGTGGCACAGACTGGGACCAACGGTCCCCAGGGATCGGGAGCCTGGACCTGGCTGCAGTGCAGCATGGCAATAGTTTGGAAGTACATGTGCGCAAAACATGCAGCCGATCCTGCTGCACCACATGGTCTCCTGGTGCTACCATCATTCTTCCTCAAAGTCCATCCACTAAGTCAAGGCCAACCAGCAGGCTGCAGCCTGGGACAAGGTCCAACTCAGCAAGGTCCTTGAGAGAAACTTATTAGAGGGAAAAGGCTTCATCAGAAGTTTGCCAGATGTCCTATGAAGGCAGGCATTGTTTCAGACTAATTTCTTCTCTTTGGTGTGCTGGATCATGTCAGCTGAAGATGTTATGGGACTTGCTCACTGAATTCTCATTAAAATAAATGCATATTGGCCAGCAGACTTTGCCGTATGGCTCTGCAAATCTTACCTTCAGCATCTCTTCTAAGTTTTGTGCCAGATGACTTCAGACAAGGCTATTAACTCTTAACTGGGTAGGATAGGGACCAGCAGTAGCCTCTGCTGCCAGATTGTCCCACCTGCAGGTGAAATAAAGCTCTGTCTTTGAGGAGCACAATGCTATTCTTTCCCGTTAGCCTTGGACAAAATGGAGCAGCAGGTGCAGAGGTGGCTTTGCTACTGAAACCTATTGATTCAGGAAGTGATGTATTTTTGTCTGGCACAATTTTTAACAGAAGAGAGATCATTAAGAATGCTGTTAAGAAGTGGGCCTCTGCTGAGACTATTTTGCTCTTCAGTAGCTGCTTTTCTTTTGGAGTCATTCTGGTGGCTCTAATGATAGCAGATGCTTCAATATAATTTTCAAGGAAAAACACTAGGTGTTCTCCCCTCAAATCCCCCCAAAACAGAGGCACAGGCAGAGGGCCTTTTTTGTTCAGTTGTTTTAGGAATGTAATTTGATAATTCAGTTGCTTGTCTGATAAATATCTGCCCTCTAATCCCAGCTACAAGAGATGGAATAAAATGTAACTGGCTTTGACAGACAGAATTTGTCTGCTGTGTTTGAGGTACAGCGAAGCAGCCTGGGGAGAAAAACATTACAGCAAATTATGCTTCGTTATCTGCCTATGTGGACAGTGCCAGGTCAGCTCGGAGAGGGGAGTGAGCAAGTCTTCGAAAGGACAGCACCCACCAAGCTCAAAAAGCAATGCTACCTGTCGGTCAGACTCCAGGGCTGGGGATGCACGCAGCAGCGAGCCCAGCTTTGCAGATGACCTGACTGCAGTGGGGGTGACCGTGTGGCTCAGCCACTGCGGAACAACCGCAGCTGTTTTTTTTGTTTTTTTTTTTTAAATTCACCAATGCAAAATATGTTTATTCAAATATTACTCTTTGGGTTGATTCAGTTTGTAGAGGCTGCTCAAAGCATCCCCAAACACATCCATTAATTGGTGTCTTTATTTCAAACACACTCCAGTTTCCTACAAGCTGACCCCTATCAAACGGCAGTGGAGGGCCATCATTCAGGCTGAGAAGACTGTACCTTCCTAGCTGAGCCTGCTCTGAGCTTGTGCCAACAGTCTCCATCTGCCTTTCTGCTTTTTCAATGCCCCTGTGTTTCAGGGGTGGGAAATGCTGAGGTGTGGATGCACAGCAGACGGGGTACCAGCTTAGCACCCTGCCTAGGGATGGCCCAGCTCAGCACCACTACGCTGGGTTGCTTCTAGCAACAGGAGCCCTGATACTGGTGGTTTTGAAAAGGGTGTTTAGATGCCCCTAAAATTTATCTTGCAATTTATCTTTTTTTTTTTTTTCCCTGTGTTCGCTACCTAGATAGTAACTATCTAACCTGACCAGATGTCCTCCGTTCATCCCGTGTCAAAGCCTGACTGCTCCTTTCCTGCAACATCCATCACACTCCAGGTCAGCTCTTCCTTGATTTGTAGGAGATGGTTGCCCAGCCTGCCTCACCTTTAATCATTCCTCAGACAGCAGCCAGAGAGATGAAAAGCTGGGGGGATCCAAGTAATCCATTTCCAAGTGTAAAAAGCCCAAAAATATGGGGGGAGAGTGGAAGGGGGAGAGTCAGTCCGCTGAGCAAACAGACTGATTACGTCAAGGGACAGGAAGAGCAGCACTTGGAAATCAATACGGATGAGGCTTTGAAAAGGTTGACTGACTGCACTGGATTAGCTATCGATTTTTGTCATTTTCACAGCTAGTGCCATGCTCTCCACCTGCTGAGGCCATTAAGCTCTCAGGCCTTAAACTTCTAATCCCCCGCTAATAACAACAAGACAATGGCCTGGCAAGCTAAGGATCTAACAGGATGTCCAATAGCTTCGGTGCGGTATTGAGTATGCCAGTGTCTAGAGTGCAATCGCAGGCAGCCCGGAGATGCCATGCAGAAACAAAACACAGATGCCCAGAAGGATTCAGCTCCCACATCAAGGCCAACTGCAAATCAGTGTTTATTGGTGAGAACCTCCAACTGGCTTCCAGTTAGCACTAGCAGCATGAGATGCATCATTTTTGCAGGATCTCTCTGAGCATTGATGTTTTTTTTAGAATAACTGCAGCCAAGAGTTCTGCTTGCTTTCAGGATAGCTTTGGTAGAGATGCACGACAGCATGGGCTCCCCCTCTGATGGCTAAAGAGCACAGCATCATAACTTTGTTCATTCAGCACACCCAGCTGCAGGGAAGCCAAAGAAACCCTGAGCTTAATTTGAGGTAGGACTGTAAAATAGTGATATGGGAAGGAGTCAAGTCCTTATTGAGTGGAGACAGCAAACAGGAAAGGATGAATGGAAAGGCTTTTGTGATGGGAAGGTGACTAAGGAGTGGATAGAAGAAACAGATAGAAGAGATCTGGACATGAGTACTTGCTTCCAAGGCTGGGAAACTGAGCTAGCTTCTTCCCATACAGCACTTTATACAAAGTAGAGTGCATTTGCCAGGTCACATCAAAGAGCTTGTCCCAGTTCATCTTCCAAGTCTGCAAGCACCAGCTGTTGTATAGACATCCAGTCATGGATGTGGCCCAACAAACTCATGTCATACAGCTAATCTATATCTCACTCTCTGGAAATAGTCTCAGTCTATCTGCAGCATCCAGAGCCTCAAAAATTCTGTTAATGTGTCCCAAGGTTCAATCCCACAAGGCAAGTCATCTGCAGGTCTCAGCTTTACTCCCTCAGCTCTGGAGGTGGCAAGCAGCTGAGTGCAGCTCACCCAGGGCTCACTTAGCTCCTGCCACCCCCTGCTCCAGACCATGCTCTCGTTTCTCTCCATCTCCGGGGCTGTCTGGGCCCAATACAGCTGTGACAGGCAAAGTCTGCCCAGAAGAGGAGAAAAACCGTGGAGCCACTCTGTATGTTCTTCTGCAAAGGCTTGGTCTTTCACCGAGCTGTGCTCAGCAGCATCCCCTTCTTTCCTCTGCTGCAGCCACCGCATCCTTCCTCCGAGCTTCTGCAGTGGAGACCACAACCTGCAACAACCTGCTGCACGTCAGGCATTACAAGGCACTCTCCTGTCCATCATCTCTAATAATGTCCTAGCACATTACTAGGGATTATTTATCTGAGAAATGGAGAGATCTGGATGAAGCCAAGAGTGCTGGGAGAGGCTGGGTGCAGTAACAGCACCACATCCCCAGGCCTCCAGCATGCAACTGTGCGTGCAAAGGGCTGTTTAGAGCCCGTCAGGGGGTGCATTCAGCCTTTTGTGCCTGTATTATAAACGCTTTGCCGAGTGAGTGCTCAGCTTTTCTGAGAATCTTGGTCTGAATGTTGACAATTTGATTTTGCTTGGGTTTGGTATTTATTTTAAGAGCCTTTGCGGTTCTCAGAAACTGAGGGATTATTGTCGATATACAAAACAAATGGGCTCTGCCAGATTTCACCCCTTAGGAAGCAGGGAGATAATTCTCCTGGAACAGCAATCATCCCTGCCCACCCAAACGGGCAGCAAACAAAAGCAACGGGACATGTGCGGTAGCAGATAGAGCTGCTCCATTCACAAATCTTGTGCAAATCCAGAGCATGCAACGCCGTGCTCTTTCTCGAGCCTTCTCATCAGGCAGCTGGCCAGCTGGCAAAAGCAAGTTGAATTGAAATGTTCTCTCTTATTTTCTATTCAGATTGGTCCTTGCTTTTTTGGGACTGATGCATGGCTTCAGCCCTTCTGTTGTGTAACTCCTCCTGAAGTTCTCCAAAAACATAGGAAAGGGAAAAGGGATGAACAAAGACATAGGAACAGAAGGAAACAACTGATTTTTTTTTTAACTTACTACAGCATACCTGAAGTATCTGTCCTGAAATCAGTGCGCCTATTCAGAGCCAATCCTGGGGTAAATGACAGAAAACTCTTTAAAGTGAATCACTTCATGGCTACCGAGATGAAAATAGCCCTGTCTGTGTTTGTATCTTTTTTTTTCCTTGTATTTGTTGTGTGTTTTAACATTCTTTCAGATTTATTTAGAAATATTTTAACACTTCCTTTTAAGAGTGGCTGGAGAAGATGTTATGTGGAAAGTTTCATTCAATCTGAATTAAATATATATATATTTTTAATTTGCTTAGAGAAATCAAGAAAAACTGTTTTCATTCCCTCAAAATTATTTCCCCATTTTCTCAAAATTGAAGAAAACAAATCCCTTAATTTCTCAGCTCTCATCAACATCCTCCCCTCCCCGAGGCTTAAGCAAAATGTTTTGAAGGAAGCATTTGAAGGGATTATTACTTTATGGCTGCTGGAAAGGGTCAGGTTGGGGGAGGGGGGAAGAAATTAAGTGACGCAACCTCTCACCTTATAAAGTTAAATAACCTGGGGGAGATCCATAGGTGGTGTAAATCATTTTAGCCCAAAAGCCCTTATTCTTTTTTTTATTTTTAAAGAGGAATTTTATTTAAAAGGTGATTATTCTAAATAGCTATCAGTCACCACAAGGAGATCACAGTTGGAAAATGAGTCCCCTGAGCAAACTGGCTTGCTTATTAGGTAATACTGTCATGCATGTTTTGCCATGTTGTTTTGCTGACTCCCTCTATTTATTTTCTTTAAATAAAAGTAGCAGAAGAGGGGAACACCAGCAATGACCAGGAGAAGAACACGTGCACCACATATGTGGTAAGTCTGTGTTAACCCGTGAGCACAGGTGAGTCCCCAGAATTTGTGTGGGAGGTGTGTGGGACTGAAGGCAGCCAGAGGGGCAGGTCCCTGCTGCCCTCTGCTCCAGCAGCCCCGCGGTGGCTGCAGAACATCTCCACCTGGGCCATAGGTGTCCTCCTCTGCCCACCTACTCCAGAGGTCTCTGGCTGAGACTTGGATTCGGATGCTGTTGCATTAGTTTTTAAGTACAAGATGGACCGCTTCAGTTTACGTTCTATGTATTGTGCTGATCTGTTTACATTCTTTATGATTAAAAAAACCAGTAAAACGAAACATTTATCACAGCTAATCATAGTAGACAGCACCATCACTTTGCAGCACATCCTTTGCAGACCACACTTAAGTTTGGACCAGACCAGAAACTCTTCAGCACAGAGTGTGGCACTTTGCACAGGAAGATATTCATGGGATCTAATACTTGGGCAGGGCTTTACCAGGGTAAATATCACCAACATTTCTCTAGACTTAGCCATCTTCCACCTTGTCATTTTTGCAAGCTCTCACACCATCGCCATCGTGAGGCGAGGCTGCAGCCTCCTGGCTGCTTGCACCGGCACGTGCATCCCTGCCGCCCGCGAGGTGATAGCAAGGCATGGTGTGCTATTTATTTCACAGGAGGCAGAACACCTTTTTTTTTTTTTTTTTTTATCTCTTTCCAGACAGTTGGCTCAGTTTAATGGACTGTCTTTCAGCCTGTGCATAATTCTTCTCCAAATTAAATTCTCTTAGAAGCCCAACATAATACAGACCGTGTTGTCAGCTCATTACTTTTACATCCTTTCTTGTTCTGTTTATGTGAGCAGAGGTTTAATTAACTATAATCTACTGTGTAGGCAACATGAAAAGAAGAACACTTTACTTGAGGTATGTATTTCTGCTCTATTATATTTGTGAACATTTTTGGTGGGGGAGAGTTAACCTTTCTATCCACGATCAAGGCTGGTTGCTGTAGGTTTCTATGCAAACACATGGGGAAGCCTAAGGCATCCACGTTTATCTGTCCTCCTCCTAGTCATCCTCATCAGCGTCCTACTCTGCAGTGGACTAGAGTTAAATCTAAGAGGAAAAGCAGAGCCTTTGTTGGCTGCAGCCTCATCCTCTGTGAGCTCATGGCGCAGGCTGGTGCTTCCTCCGGGGAAGGCTGGCTCTGTGGGAGGCAGCAAGAAGCAGCTCTCATCCCTCTGCAACCCGAAGGCAGTTAAAGTGCCCAGCTGCCTTGCCATACGCACTGCACCTATGATGTCTTCTGTGCCTATGAGATCATTCATCCTTGTCTATGATGGCAAAAAGTACAGGAATTCCAGCTAACAAAACGAGACTTACAGCTTCAGCCTTTGCACTGCTTTGATTTCTCAGACTATGGGTTAAAATGCTGTAGAGGCTTTCCCAGTGACAAGATTATAAAACAGATGCTTCCCCAGTGCACATTTATAAAGCTATCTGTTTCATCCACAAATTATACTTTTACCTGGAGAACTCCGAGTGCCCAAACAAGCCCACACACCTCAGCAGAAGGCAATATAGCAAAGGTGCTTGGTTTTACAAAAAATGCCAGGGTTTGCTGTCAAATTAGACGGGGAGTAGCTAGGGGTTGGTACTTGTTACATGGGGTACATTTAGATCTCACCAGCCAGACTCAAATTCCCTCAGAAATTCACAGGTTTCACTCAGAAGCTATCAAGAGACAGCATTAGCATTCATTATTTGTTAAAATCAAATTAAGTAATTAAACTAAATTTAGAGAAGCTGTTCTCACACAATTTTTACCATTGTGCAGTGCTGCCCCTAGCTCGTACGCAGAGAAGGGATGTGACTCTGAAAGTTTGCTTGGCTTTCCCACTGTATTAGAGGTTCAGAGGAAAGCTGTTCCCCATCCCGGCTCTGCCCCCCAAAATCAAAGACACTCTCCTGCTGACAGCGGATGGCCCTTCCAGATCTGCGCCAGCTAGACTGGCAGAATGAGGTTACAGCCGGTGGGGCAGGTGCTATCCTGGGGATACCTCCAAAGAACTCCTCCTGAAATGTGCTGTTCTGTAATCGAAACCATCAGATTTACATATGAAACTACACCATCTAGTTGAGGATCTTTGCTTTACTGGTTAAATCCCAATCAGGTTACGTTGCTAAGATCACAGGAACTTTACAAATAATTTATCACAGTTGCTGGTGTCAAAGCATCCTAGACATTGCAAGTGTCTATTCAAAATAATTTTAAAATTCTGTCTCAGCCCATCTGCATGGTTTTGTGTGCCTTACGCCCACATAACAATAAACAAGAGGTTTCTGTGCTGAAGGCAAATCATCCTGCTCCCACATCCACTGCAGTTAGAAAAGCTCTTGCCTGATGAGGCCCCTTGGGTGCCTAATTTCTTTCTACTCACCTCACCATAACTGCCAGAAAACTTCAGCTTATTGATAGCAATGTGTATGCATGAGCATGGGGCTTACAGAGCAAACAGAGGGCACCCATTGGTGCTGTGGCTATGGTTGCAGAGATCATTTGGCTGATGATATATTTCATTATGGTTATCCAAACAGGCAGTTCTATTTAGATGTGACCTGGTAGGATGTGATTCACCAAGGACTTGCAACTGTCTTTCAGGTGGTTAGAGGGACTGTTGTCCACAAGCATCGTGTTGGAGATAATTCCCCAGAAAATCTAAGAGATGCCTTATACAAGACTCAAGTTAAAGGAAAGGTGTTCAAAGGACCTATGGCTAATGTGCGGTCCATCAAGGTCTTGCTGCTTGAAAGCAAGGCTCCAGCCGCAGAAGTGGGGACCTGCAGGCGTTGCTTTGCACTCTCATCCTTCGCCCCCAGTAGAGCAGTGTTCACCATTAAATTAGGCCAGGTGATCAGCTCTTCATGAGCCCTTTCTATAAGTTAAGGCATCCTGTCCTCCCACCTATAAAGTGGTCACAAGATGTCATTTCTTTCCTGGCTGCTCAGCTTCTTTCAGACTCATCCCTTCCACACCACTACCATCTTGTGGGTTGAATGTGAGTCCTTAACGGTTGGATTTCAAAAGCCGGGGATCAGTCAGACGTGGCAGAGGGAGGTCCCTGTTCCTTGCCACAGGAGGGTGGCCCTTGCAGCAGACACTGCCACTGCACGTGTTCTCCCATGGGGACTGACACTTCGCTTTCCATTCATGCTGTCCAGTTTGAAATGTTCATCCTCCAAATGGCTGCAGGACTGCGTACGATGGTTCTTGTGTTTACAGAATGCTCCTGCATGCACCAATGAACAAAACTCCCTTTCACGCCAACAAGCACAAGTGACCTTGAAGCCAATCGTTTTCAATATGAGACTATTCATGCAGCTACTTTCTGGCATTCCTTTTGCTCTAATTACAGCTACTTTTTCTTCTTTGCTTCATTAATGAACGAAGACACTCAAGCCTCAATTCACAAAGGCATTTAGGCATCTGACTCCTGCTGAAACCCCTGGTGAATCTAAGCATTAGACACTCCTCAACTCTCCTCCCGCTCACGAAGTAGCACTGGGGACCTGCATGGCATTTCTTCTGATTTGTACCAAGCTTGGGCGAGTGAAGAATCAGAGCCTCTGTGTTTGCAAGAGGAAGGATGTTTCAGTGATTGAAATATGAACAGGAAGGTTGATGATACAAGTGCTGTTTCCCAGCTCTGCACCTGACATTGTGAATGACCTTGAATAAATCACATCCCTCCTTCTGTCTGTGGCCATCCAGCACGTCACCGCCTTGCAGGTTTGTGAGGCTCCACGCTTTCATGTTCGTAGATAATCTGGTCTGGGCTGTCCCAGGGGTACTGGATGTTTATGTCCCCTTTGGGACTCTAACTTCCTCAGTCTCTTTGAAAATGCCAATTTTAGAGATTACTGCAAGGAAACAGCGACAGGATCCGGAGCAGGCAGGAAGAATCTGTCAATCAACTCGGCGTTCCCATCTTTAAAAACAGGAAAAAGGACAGCAGAAAAGCATCACAGGCAAAGTTAATTGCCTTATGTTTATACTGGAGGATCTCGAGTTTCCCCTCAAGAGTCACTTTTCTTCTGCCCACATCTGTTCAGAGGCAGGGCTGTGGTCTCCTGGTGCTGAGTGACAACACATCTGTAGGCAGAGCCTGTTGACTGTTTACCGCTGCGCATTTTGCCTTGTATTTCAGTCAGATTTTTCAAGGGCAACATGATTTGCCAGCAGAAGATTGTGCTTTAGATGAAGGTGCCAAGGAGTGGACTGATCCTTCTCCGCATGTCACTGCAGCAACGTGCTGAGGGGAGACCCCAGATGCACTCCGGTGTACGGAACAAATAATATTTGCTGTTCCTGTCATGCCCTCGATTGCGCTGTTAGGTTGCATAGCGCTCCATATTAAGTCACAGAGGGAGGGTTTTTAAAGTTTTTGTTTTCCTCCCTTCCAGATTTTGCCTTGCAGCCATCAGAAATACCAAGCTGGGCCTCACTTTGCTGGAGAACCTGACTTCAAAATAGAAAGGAAGCATTGCCACCCTGGCACAGGGAGTGCTGCTCTCAGTGAGCCCAGAAGGAGTCTGTCAAAAACTCCTCCAGAAAGCAAACTTTTAATGATCACCTCTGAAGGGCACACTCTATTTCCTTTAGCTGCTTATGTTTTACTTTCTTGTCTTTGTACTGTTATAATCTGCTTGTTCTCCAGCCTGCTATAACCAAGTGTTATTAGTTCATACGTTATCAGACGTGGAAAGAAGAGGGGAGACTAAAAGTCACAGAGAACCAAAGTGCAAGTTTGGGGTGCAGTCAGACTGAATCTACCAAAGCCTAACTCAGATGTGACTTGTTCCACGTGAGGACAGCTAAGGCAGAGGTGCAGGTCTTGGTGGTGTTCACCTATCTGCAGCAGTTGGCTTGGCAGCAGCATGGGGCTGTCACAGACCTGCAGGAGGTGCTCACGGTCTTGCAAGAACAAGCCATAAATCTCAACCCAGTGAGGGTTTTTTTTGAGCAGCCACACCAGACAAGGAATGAATCACTGAACCCATTCATGCTTACTGAGTTATTAAGTGTAAGTCCAAAGACTGCAAGTGCTCTTTCTGCTCAATGTCTGAGCTAATAAACCATCACTCAGACACGAGAGAATCTGACTGCAGCACTGAATTGTTATTATCAAATGCATACTTTTTTTTTTTAATAGCTGCTTTTGTTCGTTAATGGAAGATGCCCAGAAGTTCTGTGCGGTATGTTATCCCGTGTCACAGTCCTCTCTTCTGGTACCCATCAGCCAGGTCTGCTGCCCTGGTTTTACAGGCGGTGCTCCTTTGAGAGCCCATGCTGCAGGACAATTTATGGGTTAGTTGCCTCCTCTGCACCGAGCCTCGCAAAGGCCATCTGTGAGCACAGCAGTCCGACAGGAGAGAGGAGGTTGCAAGCAAGGCTGGAAGTGGGGAAATGACTCCAGGCCACTTCTCCAAACAGGTTCAGTTAGGCCTCTCATTTCTTCTCACTTCCTCTCCCTCCTCCTTTTAGAGCCATGGTTTTTGTGGTTTAGAGGCACGACTTCAGGAAGACCCACGGATCCATATAGTTATAGAGGCAACCATATAGCTCAGACTCTGGAAACACTTGTGAAGACTTCCAAGCAAATCTAATGCTCTCTCTGCGACTGTAGCCACTTAAGGCCTGAGCTCCATAAATGCCCTCTTTCAGTATCTCTGCTTCAGGGTCTTGGATTGTAATTTGCTAGGGAATGGCTGCACAAGATCACGCAAGCACAGAAAATTGTTGCTTCTTAAAAATAATTGAAATTACTAGCAAAACTAAACAGGTCTCATCTAAATACCCTGAAAGCTCAGTGACGACTCATTAAATACAATTGCTTAAATCTTGCTTTTCTAGGAAGCGCTCCTCACTCGTTCTCCGCTGTGAAGCTCCTCTCTTCCCTGTGCATTTTCCACCCTGCCTTCTCCACCTGCCTTTTTTACCAAGACTAAAGAGTTATAATCCGTTACCATAAGAGAATGAGGCTGTATCAGCGTATCCTTGCACAGACATCTACTTCACAAAGCACTAAGCAGAGGAAAGGCTAGAACATTTGTCTTCTATGTAAGGACTGTTGCTTACTGAATATTTCCTGTAAGCTGTCCTACCATCTCAGAGGTCCACGGGGCTCTCCAGTTCCATAAACCTAGTTCTCACAGCTAAAATAGATGGTGTTTTTTCAGACTCAGGAATTACTGACATATACGAGGAAGACAAGTGAAGACAAAGAATGAGGTCAGCTAAAGGAAGGGAACGTTGCAGGAGACATCGTTGCTGAGGTCACACCTTTTCCCTCACAGAAACACTGCAGAGCTTCATAATGTTTCAGCCACATCCAAAGGTGAAAAATCCCATCATCTCCTTAACAGTGAAGATGGCCATAACCACGGCCCAGCCTGGTATCTAGCTTAGCAGGATTTGGTCTTTAAATGATAGAGAGTAATATCATTTGCATGAACCTCAACACATCTTAGTTATCAGAAATAAATAGGAGATGCATTCTGATGTTCTCCAAAAATTACTGTTAAGGGTTCTTATTTTATCTTAATTGATTTTTGCCAGCATAATGACCTTTAATGCTTTCGGTGAACTGACACGTCTGTACTTCTTTCTTTCATGTACTGTTCCTAGACTGAGACACCACCTTTTTGCCTGACAATATGCACATTCACACACAGTAGAAAGTCTCTGTCCAACGCACCTTAGAATAATACAGTATTATCTGATATTTCAGAACAAGGAATTTAAACTATATTTTGAGCCTGCAACCTGCATGTCTGTAATGCACTGGTAATATTTTCAGTGACACAGTTGCAGGATCATCTTTTTTTCAATGAGTTTAACACAGCACCATTCATTGCTGTTAGAGGAGCTTTGAAGTTTTCATGCTTATGTGAAAATCCAATTTTTGCAATTTGACTTACTTAAATTCAACTTCTGTTTTTCCAGCAGCCTGACAGCAGCTATACTGTACAGTAGTTTTATGGCATATGTTAACTAGCTCAGAAAGGAGAAATGGCACTTTACAGTTTTGGACTCTCTTTAGAACATAATCATACATCAAGTGAAAAGCTCACACTTATTAAAGATGTTCAACAACAAACTCAGACAAGGTACATGTGCCTCCAACTTCCACTGATATCACAGAAACTCTGGGACACTTAACATTTCATGAAGTTAAGGCGCCCCCCCAAAATGAGAATATTAGGTTACTATTCTGTGGTTTTAATTAATCATAATTAATGAAAATAGGTGACATTTTAATTATTTCTCCTTGTGATCAGTTTACGGCACCTGAAATTACCTCTGAAATTCCTCTGGTAGGGCAGCACAAGAAGCTGGAAAGTCCTGGGCTCTGTGTGAGCCCTGCTCTGCAACAACTACAGCATGGTGTGTTATCAGCACTATTCTCATCCTAAATCCAAAGCACAGCATTGTGTGAGCCCCTGTGAAGAAAATTAACTCTATCCCAGCCAAAACTACGACATTCTCCCACTCCTTGCTGCTGTGAAGATCCTGGTGCATCTTCCTGATGACCTCCTAACCTCCTAATAGGTACTGGGGGGCTGATGTTAGAGCCCCTGCAGCCTTCTCCTCTCCTAGGTGAACAAACTCCAGTACCTCAGCCCCCCCCCATACATACGTGGGATGTCAGTAGGGTATGTTGGGGTGCATCTTAATGCCCGCAAACTTTATGAAAAACAGAGTGAAAAACTGTTACTATGGTCTCATATTAGAATTCAAAGCAATTCAAAAATGAAATTAGCACAGAATAACCTCAGACAAAATATGGTAATTAATGTCATTTACCCTGGTTGCTATAGAAACATGACTGAAACAAGCAGGAGTTACTGATAAGTTCAAGGTGAACCACAGCTGTAAGTGGTCTTTTTTCTCTAGCTGATTAGGACTTTAGCTCTTCTGGCTGACAACCAGTTATCGATAGAACTTAATCCATTTAATAATGCCATAATCACTTTAATCCAGTTGACTCAAAGTATTTTGCAACTGGTTGCTGTAGTTGATTAACAACTGTCTTTCAAGAAATAAATAAAAGCTATCTGTACACTGCATGTGCAGCAGCATTTCAGAAAGAACTATTTTCTGCAAGGCAAGATTGACTGTGTAGCAAAATCTCTGTAAATTATAAATGTATAACCCTAGGGCGCAAAGGGCTTTTAAGAGTCTTTGATTTCATTAACAGACACCAATATCCCTTTAGCTTTTGCAAAATATAATTAGGAGCATGCAAAGAAAACTTGTCAAAGGATACCGCCTCTATCAGGTACCGGCAACTGCAAATGTGCAGTGAGGGCATCTGTTTGCCAGAATGGTGAGCTCGGAGGTCAAGGACACGCAAGACATTGACTTTGTTCCTGGCCTGTCCCTATTTTACCAAGAGCTGCTGAAACGGTTGAGTGATAATTTTGTGGCAAATGTTTTAAGATGTGTGTTCTTCTGGTTTGGAACAACACCCAGCTATTTACAAGATCTGTCGTAAACTATAAATTCCTCCCTGCTCCCCAAAATGCTACTTCTGAAAATACCATTTCAAACACAATTTATAGCTCAGATGAAAAATAAAATGTTTTTAAATCACTCTATTTTTACACAACATTTCAGCATGTGTTAGCAGTACCAGGCAACACATACTAGGACATTGCAGGTTTATTGAGACACCGTGTCCCAGTGGAAAACAGTTTAGGTGAAAATATGCCAGCCAGGTCTGTAATAACGCATTTGGCCAAGCACTTTGAAATCTACTGATGAAAAAGAGCATTTTATACAAGATCAATATTAATTATTATAATGATTATTTGGTTGCTCATCTCCTGGACATTTTTGTGGTCCCCTTAACTCAGGATTTATTGTGTTGTGATTTATGGTTCTCAGGATTGGTTATAAATACTGTCTAGCCAGTGATTCTTCTACATCTGCACAACACGCAGGAGCTCAAGGGTAGTACTCCTAAGAGTTTTGATTAACTACCTTTTGGCAGATTGTGAGGCTGAACCTGTTAAAAGTTTTAAAGAAAAGTATTTCAAATAGATTTTCTGGATTTGGTCTTGACCTCATCATTTGAACTTGCCTAAGACTACTGGCATGAAGGGCAATACAGAAAGATAGCTGGTGGGATTGGATTTGCCAGCTGAGACGTCCTCAGCTGTCACCTACAGCACCTAGGAAGAGTAATCAGCTTGGGGCACATTTCCTCACTTATCTGCGGTGTTTTCACAGACCACAGACATCTTTTAACCATTCCATACACAGGGGAGTTTTTGTCTGCAGACACTTTTCACAGTTGACAGTCACAAGGAAATTAAATACTGACTGAGGCTGTAGTACCCCACAGGAATGAATCTAGGGACTATCTCTGCTTATTGGGCTCGACTCCACAAGTTACACAGGTTCTTCCAGGCTGGAACAAATAGAAAATAATAAACACAACATGGATCGATAGCTGACTTGTGTTTACAGCTGTAGGGAGTTTTCGTATTCCATTAAGTTTCCAGCTGAAGTTTTGGCTGAGTCAAACTTAAGATGTGAATGAATCAAGATAGGGCTTCAACTCTGGACTGAAACTTGTATCTAGAAATTGGACCCAAGCCCCCAGTGATCCACCATTCAAGTCAGGTACAGTTCATCTCTGCTTTCAAATAAGGTCTTCATAAACTTTATGCTTTGACATGAGCTGGTCTACAGGCAGGATAAGGGAGGGTTCATGGGTACAAGGAAAAAATAACCTGGACAAAAAATGATTTCAGACAAACTGAGGTAGAATATGGTTTGAGGTTTGGGAGACTTTGTCAGGGATGAGGAGAGAAAGGGTTAATGAAACTAACCTTTTTTTGAAAAATAGGAAACAAAATCTGAATTAAAAATGTTTTGGATCATCTGAGAACACTTCATCAAACTTAAAAATTGTACTGTGCTTTTCATTACTTCATTATTTAAGCCTATTTTTTAACTTTGTAAAATCTATGCCAGTTTTATTTTTAGAAGACCAAGAAAAAATAAGCAGCTTTGAAAGCACAAAACTTCTCATGTTTTTCTACTTCAACAGCAAAAATGTTAGCCAAATTAAAAAAAAAAAAAAATGAACAGCTTCCTCCTGAAACTCCATTTTTCTGCAAAATTTCTACTTTGATAAATTAATCAAACAAACAAAACAAAACAAACAAACAAAACTTTGCATAAAAAGGGAGTTTGGGTCAAACTTAACTTCGTGCTGTGGCTTCTTTCATCCATTGCTCTTCACGGCAAATCACATCAGTAAGGCTCTGAGTTTATTTTCCCATGCAATACGTGGCTGAATGGGAGTAAATACCCTTTACCACTGATTGAGCTCTTGCCCTACCTCACGTGTCGTAACTAAGACTTATCTACAGTTTGTGCTAGTTCCTGAAAATCAAAAGGGATGGATTTTCCTCTTTTCTACAAGGAATGAACATTTTGTTTCTCCTTTAGGAGAATTATGTGGTAGAATTAATGGGGCTGCAAGTCAGTAAACTAGAGTACATTTTTGAAGTGGGTTACTTGCACCTTTGTTAATATCTTGTATTATTTTATAGATGTAACAAAGGGATGAAAAACAGCCAGCCTATGCTCAGAGTACTTTCAGGCTGCTGTTCAGACTTTAATATGGTGTTTTATTTAATGCATTTGCAAAATAATGAAAGAGGAAGAGAAACAGTGTTATATGCTTCTTAGTATAGATTTGGAAGGGGAAGGGATTGATTTCAGTAGGATTTATGTGAAGAGTGGAGGGAAAGGTTGGCCAGAGAAGGGAGGCATGTGATCAGGAAGGAATGAATACCTGAGTGTGGAGATTGGAATGGCTAAGAGGGAAAAGAACTTAAGCGACCACCAGAGCATCATTTACAGGAGTAAAGGGGTTGCAAGCAATTGGATGGCAGCCTATCCTAGATAAGCAGCAAAGGCTTTGAAGAAAATGCTTCTCCTGTAAGGGAAGAAGGAGTTCCCATATGGGTTGAGTCATGAGGGTGGTGATTGTCTCAGTGGCCACAGCTGAGATATGGAAGGGGATAACGAAGCAGTCAGGTATGAGTGCTCAAACACTGTGCAAGCGTCTTGGTTTCCAAGCACTTCCCTGAGGATTTGTGGTGAAGCCAATGACTGTACTTGCGGGTTTATACCAGCACCCAGAAGCAGCAAGAACTCTTTTTCTTCCTGTGTGCACCCCTACATCTGATTAAAAGACCTGGCAAGGAGCATTTACTTTTTATATTCCTTCATACAGAAGGTATCACCTTTGAATTAAGACTGGAATAGCATCTGGCTATGAAGTAGCATAAAAGATGTCCTTTTTTTGAACTCTCATAGAAGTCTGATTTCTATCCAGTTCAGCTTTTAGGTGATTACCCTTAAAAATTCTTATCTGAGCTTTCCCAGTTTCCATTATTCCTGAGGACAGCCTGGGACAGAAAAGTGGGACTTGAGTGCCTGGAGTCCTGCAGACCTGCTGTGGCCCGGGCTACAGCACCCTCACTGCTGCCTAGAGGATATTAGCTTCTTGGGACTGATGCACAAATATACTCTTCACTGCTTGAAGAGGACTTTCTGATGTGGCATTACCCTTTTGGGTGATCTTCCCCTGTGCAGCTGATACTAGTTTTTATACAAAGATCATAGAGTGAGCATCCTAGGCAGGAAGACATGAGATTATTCTGTAGTTGGGTCACTTTGGTTTGATCCTTGTTAACTCCTCTCTCCAGAAACAGTGTCAGAGAAGAAATACTGCAAATTTCTCATTCCCCGCACAGGGGTATAACTTCCCAGTGAGTTTGCATTCTGCTTGCTAGCACTTACTAATGCCCAGAAAAAAACTTCTACAAGAGGAAAGCACAAGGCAGCAACTCTTTGCCCATGCAATTACAGCGATTGTCTGCACAAATCAAGTGTTTTTGTATGCAAATAGCCAGTAAGCATCTAGTGGATGCAATGGCTTGAATTTCAATTTGCAGTGAATAGTCACATATGCAAACACGTGTTAAAATGTGTATGTATTAATATCTTACAATCATCAACCTCCTTTTCAAACATTATTTGGCTCACATCAGTTAAAAACTCTTCAGTGTGCCATATGTAACCCCTTACAAGTGAATGGTGGTTCTTCCAAAAGTAATGATCACTGTTTAACTCCCAGTCACTGTAATGCTTCCAGATACGGTAGGAAGCTTATTCCCAATAATTAGTAATTAGCAGTAACTATTTTATGGAGCAGAAAAGAGTTGATTACAGTTGTTTTATCAGCTGGTATAATAATAGAAAAAATCTTGTTTCAGAGAGAGGAGAAAAAGGAATGCTTTCACAAAGTTGGCTCTCACTTGCCAGCCGTCCATCACTAAAACAACAGCTTCAGGGATCGGGAATTATTGATTTCAAGGGGATTAACTCTCAGCTACAGATAGTTCAGTTTCAGGGCATCATTTGCAAGCCGAGCTGTAGCCATAAACCAGCTGGCACTGGCGGCCTGCTCGAAAACTCACTCAAATGGCTCGGACAGCAATTTCAGGGAGAACTTTGGGTTAATAAGTCCCCAGCTGGGAGAGCAGCTTGAGAGAAGTCTCAGTTCTCAGAGCATCTGGCACAAGGGAGAGGCCCATTTACAGACAATTTCTTCAAGACACAAGAAAAGTGGTTTTTGAGATGAGGAACAGGTTTCTTTCATGATACTGAGCTGCGTGCACCTGGCACACATTAATTCCTTCACAGCCTCTAGTGCCTTTTGAGCTAGGAGAGAAAGCACGAACAGGTAAACATCGTCTCTGCTGACACCAGGCTCTCCCTTCTAATGCTCACTGAGTTAATTAATTTTTGCTCAATTTGATTTGACATTCAGATCTGTGATATGTTTATCCTTCTAATGGGCACTTTTCCCTTTTCCTTGCTTCCTCTAAAAGGTTTAATAAATGACAGGGACTTTTTGGGTGGGTAATGAGCCTTTAATTTTGTACTTATTTATTCATTAAGCTTCAGTAGTATCTGGAAAACAACAAATTGAAATACTGTCTGTCTATTTGGTCTATTTCTCTAAAAAAAATATCAGAATCTCTTGCAGCCGCAGGTCTATTATTGCCTTTATTCAAGTTAGACCTAAGCTATCTCAAGGAATACATTTGCTACTCTGCAACTAAATATATATCATCATAAATAGTCATACTGCTATGAAAACCTCCATGGCCTACTCAGTCCTTGGGTTTTCTATGGGGACTTCAAACAATAATGCCAAATAGTGCTGGCTATAAATGTCCTTGTGCAGACCTGAAATGAAACTCGTTTCCCATTTTCAATCAATCCCTGTACAATTCTGTCACTGGGAGCTTGAGCTATGCATGGAAGCTGGAGAAGGGGCTCTGTTTCCGACTCGAAGCCTCCAGAGCTTCCCATAGTATTGGGGCAGAAATGGATACAGTTATTGATACGGTGAGGTGGAAGAGAAAGAACGATTTAGCAAAGGAGGCAGTGAAGACAGAAAAGAAGGACTAAGGCAGTGAAATAAGGGAAATGTAAGACAATGACAAATACAGGAGGGGAAGAGTTGAGTGGAAAGAAATAAGAAAACAGAGACCAGAGGCGGCTATCCAAATCATCTTACTCTGATGACCATCAAGACGGGGCATTAGACAGGATGAGCCCCTGCTAAGATCTAGTTGGACAACTCCTATGAACTGCAGGCAGGCAGCAAAATCTACCCCACAACTGTAATTTTAGATCTGGTGATGTTAGCAGAAGTTGACAGACAGCTGGCGACCAGGCAGAGACATTCAGCAAGAAAGCTGACTGGGAAATTATAATTTTTCCCCACAGATAATTTTTCACAAATAATACTGAACTGTGAGAAGGAAATTTTCCACTTCCTAAGAAAAAAACATTTTCTGTCCTACATATGGGGAGGATTTAAAGGAGCTCTATTTTATTTTATTAACCTGTTCTGCTCTAGAGCATTAATTCCGTTTTCAGAAGGACCTTCCTTGGGAGCATCCCAATACACTGGGTCATCTCCTGCAGCTCTCAGGAAACTACAGCTTTCTGGGGTCCCCCTTCCGTGCAGCACTCCTGTTGGCATGCATATATCCCACCTCCTTTCTCCTCCTCTCTCTCCCTCCTTTTACTCTTACTCTCCCTTTTTTCCACATTTACACACATGGTAGACAGCAGAGTGGGGACGGCTGGAGAGGCAGCAGCCTTGCAAAAAAAATGGCGCAGGTGAACAAGTGAGTAAGGATGAAATTCAAAGAGGAGCTGGGTTAAGTCCCCTGGAGATGTCTAGAGGTCCCAAACCAGCTCCTCAAACTTTACAGTCTGATGATCTGCATGCGGCAAAGGCAAATCAGAGAACCCCGAACACTCCCAGCCTCCTTTATTCTTGCCTTCCAAAGCACCTTCATTTTCCCTTCTTCCCTGGGCATTCCCTGCCCATCACTAGAAGTGGTTTCCTGCTTAATTCCTTCCGTAATATTGTGCTTTCAACACTCTGTGTTCATCTGTGCATGTGTGTGTGTGCGCAGATTTGCCCCAAAGTGCTGATGTGCTTTCTATTCTGTGCCATTTGAAATGCACACTTTCCTCCTGCGTAGCACAGCTCTCAGGGAGCTCTCAGCTAATCAGCTGATATACACTTGTGATCTTAACCCTATAATTTTACCTAGTGGGTGGCTTGGGCATGGCTGACAGTAATGGGTATGGGAAGGAACATAACGTCGTGATTGCTAATTGTTCAAAGGAGAGTTGCTTTTTACCTTTGGATGCAGGTCTGTGGGTACATTTTGTGCCTGATTTCTATGGTGTGGTTCTTAGGTTCCACGATCATGACATTTTGCATTCTCCGTAACAGCATTTCTAAAGCTGATTTGTTTTTGTTGGCTATGTTTGCTAGTGCTTACCTGCCATAGGCTGTATGGAGCTGGTTTACTTTGGAATACTTACGATCCATTGCATGCTTGGAGATTTACCACCCCTATTACCTATTCTCTCCACCTGGTTGACTAATACTTCCGTAACAGGACCATACTTGATGACAACTGATAACTAGATGAATAATCATAATAATGAATAATCATTCTCAGTTGTTCTCACTTGCAGAGAAGTGCTCACTTGCCCTCCTGGGCCAGGAGCAGAGGGTCCATAGGTGCCAGGTATGTGCAGTGTCTCTCTGGATGGACAAAGAGGAGCCTCAGGTCTGCTCCTCAGCCTGCTGGGCTCTGTCAATAGCAGGGGAATAAACACCTGCAGCAGAAACCTGTATACATGATTGTATATTACAGTCTGAATAAATACGCACTTAAAGCGTGGTGGATCCAGACAGCTCTCACTCAGGGAGCACAGGCATTTTGAATAGCATCAGGGAAAAGAGTTTTCTAAATAGTAAACTGCTCCTTTCCTTTTGTAGGATGTCAGGAGATGCCATCCTTAGGAGCAGAAGCAAAGGACATCTACCTAGGTTACTTTTGCCTTCATTTTCTTTTTTTTTTGTTGTTTTTCCTCCTCTTTGTTGCAGAGTACAACCTCACCCTCCTAGGGCTGGGACTTCTCTGCAGAAGCACAAAAGCAGCACGAGCCACTTTGGCTACCCATGTGCTCAATGCCAGGACCCCAGCATGGAGCACACTGAGAAGTATTTGTACCAATGGAGGCTTGCAGCCCCATGCTGCCATCAGTCTATCACAGGAGCACAAATGAACACTGCAAATCATAGTTCAATAAAGCCCCAAATAGAAGCAATGGGGATGCGTCTCCCACTTCCATCCCTACCCCTGGCCCAGAAAACCCACCTGGCATATAACTGGTGAGCCAGCCTGTGGCAAGACCAATCTTCCATGTCTAGGGCCTCTCGGGACTAGGAAAATACTCTGAAAAATAACGTCTGAAACATTAGGGGAAGCTGGAGGCTTCATCTCTGAAGTTTCAGAACCCAACAGTGAGCAGCGAGTGTGTGTCGCTGGGCTTTTCCCTGGGTTCCTGAAGCAGCACCCGTGGCAGCTGCAGCCCCAGGAGCACAAGCAAAAGGTACTGCCTGTGAGGCATGATAATCCCTGGCCCTGGATGGTATTTAGTGGTCTGTACCACTTTGTAACACCTTCTCCTTGTGTTTCACTGCCCTCTTGCTCTCTTTGCTCAATCCCACAGTTTGGGTCCAGCCGAGGATGGATGGCACTGCCTGATTTACCATTTGTTCATCAGTAACATATTTGTTTTTAGTTTAAAAGCCTGATAGTTTACCGCAGCATTTCAACATTTCCCTCATAATTGAGTTGCCTAGAAATTAGGCTGTGCATGCAAAGCAGGAAGCCACATGCATCTGCCCTGCTGTTAATACCAGAGCCCATCCACACAGCAGATAAGAGCCCGATGCACAACGATAGGAACTAAACGCAGAAGATTATCAGGATGGGTACAAGGGAGAGGGCTAAAGGCAAAGTCAGGGTCCAAGCACTCGAGTTTCCTCCATCGCTCCAAAGGGACACCTCCTGGGCCACGTGACTCAACTTCTTATCACGCACAGCACGCACCTGTGTTTGGTGGCAGCTCCTCCAGCCTCGCCAGCCTCTTTATGTGCAGAAACTCAGTTTTGGGAAGCTTTTGGTGAAAAACTCTGCTCCATCCTCCCTGTTCAGCCTACACAATGCAGGACGTGACTTTCCTGCTGCCTCAGATACCTCCTCCAGTGAGAACCACAGCATCATGTAAGCTGCCTAAGGAAGCATCAGAAAAGCATATCTGTGCTCACCTGGTGTGGCAAAGAATAATAAACGGGGGGGCGGGAGGGGGGG